>SSNR01000203.1:859905-905801 GCA_006937965.1 Callopanchax toddi
CAACACAAATGGTTCCAACTCAAAACCTGTTCACAGGCAACACAAAATTAGAAACCCTGATATTGTCTGTAAAATGTCCCAGTGCTGTTGTACTCCAATATCAGTTTGAAAGTCTCTTATCCAATCAAATTACTTGGTCAAAACTGTTGTACAATGTAATTTAATTAGCCTACTTATTAATTAGCAGGACACCACAAATTACCACCACAACATTATATTTGCTTCTTGATGATTTGCTTTTTGTTTACTACTAGTAGTGAACTTATTCTGATCTTTGTTTGTCCATTAGGTGTGATGAAAACAGAGGAGCGTCATTTTGCAGAAGCGTGTGCCAGGCAGTTTCTCGACGTGGCTAATCAGTGGGGGATAGCTGACAAAATCAGCACTATTGGAACAGACAGCGCTCCTAATATGGTGGCAGCAGGGAGGATAATGCCATTCGAGCATTTGCCCTGCATTGCACATGCTATACAGAGAGCTATTGTGATGTCGCTTCGGGGAGGTGGTTTTGATGGTGTTCTGGCCAAGTGCCGTAAAGTGGTTGGGCATTTCAAACATAGTCCAGCAAACTCAGATGAGCTGAATGCCCAGCAATCCTCCCTTGGACAAGAACAAGAGCAACTCGTGCAAGATGTTCCAACACGGTGGAATTCCACCCTTGAAATGATCAGGTGGGTGAGGCGCAACAGAGAGGCACTGCACACAACACTGTCTCAGCAGAAGCACAATCTGGCCCTCCCAACAAATGCTGAATATGAGAAGCTAGCAAAGCTGGAGGAACTGCTGGAGCCATGCAGGTATGGTCTGCAAAGATAGCGTGTTCATGAATTGGCATGCAAATTATTTTAAATATCACTTTTTATCTAAGAAACACCTGCCCTTTAATGTAATGTGATTTAGAACTTTAAAAATGTGTAATCTGAGTAAAGTGAATCAGTCATTAATTATTTATTTCTCTGTTTCTCTCTGTGTATGTGTGTGTTTTTGCGCGCGTGTGTGTGTGTGTGTAGGTACATCACTGAGCTGCTTGGTGGGGATAACTATGTATCCTGCTCTGTGGTTCTACCCGCCCTGTGCCACCTCCAGCATGCGATGAAGATCTCAGATGATGATCCTGCCTATAGTGTGCGATTCAAGACTGCATTCACCGAGGACCTCAGCAAGCGGAGGGAGAAATTAAACCTGGAATGGCTTAAGGTATGTCACACAGGAGATGACTGCATTGTTTGACCATTATAGACTGTTAATCAAGTAGATCGGTCAATGAATAGGTAAATGAGTTATGAAGAAATATGGAGGTTGGATTTGGAAAGTGACATTTTATTACTTTTATTCATCAAAGGTGGCGACTGCCCTGGATCCACGATTTAAGGACCTCAAGTGCTTGCCCAGGGCAGAGAGGGAGCCGGTGTGGGCAAAGCTAAGTAAGTTGGTGAAGGGAAAAGAAGCCACTCTGGGGCCACATGAGGAGGAGAACCTTGAGCCACCAAAGAAGAAAACAGTCCTCCTGCTAATGGGATCAGACTCGGAATCAGATGAGGAGACACCAGTAGACAACACTGTTGAGAGGTACAAGGTAGAACCCAGTGCCAGCTTAGATCAGTGTCCACTGAAGTGGTGGTCGGAGCACACTGCTGTGTATGGTAAGATGGTCCACATTGCCCGTAAATATTTGGGCACGCCTGCCACAACTGTCCCATGCGAGAGACTTTTGAGTGACTGGTGGAAGAAGCAGAAATAGAGCTTGGACTGATTGACACAGAGCTACTGACTGTAAACAGTTCATCATGACCTTTTATGTAGGTCTACAGTTTAGAATTTTTGTTTAACTGAATAAACAGTTATTAAACACAAGCACATCTTGTTTTGATCATTATTTATTTCCATCACCAGTTATCATAGTAGAACAACTTTCTCAGTTTGAGATGTATATTGGAAACAGGAGATGAGTCTAAACCTGGTCTAATGCGCCTCCTGGCTTGAGAAACCTTTTCTCAAAGACTTATTTTTAGTCAGTATTTAGGTAGCACACATACTATGAATGCTTTTCGCAGAATTCAAATGAGCCATTTTAATCTAGATTAATCTAGATTAAAAAAATTAATCTATGCCCACCTCTAATATATATATATATATATATATATATATATATATATATATATATATATATATATATATATATATATATATATATATATATATACACACACACACACACACACACATATATACATAAAATCAAAACTGTAAAAATAAAGATACAGTAAATACCAGTAAAAGTTACACACCCAATGGTGCTGCTGCATGATGACGTCATAATATGCAAATTAGATACGTGAATTTGTTCCAATCACAAACTTTGATTCAAACTGAACATTTTTCTAATTTACAGTACGCCTTTATCTCTAACCATATTAAAGTTACAACTTTTTGAAATTGTAATGTCAAAAAAGATGATTTTCTTGGAAAAACTCTGGCGCCCAGAGGGTTAATAATGTTTAGTGTGATCCCTTCAAAGGGCCTTCGGCACAAATAAAAACTCTGGTTATGCCCTCCGCACTTCCGAAGGCCTAAAAACATTTTATTCCACCTTGACCTCTGTTAACCCCGGTACCAGGGGGCAACAACAAACTTGGTCCAAAAACATGCTTCACCTTTAACAATCTGTACAAGCTACAAGCTAAAAGACTGAAACAACAGTTACAACCTAAACAAAACCCAATTCCAACAACAAGCAACAACATGACAGAGCGGCATTAGATGCATACTAAAAAAACTGAACGTAGCATTGCACAACTTGATGAATATCAAATGAAAGCTCAGGCACCACGAAATACAACGGTTTAAGTTTCATGACTCTACGTGCAAAACTCACCAAACCAGAAACCAAAGATGAGCGAAAACCAACAAACAGACGATGCTGCATACCTCCTCTGAATGAAAACAACACCATCAACGGACGCAGCAAATTCCCAGGCAGACAAAAACAGACCCACACCAACTGCTAGAAGTTTAATCATTGGGTCTTCTCTGCGTCTGCAGTGATGCGGACGTAAACCGGTCTGTTGTGGTGAAGAAGGAGCTGAGCCGAAAAGCAAGGCTCTCCATTTACCGATTGATCTACCTCCCAATCCTCACCTCTGGTCATGAGCTTTGGGTAATGACCGAAAGAATGAGATCGCGGATACAAGCGACCGAAATGAGCTTTCTCTGCAGGGTGGCCGGGCTCAGCCTTAGGGATAGGGCGAGGAGCTCGGACATTCGGAGAGACTCGGAGTAGAACCGCTGCTCCTCCATGTCGAGAGAAGTCAGCTGAGGTGGTTTGGGCATCTGGTCAGGATGACTCCTGGACGCCTCCCTGCCTGGGGAGGTGTTTCAGGCATGTCCTGCTGGCAGGAGCCCCCGGGTCGACCCAGGACACGCTGGAGAAAATACATCTTCAATCTGGCCCTGGAACACCTTGGGGTCCTGCCAGAGGAGCAGGTGGAGGTGGCTGGGGAGAGGACAGTCTGGGGCTGGGATGTTGCCACCGCAACCCAGACCCGGACAAAGCGGAAGACAACGAGACGAGAGACAATATTTTGGATTTAATAATTCAAAAGCACCTTAATAAAACACTGGATGTTCTGTTGTAAAGAATCTATTAGTCTACCATTTAAAAAGACAATTTAAGTTTTAAAAAATGGTAAAAACATAAGGTATTGAGTTTGACAAAAAAAAGGTGGGGGGGGGGGGGGGGGGGGGGGGGATGTGGTTAAAAAACCAAATAGATTTCCTAGGGCACTAATTTATTTGTGTTATTGTTGATAAATTAAGATTTCTGTTGAATGGTCTTTAAAAACAAACCCAAAAATGAATACCTAACACAGCTCCCTGATTAGTGTATTTTGTGCATTATAGAACTGAAGGAGACGATAAAATATTAGGAACATGTTGTGTATAATGATAAAGCTATAAAACAATGAGATAATAGACCATATTGACTAGAACTGGCATGAAACGGCGTTCAGCTGTTTTACTCTACACACAGGTCGACACCACTCTAGAAAAGATCATCACACACACACACACACACACACACACACACACACACACACACACACACACACACACACACACACACACACACACACACACACACACACACACACACGCCAGCATTGAGTCAAGCTGAGGAAATGGCAGACTGTCTAAGGGAGACCCCCGTCTTCCCCCTCAGATGAGACATAAATAGTCTGGGTTTCATGTCTTGGTGCCAATTTCCCTCATATTTTCTGAAGTAAACATCCAAACTGTCTCACCAACAAATGTACCTGAGACAGGTGTGTGTGTGTGTGATTATCTACCAGACCAATCAGCCTGTAAGGGCGGATTTATCTTAACCGGTTTGATTAGTTAAGGTTTTATAAATGAACACAGAGACACAATGGTCCCATTCCCATGCACCCCCTTTTCGTGCCCCTGCTTTATCTCTCCCCTCACCCCCCTCTTGCCTCCTTCTCCATGGCAACACAGGATGCCACAGCGATGATGTCATTAAAATAAGTCGACATTACCTCATCTTTTCCTGCTAAATCTCAGCTCCTCTCTATCGGAAATCCCGTAGCCAATCAGATTTCAGTCTGACGCTAACAAACGCGAGTCGGGCAGCGTTAGCCGCGACGAATATTCAGTAATTTCTACACCTAAATGCAGCAGGGAACGTCAGCGGTGCATTTTAAAAGAACAGACATGGCTGCACCCTTCATGGCCTCATCTCAGCAGAACAAATGTTTCAGACCAGAGAGCCTCTTTATTCAAGGCCCGGCGTGTTATTCAGGAGTAACCAGGAGCCCCAGCAGCATGGGAGTAAATGAGGTCCACGGCAGCAGTTTTCTTTGTGTCCATTAAGCTGCCTCTGACCATCAGCACTGTCAGTCTGGGACTTTCTCACTCGTTCCAAAGCAGACGGATAATAAAAAGGTTTCTAGGAGCTCTGGGAACCAGCAGCTCTCACTCATTAATGCTCCCATTAACAGGGACTGGTTCCAGTTCCAGGCTAAAACAAAGACTCACACACAAAGTGAACCTAGAGGCAGAACATTTAGGGTTGAACCCTCTAGGATGTTTTCAGTGCTTAAGCCACAGCTAATGCTTTCATTTACAATTTATAAAATAAAAGCCCTGGAAACAGTCCTAATTAAATCTATCTGCTCATTTAATCTGGTCTGAACTTGGGTTTAGTGTTCACTTCACATAAAGACACGCGGAGAACAGAGACTGAAGCTGGGCATCAAATTAATAATCATCAGCTAAAACAGACAGAAATGAACAAAAAGGAGAATCGTTTGTTCCAATTAGTAAAAATTCACTTAAAAACAACTCGACTCTTGTTTAGTTGTAACAGTTTTAACTAAATGATGTTTTAATTTATTGTATTTTTTAAGGTTTTACAAAGACTAGAATGTTAATTGTTAAATGAAACACTTCTGTTTCATAAAAGGTAATTCTTTTGCCTAAAAGACAAAAGGAAAATTTATTGAGAAACGTAATGGAACTAAATAACTAACCTAAAAATACTGAATTTGTTGGACTAATACCAAACAGGATTAGATGGAAACCCTTTCAGTTTGGAACATTTGAACCAAAATTGAGTTTGTCCAAATTTTTTCTTCAAAACAGAACCAGAAATTGTTAAAACGTATCGGTGTTAAAATCTAGTTAAAAAGCCAACAAACAGAATGAACAGCATCACCTTCAGAATCAGATCTAAATTAGGTTTTCATCTTTTCAGATAATCAACATTGTTTTGAGCCTTTTTGATTAAAACAAGCTTTCAGCAAGTAGAAAAATCTGGTTTTAGTCTTAAAATGACTCCACACAAAGACTGAGCATATTTCAGCTGGATAATCGAGGCCAAAGGTGAACCTCGTAAATTCTTAAGGTTTAAATCTGTCAGCCTTAAGTTTAAATTACATTTTTCAAAGTGTGATTAAAATGTAGAACTGAGAGTCAAAAGGTCGGAGCCGAGAGAAAAGAGATGAATCAAAACTCCATTCTTCTGCCTGGAAATGTTATCAGCTGGTGTGAACTTTATTTAACAATGATCAGGAGAAAAAAAAAGAGATTATTAAATCTGTGAAAATCCTTTATCCAACACGTAAAAGTATTAAATAACAGACTGGAGGTGACAGGAAATATGAGATTATTTAATTTGTTTCAAGCTACTTAAAGAATGACATTAATCTGAATGGTTAATATATGGAGAAATAATAAGTTATAACATTTAAAGAGTCTTTAAAAACTTATTTTTGATCTGGGTGACCTTAAATTTCAAAGCATAATCATCTGATTAGGTTCTTTCTATATTCTATTCAAATGATTACCTTCAGGTTCTTTTGTTCAAACTTATACTGTATAAGATGTTTATTTTCTCAACATGTTTGAACTACAGTACAGTTTTCCTCTAGGGTCACCAGGTGTGTCCTGTCCTCATCAGCCGTTTGTCTCTCTGAGCAGGTCCATCAGGTTAGCCACACCCACCATGGTCAGGTGGTCTCTGGAGGAGGAGGTCTCAGATCTGTGGACACCTCTGGGCTCAGAGGACACCAGGGACCACTTTCAGAGTTTGACACCAACATTTATTCTCACAAAATTAGGCACTGATGATGTTTTTGTTTTCGGGGATGTTTTTTTAATTTCTTCAGTTGTGATAAATTATTAATGACTGAATTTAGATAAGTGTATATGTTTGTTTTAGGTGAAGTAAGATAAAGTGACCATATTTGATCATTAGCTTAAAGTTTTGTTTTGCATCTTAAACCTGAAAATTTTACAAAAATGTTTTAAAACCAAAGAAAGTGAGAAAAAAGTAAACTTTTTACAAAAGTAAAAAAATACATGTGCTCAAAAGGAAAACTAAATAAAGAACAATAATAAAAAATAACTAAAATTGAAAAGTTAAAAAGACCAATGTTAAAAATGAAACAAAATGAATAATTAAAATACATAAAAAACCTGAAATTTAAATGTTAAATAGTACAAATGTTTTTAAAAGAAACTAAATAACCAAATTAAATCATAAAAAGAAAAACATATTTAAAGCCATACTCAGTAGCCAGGTAAACATTGTAGCTTTTAACGTTTTTTTAAAAGCCTCTTAACAACGTTCCAACATAGTATAGCCATAAATACCGTATATTGTGGAGATAAAAAAACAAAACAAAAGAAATCAATGAAGTAGTTGTCTCGCAGTTCTCTAAAAACTTCAGCCGAAAACTTCGGACCGAACGATAGGATTGGACAATCCAGCTGTCTGTCTGCCGCATTTCCTCACTGCTTGGATTGGCATTAATCCGCCCGGACACATTTTGGGGCAGAACATCCCGGAAGTGAAAGTAGAAGTAGGACAGAGAGCCGGCGTTAGTGCTTCCATTTTAAGATAAAAATACCAGAATCCCCCCAAAAAACACCTTTTCAGCTAGCGGAAAACTAAAAACGTTTGGAGGTGAAAAGAGGAAAAGCTGGGGGAACATTTCTATGGCTGTAGTCAGACTCTGCATTGCCACCTTTACAAACCGTGGTCCCATGTCCGCGGGAGGCTGGCGTATGGATTTTACCCGACGGGAGGGGTGAGTGCACCGAGACGTGTTTCTGCAAAATAGCTAGCGAGACCTCGCTTGTTTACCTGACTACTGAGTATGGCTTTAAAAAAGGTAAAAAGTACCAATGTTTAAAAATGAAACTAAATAACAAATTAAAGTACATAAAAATAATTTTAAGTTAAAAAGTACAAATGTTTAAATGTCAACTGAATACATAATTAAACGTATTAAAAAATGTATAATGAAAAAAAAGATAAAATGTTAAAAGTTAAAAAGTACAAATGTTTAAATGTCAACTGAATACATAATTAAACGTATTAAAAAATGTATAATGAAAAAAAAGATAAAATGTTAAAAGTTAAAAAGTACAAATGTTTTTAAAAGAAACTAAAAAACAAAATTTAAAAGTAAAAAATGAAATAAAAACAACTTTAAAAGTTAAAAAGGTGCAAACTTTCAATAAAGGAAACTAAAAATAAAATGTCAAAATAAAAAATTTTTTACATTAAAAAGTAAAAATGTTTAAAAAAGGAAAAAAAATATAGAAAAAATGTAAAGTTGTATGGTAATTTTATTTTAAAGTAAACCTAAATAGAAAAAAGAAAAACATCAGAAAAATCACATTTTATTGCCCTCGATAACACTCAGTAATTGAACCTTTAAAATTCCAAGTATTTTAGTGAGAGCCCTTTAACACAAAGTTTAACAACATGTAAGTAAAACCCATCACTTCATTCTCACATGATATCAGACCCCCCCCCCCAAACCCAAACCTTCACAAACAGCATCATCAGAACCACACAGTGACTGATCTGAGTCACAAGCAGGTTTAGATTCACTTAGAAAAGAAGGAAATCAAAACTAATTCAGGGTCTGTTCGCCTCAAAATGAAGAAGTGTGACAGACAAAGAAGAATGATGTGTTTGCTTAAGGAAATGAGACAAAACACTTCAGTAACTACATCCCTCTGCTACAGATATGTAATAACACCAAATCATTTGTCAGTTTCTGATTAACACGAGGAAAAAAAGAGAAGTTGGACTAAATCATCTGACCAATCATTCAAAAGCTCAAAAATAAGTTTTATTTTTGTTTAAGTTAAGGGTTACTTCAGTCACAGCTAATCTGTGTTTCTCCAAACTGAGGCTGATCAAACATCTGTCTAATCTATCATGACCAATTTGACAGAAATCCACTGTAAAGATCTGAGCCATCCTTTGAAATATGTTCTGATTTTCAAATAATTACAAAAATAACCAAAAATCATCATTTGAAGTCAGAAATCAGTGACTTATTTAAACATTTTATCAGCATTGTCAGTTAATCAAGTGATTGAAAAGTTTCAACTTATCTTTACAAAAAAAAATTCAAAAGTTCAAAAAAAGACGTGACGTTTGAAGCACACATTCAGTTTCTGCACAGCTTCTCACAAAACAACTTTTTCCTACATTTTCTAGAATTTTGCAGTCAAAATAATTCAACCACACATCCAAAGTTCTGAAAAGCAGCTAAATAAAACAGGAAAAGCAAAATTCTATTTAAAAAATCCTGAAAGTAGAGTATTTTAGGTTAAATCTACTTCAGTTTTTAAGAGTAAACTTTCACTTTTTAACTCTAAACTTAGAGAGAGTTGAATGAATCTCTTACAGGACGCGTAGTTTCCCTCTGCGTTGGTTCACAGCTGACATGTCGTCCCTGAGAGCGAAGGTCTCGTTTTGACAGTCTGGAGACAGATTTGTGTCAGCAGCTCTGATGTTCAACTCCGTCGGCCTGGCTGTCAGAGACATCAGCCTCTCTCCCGTCCTCCACTTCCTCTCTCAGAGCAGCTGAACCGCGAGGGGAGGAGGAGGGGGGACACTTCTTTATCGTCTGTTTCCTGTCCTCTGAGAGAAAACCCTGACCCCGTGACAGCAGGACTCACCCACAGCAGCTCTTCTCTTCGTTTTAAACCCTGGAAAACCCTGAACAGCCCTTTTCCTGCACCTGTCAACTGATTTTAGAAGTACAAGTTTAATTTTCAGTTTCAATAGTGAGTCCCCTCTGTTTCTGGTTTTATTACCCAATTTTGGGAGTTTTGATGTTTTTGAGAACAAGCTGAGGTGATTTTATTGAGAAAAACTAAAAGTGCATTAAAGAAATTATAATGTAAATGGTTTTAAAAATCTTCCCCAAACATCCCAATTTTACAAAAAAGTTTTTAGTTTTTTCCTTTAAGTTCTGTGCTTCAATATGATCCAGTGAGTAAAATGTGCTGTAGTGGTTGACCTGCTGGTTACAAAGTGACAACATTGTTGAGATAATTAAATACGTCTTTCTTTCTTATATTTTCAAAATGTTAACAGACTTCAAATCTGGTAATAAAGACAATAATGTTGATGATTCCATACATGTCAAACGTCGACTTTTAATTTATTTTCCAACTTCAGCTTCTATAAACCTCTGGTGCTTTGATCTAAATGACTGAGGTTTTTTTACTAGAATAAAGAAAATACTCACCGATTATTTTAACATGACCGTAAAAGTATAATTCCTTAATAGATACATTTTAGATAAATATAAATAATCAGTGAAGGTCAATATGGATTGAGACCAAACAGATCCACAGCACTAATAGAGTCAATAGAGAATATAACTAATTCACTGGACCAAAAAACTATTCAAATAGGAATATTCATTCACATAAAAAGCTTTGGATACTTTAAATCATGAAATCTTACTCATGAAACTTGAGCAGCACAAAATCAGACTAGGAACTTCATTTGATTGCAAAGTGTCCAAGGATTTTAAACGTGTTTAATCTGCAGGTGACACCAATGTATTTTACTCAGGTCATAATTTACAACTACTAATAAAGAGATGAATACAAAGTGATTAAAATAAAACGGTGCCAAACATTATTAACTTAATGGGGTTACAGTCAGGGTTACTGAAATCTATAGGGGTGATAATCTATCTATAATCTAATCTATAACTTTTCTAAATGTATAACGACAATCTCAGTAAAGTGTTTTCTTTAAATAACAAAAACATGTCATGGTTTCCTGTCTGTTTGGTTATAGTTTGGTAATTTTATTTTTTTGCTCTTCCTGTTTAGTCTCGTCTGGTTTCTGTATCTTTAGTTCAGTATTTAGTCTTTGTTTGGTTATTTTCTATGTTCCTAGTCAGTGTTCTGTTTTAGCTTAGTCCCCTGTTTTCACTTAGTTGTAGTTGGTCTTCTGGTGTTTTGTTTCTTCTGTTTAGTCATAGTCAGTTTTCCCTGCGTTTAGGTACGTCTGTTTAGTTTTCTAGTTCATGGTTAGGTTTCTGTGTTTAGTTTGAGTCTGATATCTGTGTCTATAGTTGGTTCTGGTCTTATTCATGTTATGGTTCAGGTTTTAGTTCATGTCAGTTTCGTTTTCCCTGCGTTTCCATGCTCCTGCTCTCCGCCCCTCCCTCACCTGTTAATCATTCATTGTTCTCACCTGCTCCTCATTAGCCTGATTTGCCCCTCTTGTATATATAGCTCCTCTGTCTTGTTATCCCCTGTCGGTTCATCTGTTGTTTTGTTAAGGTCCTGTACTGTTCTGTTTGCTAAAGTCTGTTTTGTTGTAATCAAGTTTGGATTTTACCCTTCGACTCCTGCTCCCACCCTCCTCTGCACCATCGGGTCCGGCTTCCTGCCTCTCTTGACAAAACAAGGCAAATTTACATGAATTTTGCCAATATATATATTTATTTACACTTGTGTTTTTAACATGTAGTATGTAAACCATCCTGGTTTTGTACTTGAGCTTCTTCCACCACTGATAAGAGAACTAAACAGACTGTCTGGAGGAGAAAAGTCTGGAAGTGATGGAGGAGGTATTCCATATGGACATCTCCACCACAGGTCACCATGGCAACAGTCTCCACAGATAAACCAGCTCAGCTTTGTATTTACTGTACACACAAGCAGAGATGCGCGCACACACACACACACACACACACTCACACTCTGGGCCTTATGAGTCCATTCTCAGGACATAAACATGTCTTGTTTATGTCATTTTACCAACTTCTTTAAAATGTATGTTATTACTGTTAAATGAATATTAAAAGCGATACAAACAGACTGGTTAGAACCAGGTAAAAATGTCATTTTATATTGACTTTGATTTAACATTGCGTGTTGAAATTTGTACTTTTCTCCACCACAACTGTTCATCCAATCTGCTCCACAGCTACAGAACTGAACAGCTGGAGGTCGTTTGAATGAGTCGTTTTTAAAATTTATCTCTAAGGTTTGTTTACATCACAACAAACAGCTGCCTGCATGTGATACGTTTGGGGAACATCTGTAAACTGAAGCATCGCCACTAACGGACAGGTTGGTTTCAAGTCATTTAACAAAATGAGATGAAATGTAGAAAAAACATTTCTGTCATCAAAGATCTTTAAATCTAAGAAGGAGGAACAGAAAAAGTCTGACTATAACTGGGCCATGACTGAAATTAATCCTGATTATTTAACCATCAAACTATTACCTGGTTTGTTTTTCTGTCTGTAAACTAATCACTTGACTTATTTAAGCTGCTGTACAATAAGACCATCAATATTTATTGTTTTTATTGTTCCCATTCGATTTGTTACTAACTTAAATGATCATTTTTACTCGGCATCAACAGAATAAGAGTTCAGGGTTTGATTTAATCCATAAAGATGTTTTTTATTTAATAAGCACATGATTCGTGTCCTGCAGCTTCTGTTACCGGGCAGAGTTCATCTGCAGGTGCTGAGTCACTGCAGCTCTTTAGGATGCCCGTTATAAAGCAAACTTCACAGCATCAGAAAGATCTATGCATCTATTTGTTTTTACAGATGTATTTTTCTACAGGATCACACTGGTCCTGCAGAAATGAGTCAGAATGACAGAGGTGTCCCACAGCTGATTTACAGGCGTCCTGTCAGCTCGTCCTTGAGTAAAGGCTGTCAACACAGTTTAGATCATATTTGTTTTCATCAAGTAGACTTTTGCACACAGTCTGTACTGAACGCACACACTGGCTGTAAAATATGTTGCTAGTGGAAGTGCTAAGTAAGCAGCAGGCTTTGCAGTCCACTGGGGTGAATGTTGGGGCAGCAACGATGAAGCAGACAGATTTTAAAATAGTAGGACGAGGCTGCAGGATACTGCAGAGAGACTGCAGCACTGCCCGAGTTTTTACACATAAGTGCACATTTCCTGTTTAGTTTGATCTATTTTGATGCACATTTCTCAAGCATTCAGGATGAAAGATAAAAAGAGTGAGAGAAATTAAAGTCTGTTTATAGTCATTTCACATTGTTTCACACATTATTAATCCAACCAATCATGTTTTAAACCTGCTAAAACAAGTCAGTTATATCATTTTTCAATGCCGGTACAAGCATGTGTGCAACAATGCAACACAGGACAAAAACTGACTGATTTCAGCTGTTTGACTGTTTTGATGTGAGTTGTTGGAGGTAATTTCAGCTGGTTAATACATTTCTAATATGAGATATGAGCTGTGCACAGTCTTGCAACCCTGAGTGAAGCAGTTTCACTCTAAATTAGCATTCATTTTGAGGGTTTGTGTTCTCGTCAATGCTGATCTGAGCCAGAGCTGAAAAAGCTGAATAAACACTTTTACACAAAACTAGGAGGTGATCGTTATCAGGTTTTATGCCTGGAGAAAAACCTCTTTATCAAGTAAATCAACTTTCAGACGTCTGTCAAATTATTATGAATGTTTCTCTCAGCTTCATTAAGACAAGTCTTCATGAAGTTAAAGTGTGTGTGTGACTCATTTCAGCCACAAATGTTGCATCATGTTTGACGAAGTTCATCAAGTGAGGAATAACACCAATAAAAAGGTCATTAACAACAGGATTATGTAATGGACGTAATGATATGGTTTTTTTTTACCATAAACATGATGAATTGACAAGTTTATAACACTAAATGTATATTTTAAACAAAAACACATTATTGTCTACAAAGCACAATTATAAAAATGCAATAAAAACCATTAAAAAATGTAAAGTAGTGGCTAAAAAACATAAAAAGGACTGTAAAATATGTAAAAGTGCAAAAACTGACAAGAAAATACAAAAAGAAACATGACATGATAAGAAAAATATATGCAAAGAATTGCAAAAACACACAAACGGGAGTTTAAACAAAAAGTTAACTTCATACTCATTTCAGAGTTTGATTTTCAAACCAACTATTGTATTCTAGCTCTATTTTTATTGAATCGTTTCCAGTTTCTCGTGTATTTATCTGTAACACGCTGCCTGTTACAGCTGTGAGCCAAGATCACACGTCTGACACTGACCCACAACAACACAGGAATACGTTACGATCAATAAGTTAAACAAGACCAGCAGAAGCTTCTGATCAATACCGGTTTCCTCCCTGAAGCGGATAAACTTTATGGATGTGTTCCTGATATTCAGTTCTGACACAAACGGAGAATAAAAAACAAGTGAGAACAGTTTGCAGTTGGAGCTTGGCTCAGTTTTCCCACACAGCCTCATGCATGTAATACTATTTTCAGAGGAACGGCGTTTATTTATTTTCTCCACTCAGGGGACAAATCCAAGTACATTTTCCATCTCACTTCCTTTTCTCTGGACTTCTGAACCTTTGCAGCACTAAAGTCCATGTCGGCTCAGTTTTCCACAAACACCAGATGAGAAAACCTTAAATTCTTCTCTCTAGAACTACAGTTCTTCCTTCTGACTTCAGTTTGTATTACCCCTGAACAGCTCTGATGTACAGGACGTTGTGTTGATTGTGCTGAGAGCTGCAGGCTGATACCTGACACCACTACAAAGAGCGATGGAGCTCCAAACTGGAAACGGCCACACAACGATGGTTACAAACACATGCAAAACAAGTGGCTTCACTTTCAAGCACAAATTATGGAAATTAAACTGTAGGAAGGCTTCACAGGGATGCAAAGCAACCTGCAGGAACCAACACCCTCATTCTGATGTGCAGCACACTGATAGAGAGACACAGATCACAAAAAGCCCCGATGCCTCCTCAGATTTCCCTTCCTGACATCCGGTTGGAGAAAATCATTAATGTCACATGAAGCAGTGAGTTTTTAGTACACTCAGAAACCAGCTGATCGACCAGCAAAACAAGAAGAGGTGGACATTTACAAGCAGTCTGTAAGCAACTAAACACGGAGAAGACACAATAAAGGTGTTATGAGGTGAAATGTGGCTCTTCTGTAACATCTAGTGGCTGCTGACAATAATGATCCCAAAAAGGATGAGATTTACAGCTAGAGAGGATTCTGCAGCAACAGCCCAGTTTTATTTGACTCAATAAAGATGTTTTTAAAAGACATTTTTACACCAGTCTTTGTTTCCAGGTCTTGTATGTGTAAAATGATCTGGACATTGTGTATTTTATGTCTCCTAAGATGGTTAAACCATTAAAGACTCCGTCTAAAACACAACCCGACTGAAAACACTGCCTGAAACAAACATCTGCAGGCTCAATGTTCACTAAAACCAACCCTCACCCTTACTTTAATCTCCATTATTTTCATTGTTAAGTTCATTGTGACTGGTATGGTTACAGTGATGGCTAAAATGTATTTTTGTGAAGACCGATGCTCGTATTGATGCAAACTGTTCAGGTCAGTATGAGTTTTATTGATTTTGTTGCTTCTCATCAGGCAGGAAGCTCTGAGAACATTTGGTCAAGTCCAGCTTTCTTCTGTGATCCTGGCTGACTAAATTCTACCTCTGAATAAAACCCAATTTAATCAGCTGATCAAAGACTGGACAAAGACATGCATTCTACCTCATTACCAACAGGGGGAGCTACACCTGTATCTGCAAAACAAGGGCAAACTGAACAGAAGCTTGAAAAATACTTATTTTTACATCATTTAATGCCTCAGTAAAGATTTATAAAGTTACTTTAGTCCCTTTGGTCAGTTTACCTAAATTCTTGATAAAGTAAATCATAAACATTTTGTAAAATAATGATCATATTTATTGTCCAACTAAAAGATGAGCGTAAATCATCTTTAATGTCAAATCCACGCTTGTGGAATGTTGTTTAATTGCGGTAGGAGAAGAATGGGTGCGTTAACCAGGGCTGCATTCCACTCCTGCTGTGCATGCTGGCTGCTAACGAGCTTCTTCTTATGAATGGAATGCAGCCCAATCTTTGATTTTATAATATCAGCATATTTAACAGTATGTACTAAAAGAGGGAAGTTTTTATCTGAAGCTGGTTTCTCTAACGAGGTGTTTGCTTATTGTGAACGAGTAGATGTTGTTTTGAAAGTCAGAGATAAAAGAACACTGATGAAAACAAATTGTTTTCTATGAATTTGGTATTGATAGTAAATCAGAGATAAAACTGAGATGTTTTCTGAAAATCTCCTGTGGTACTTAACACAGAAAACTCGTCTTTTCGTTGAGGTATTATTAATGTTTTTCACACAGAGATTTCAGGGTCGCAGTCTGTGTTCTCGTCTCGTCTCGTCTTCTTCCGCTTATCCGGGTCCGGGTCGCGGGGGCAGCATCCCAATTAGGGAGTTCCAGACAGTCTTCTCCCCAGCCACTTCTACCAGCTCCTCCGGCAGGATCCCAAGGCGCTCCAGGGCCAAACCAGAGATATATTTTCTCCAGCGTGTCCTGGGTCGACCCGGGGGCCTCCTGCCGGCAGGACATGCCTGAAACACCTCCCTGGGGAGGCGTCCAGGGGGCATCCTAACAAGATGCCCGAACCACCTCAGCTGGCTCCTTTCGACATGGAGGAGCAGCGGTTCTACTCCGAGTCTCTCCCGGATGTCCGAGCTCCTCACCCTATCCCTAAGGCTGAGCCCGGCCACCCTGCGGAGAAAACTCATTTCGGCCGCTTGTATCCGCGATCTCGTTCTTTCGGTCATTACCCAGAGCTCATGACCATAGGTGAGGATTGGGAGGTAGATCGACCGGTAAATCGAGAGCCTTGCTTTCCGGCTCAGCTCCTTCTTCACCACAACAGACCGGTTCAGCGTCCGCATCACTGCAGACGCTGCCCCAATCCGCCTGTCGATCTTCCGCTCCCTCCTTCCCTCACTCGTGAACAAGACCCCGAGATACTTGAACTCCTCCACTTGAGGCAGGATCTCTCTCCCGACCCGGAGTTGGCAAGCCACCCTTTTCCGACCGAGAACCATGGCCTCAGACTTGGAGGTGCTGATCCTCATCCCAGCCGCTTCACACTCGGCTGCGAACCTCCCCAGCAAGAGCTGTAGGTCAGAGCTCGATGAAGCTAGGAGGACCACATCATCTGCAAAAAGCAGAGACGAGATTCTCCTGTCACCAAACTCAACACCCTCCACACCACGGCTGCGCCTAGAAATCCTGTCCATAAAGGTTATGAACAGGACCGGTGACAAAGGGCAGCCCTGGCGGAGTCCAACCCTCACTGGAAACAGGTCCGACTTACTGCCGGCTATGCGGACCAGACTCACACTCCTCTGGTACAGGGACTGAATGGCCCTTAACAAAAGACCATCCACCCCGTACTCCTGGAGCGCCCCCCACAGGGTGTCCCTGGGGACACGGTCATAAGCCTTCTCCAAATCCACAAAACACATGTGGATTGGTTGGGCAAACTCCCATGACCCCTCCATCACCCTAGCGAGGGTAAAGAGCTGGTCCACAGTTCCACGACCAGGACGAAAACCACATTGCTCCTCTTCAATCTGAGGTTCAACCATCGACGGACCCTCCTCTCCAGTACCCTGGAGTAGACCTTCCCAGGGAGGCTGAGGAGTGTGATCCCCCTATAGTTGGAACACACCCTCTGGTCCCCCTTCTTAAAAATGGGAGCCACCACCCCGGTCTGCCACTCAGCAGGAACTGCCCCCGATGACCACGCAATGTTGCAGAGACGTGTCAACCACGACAGTCCTACAACATCCATAGCTTTCAGATACCCAGGTCGGATCTCATCCACCCCCGGGGCTCCGCCACTGCGTAGTTTTTTGACTACCTCAGCGACTTCTGCCCCAGAGATTGGACAGTCCGTCCCCAGGTCTCCCAGCTCTGGTTCCTCATAGGAATGCGTGTCGGTGGGATTGAGGAGCTCCTCAAAGTATTCCTTCCACCGCCCGACTATAGCCCCAGTTGACGTCAGCAGCTCCCCATCCCCACTGTAAACAGTGTGAGCGAGTTGCCGCCTTCCTCCCCTGAGGCGTCGGATGGTTTGCCAGAACCTTTTTGGAGCCGACCGATAGTCTTTCTCCATGGTCTCGCCGAACTCCTCCCACGCTCGAGATTTTGCCTCGGAAACTGCCACTGCTGCACCCCGCTTGGCCCTCCGATACCCATCAGCTGCCTCTGGAGACCCACAGACTAGCCATGCCTTGTAGGCCTCCTTCTTCAGCCTGACGGCTCCCCTAACCTCTGGTGTCCACCAGCGGGTACGGGGGTTACCGCCACGATTGGCACCGGCTACCTTGCGACCACAGCTAGCAACAGCTGCCTCAACAATCGCAGAGCGGAACAAGGCCCATTCGGACTCAATGTCCCCCACTGCTCTCGGGACGCGGTCGAAGCTCTGCCGGAGGTGGGAGTTGAAGACCATCTTGACAGGCTCTTCTGCCAGGCGTTCCCAGCAGACCCTCACTATACGTTTGGGTCTACCAGGTCTGCGTAGCATCTTCCCCTGCCATCTGATCCAGCTCACCACCAGGTGGTGATCAGTTGACAGCTCCGCTCCTCTCTTCACTCGAGTGTCCAAAACATACGGTCTCAGGTCAGATGATACAACTATAAAGTCAATCATCGACCTGTAACCTAGGCTGCCCTGGTACCAGGTGTACCGGTGGGCATCCTTATGTTCGAACATGGTCCGATCCCCGGACACAGTCTGTGTTCTGTTTTACAGATATATAGCTAACAATAAAAAACTGTACACATGAAGATTTTATGCACACTTGAGGATAATAACAAATGTGATAAAAAGATGTGTGAGTAGGTTAATCTGCAAGTTTCAGTCAACATGTTGTAACCATTACTGAGAAAAACTTCATAATTTCAGGAAAAACTTTAAGAGACAAGCTGTTCAACCAGCACACGTGTTCTACTAATTATTAATAAAAACTCAAATATATTAAGGACATTTTAGGAAAATTAAGTGGATGATTTGGATTTAAACAGCTCAGATCTGAACGTTTCTATAAAAAGAGAAGCAACAAAAGCAACAGCCGTCCGTCTGTAAGGTGACGCAATCAGGACTTGTTCAGACGATTAGTGTGTGTCTGCTTCTGTGTGTTTACGTCACCTTCAGTAACAAGTGTTTCAACTGGTGTTGAAGCATCTCCAGATCATCAACGTGAGTCATCACTGGAGCTGGTAGCGCAACTTTTCTACTACCTGAGGTCGTCAACAAGCCCAGATCTGAATAAATCCAGTTTATTCAGGATCATTCTAACTGTCGGATAAATGACTTCCTGTTCATTTTACTATTGGGTTCAGATCAGTGAGGCTGTAATGATTACACAACATGATCATGGTAAAAAGCAAATAATAAAATAAATATTATTTTAAATGGGTTGACTCAGCAAAACTGTGATGTCATGTCACCATAGCAAAAAAAAGAAGCTGCTAAACTAAAATAAAGATGCAATATGAGCTTTTTTCACATTAGCAGTGGTTTTAAAATCCATTATTTAAATAATTCATGTGATATTATTACGCTGATTTTAAAAATCTAATTAGAAAGCAAATCAAAAACAAAACAAGCAACATGAATCAGCAGTTTCACTCTGGGGCTTTGAACAATATGAAGATATTTCAATACATGCCTGTGGAGGTTCCTAATTAAGGGCCCTTCAGAAGAAAAAAGAAAGAAGGGCTGAAATTAAAGTCAAAATAATGAGAAAAGTTGAAATTATGAGAAAAATTTTGAAATATAAGTTTTAAAATGATGTCAAAATGTTGAGAAAAGAGCAGTATTTGAAGTATAAAGCTGTTATTTATAGATTACAAAGGGGAAATTTAAAAAAAAAGATTAAACCAGCACTGACTCAAAGACCTACAATACCCATAATGCTTTGTGTCACTGAACTATGGTGACTTTCACTACCTTTAATAAAAAATTATTTATTTTAGCTCACACACTGCATCTCACATCTGGACCTAAACACACCCTGGAAATTACTTCCCAGAATTCCTTTAGGCTGCAGAATAAATGTACTAAACTATTTTGAAACTTCAGTTGTTTTGAGGTAGGTGTTTAAGACTCTTATTTTGAAGGGTTAAAAGAAGTTCTTTTGAGTTCTGCTGTGCTGCTACCAAAGTAGCCACTAGTCTGCACCTGATGTCCAATACGTCAAGGTAAAAATGTATTATCAATAAATCGCTATTACTTTCCAAATTAGAGTTTGAAAACCCTTTAAAGGTCATATTATTTTATTGCCATAACCTGTTGTGATCTGCTTCACTTACAGGAAGACACACCCATCTCATTCAGCAGGTAAATGTTTCCATAAAAGCTCATGAATAATAAAAACAGCTAACAGAGGAGGAGGGGTGCTGAGCTTAAATCCCTTCAGCCAGATGTTAGCTGTGTAAATGTGATGAAGATTGTTGTCTGTTTCCTCCAAGTGGGCAGAAACTCTGCAGGTTAAAATCATACCACGGTCACAGAGTAAGTGTTGTGGCTGGTCTGAGGTCAGTTTGTGTTGGACGGTACCTGAAGCAGACAGTGTGCCAGTCGGCGTTCAGGGCCTGGAGGTACTGCTCGTCATAGATCCTCTCTTTGCATCCCGCACACTCGGGCAAACGTTCTCCAGCTGCAACGACATGCGAGACGTAGGATGAAGCAAACATTTCACTGGCTTCAACAAGCGCGTGTTTGTGTCTGTGTTTGCATGAGACTGTTATCCAGCTTTTTATGCAAATTACAGCTGCTGGTGGTTTAAAATTATACTAAAACAAAGATTAAACACATGATACGTAGCTTCTGAATCCTACCATCAGTTTTGATCGTCTTACAAAGGATCAATCAGGATATTTAATGTATGTTCTTCAGTTAATTTATGTTAAAGTAAGAATGTATGCAACATTTAGGGACAACTTATGCACTTTTAAGCAGCATTGAGCTGTAAATTCTTTTGTATTTTCCTCACACAACACAAATCAACACAAGCATTAGAGTAACTAAACCTCACTGATAACAGCTGCAGATCTCAGCAGATTCCTCCTCCACTAATGAGGAAAATGTTCTGTTTCAGGAAATAACAGTTTGGCCGAGTTGGGATGAGGTACTCTGTGATGCATCAAAGAGGAAGCAGCAGCGACTGTTCGCTCACTGCGGAGGACTATTTGGCAGCAGATGCAAAGCTTCAGGAGACGTCAGGCTGCTCACAGACGATGTTTTAGGTCCTGCGGCTCATTTGCCTGAAAACGCATCACATGATCTGCACATCCTGAGGGGAATGCAAAGCCACAACAAATACAAACACTTAGACGCATTACAGAAATAATTATCCAGTTTTAATCAGCAAAGATGCTTCTTCTTTGGGTTTGTTTTGTTTGAAATGTTTGCAACTTGTAGCTCACTCAAGGACTCGGGTTCAAAAATCTCCTCGTGTTAGACTGCTAACACAAGAACCACCCACGTTCTTTCAAACTCACCTAATAGAATTAGACTTATGTCCTATATTTAATATACAAACCAGCTGTATGCAAAACAAACTGATCCCGGGTCAGGTGTCTTTAGCGTTTCCTGAGCATTTCTCCACTTCCAGTGACATCAGCGCTGACGTGAAAGACAAGTGACACACCTGCATTCCTCCACTAACGGTACAGGTGACTAAGCACAAGCCCCGCCCCTCTGTTTGCTCAATTCTCACAGATAGTCCAACAAGCTCTTCCTTCAAGTGACTTCAAGGCTGTGAAATACAAAGTTCAACAAGAAGTCCATTGTTCTTTTCAGTGAACTTGACTGACAGTTACAGGTTATCCTGCAGAAGCACACACAGCCTGTACAAACATGGGCATCTGCAAATACACTCAGTGGAATGATCTAAACCTGGAATGTTCAACAATTTTATTTATTTTTGTAAATCGCCTACTAAGCCTAACTCTAATAATGTATTTAGAGTTCAGGACTTATAAAAACCTGATACTTTATGTTGGGACTTTACTAAAACGAGCTGTTCTACTGCTCAAAAGTTTGGGATCACTTGGAAACCAGTGAAAATAGTCTGAATATGAAATATAGTACATGCACAGGATATGTTGACATTACATGGCAGCTCCATTATGGAAAACATCATAATCACAATATTAAAATCCCAGTTATCAGACATGATTTATCTCTTAAGTTGGGACAACCTGTCCAGAGTTCACATTTTAAAGAGGAACACATCCTGTCCTGATTCAGACCAATTTCATGAGTTTTCCTGGAAAACAAGATCATTTCTGAGAGATCCCAAACTTTTGAGCAGTCATGTGATCTTTTAAAGTGCTTTTCCTGATTAATAACTCGCCAGCAAAAAAGCTGCTAAAGCCCAAAGACAAGATCACACTCATAGGAGAGGTAGTGAACCCCTGGGAGCTAAACATAAAGAAATGATGAATGAAACCTAAAAAATAAGTCTTTAAAGGTTAATAGTCTGAAATAAAAGCCTGCTTTTTGATGTAAAACACGTTCAGGCTGCAGATGAAGATGGTGAAAGTGTGAAAGCTGCATGCCAACAGGATGAAAACATGGCTTCAGAGGCTGCACCCTACAGCCTGGAGCTTCCTGCAGATAAACCGCTACAACACAGTTATATCTGCTCCGTTAACGTAAAAAACCTGTAATCTGTCTAAAACTAAAGCCACTTTTTTTTTTTTTTTTTTTTTTTAGCATCGTGTGTGTTTAGCGGCTGCATCTCCCGCAAAAAGCCCGCAGCTCCTCACCTTCCTCCTCTCCCATGCGTTCGTCCTTCCAGGTGCAGCAAAGCAGCATCAACCTCATTCAATCACCGAGCTCCGGGGGAGAGCCAAGCCGCCTCTGGTCGACAGATAACCGGTGTCCGAGCCGCGGTGCCTCCCTCGGTCCCTGCGGCGGCCCACGCTGCTTCCTCCTGCCCGCTGAGGTCCGCACGTTTCTGCGGCGCTTCAGTCAACAGAGCCGCCGACCAATGACGAGTGTGAGCCGGGGAGAGGAAGACACGGGCTGGCCCCCATCGAACACGCCTCGATTTATCAACTACCGTTTAATTTAGAGAGGAGGAGAACAGGCCACCACCCACTACTGATACTAAAGTTACCCTAACCCTGAAGTAAATCAATGTCTCAGCTGTTTGGTTTATTTTGTCAGGTCGAACAGGAAGTTTTGTGTATTTTAATTAAAAAAACAGCAGGAGCTCAGGATAAAAGCTGAAATCCTTTAAACGTAACTGATACACGCAGTTTGAGTGGATATGTGGTGTTTTGAGCAAAACAAATGTACAAGAATGTCAATTTTCTTTATGTGTAGTTAAGGAATTTGGTATTTCCTGGTCTTGTTATCTGTACTTAAATGCAACACAGGAAGCTGGATCTGTTTTCCTGTCCTTAAAGGGACAGTCCACTTCTTTTAAAGTGGGTGTAAAGGTTATAGATAATTTATGTCACCTAGCTCTGAACAACCTCAGTTTAAAGAAACAGTGGTTACTTCTGACCAGACTGGTAAGCTAACAGCTAGTCACAGAGAGGCCAGGAGCAAGATCAAAAATCCAATAGCAGTCTAGGATAATAATAATAGGTCTTTAAAGAGTTATTTATACTTATTTACAGCAGAAATGAGTGAACGACCTGTAACACTTCCAGTCAGAATGACAGATTTCTATCAGATTAATTGTGTTAATTGAGCTAATCTCAGTTTCTTCAAACTGAGGCCATTCAAAGCAGTATCTAGAACAGGTAAGACATTATGTTCATAAAGGCTCCACAGAACTGCACTTCAAAATGATGTAGTTTATTTTCAACTGATGGATTGTGCCCCCAAAAAAGAAAACGTGGGAAAAAAAGGAACATCTATTCACATTCCTTAACATTAGGTGGCCCTGTAATGCTATTTGACATCCACCATTTCACACCATAGAAGAAGAAGACCTGCAACGTTTGGTTTTATGCTAACAGAGGAACTCAGATCAAGTGAAACATGGATTTTCTCATATTGAATGAGGACAAATATCTCAGTGAGTTTTGCTCAGCGAGGAGTTTGCAGGTCACCATGACCTGATTTATCTACTAAAACTTTGGACTTTGAGACTCTCCCCCCCAAAAAACACCCAGTTCTCCCACTAATTCTACACTATGATGTCAGTGTTTCACTCGACATTGAAGTGAATGATAATCAGAAGAAAAGTGCATGTTGTGTACTTTAACACTTTAAAACTGCATAAAAAAACTCTACTGAATGTGTTTTTTTCTCTAAGTTATATGTGTTTTTTGGGAATTCAGTGAGGATTCTCAACAAAAGCTAATTTGAGTTTTTCTCCTGAATACTTCTCAGTAGTTAAATTTTTTTTCTCCTGAATACTTCTCAGTAGTTAAATTTTTTTTCTCCTGAATACTTCTCAGTAGTTAAATTTTTTTAATTTCAAGGTTTTTTTTTTTTTTACATGAAATGGACTGTTAAAAATGTCTGTCCTTGAGATGTTCTGATTGTTCTGTCAGCCTCATGATTAATGCCTGATAAGACACTGAATAAATTAAATAGGACATACCGTAGTTATAGTCAGTGGGTTCTCACATTGGGCTACATATTTAGAGTCTTTTTGAATCTCCTTCTCTGTAGTTACCGGTACGTCATATTTGTGCCTGAAAACAGTCGATTTTGTTTAAAAGGCTGAATTGAACGAGGGAAAGAGTTTTGGTTTCAATAAAATGCAGCTAATTGAAGGTAAAGAGGAATATTTCTCTCTCTAGCGCCACCACTTGATGGTTGTTTTGGTTGATTATTAAATGTGTTTTTTGTGTTGGCCTACTGTGATATTCTGCTCCACTATCCCAGGTTCAAACTGCACCAAAACGCCTTTAAATATATAAAAAAATGTAATTTATTTATCACATGAATAATAGAAGAATAGTTTAATATATTACAGGCTGCTTGTTTTAACATGACAGTGTGAATATTCAACAGCACTACAGAGACACTGTGGTGTTTCTGCAGTGGGACGCTGTGAGAATAAAGCTCCAGCAGATGGAACAACAGTGTAAGCTACTTTTGCAGGATGTGGATCTCAGGTCAGTGTTTCTCCCAGGAGAGCATCAAAGAACAGCATGAGTTCATTATTTCCATCTGGGACAGAGTTTTTAGTCACTGAACACAGAGCTGGCAGGCAATATGTTCAGTATCAAACTTTAAAATACACTAAATCCAGTAGTTACTCATGTAGTGCTCTAGCCCTGTAGAAAAATTACATTTTGAGCAGGCAGAACTGAGTCTCCATCATAACATAAAAACTCTTAGACACAACTTCTTTAAACATATTTTATTTTGTTATTTGTTGGAAGTAAATAAATTGTCAGGGTATCTGGGAACGAGTCACATGTGTCGTGGAGATATAAAAAAAGTGCAAACCCACAATGTTCCTCCTTCTAAAAACAGTTTTAAATAAAGATGAAGAGCGTCCCACGCCGCAAACGACAAGTTCTGACCCAGCGAGGCTCAAAGGCGGTTCTTCTAACGCAGCACCGAAAGAAGAACCTGAAGCCGTCTAATTAGTTGTGAAAATACAGTACAAAAGTTAAACAAAAAAAAAGATGCGGTCACTTGGCAACAGCGCTTAGAAACCTTTGGTCAGTAAAGCCTTTTATGAAAGCAGCTCAAGTAAATAAACAAGAGGATTTGATGCCTCACATGAAAACACACAAACACAATGTTACTGCAGCTAATAACGCTGAATAAATGCACAAGGATTCTTCTTGTTTATGTTCACACTTTCCTGATAACAATCAAGCTATGAGTCAAAGCATGTAGCAAAAAAAAAAAAAAAAAACATTGAGTAATGTCAAGTTACATAAAAAATAAATGAGACTAAATCTAAACACTCATCAGGACGGGAACATTCATCCGTTTGAACTCAACAAAGAGTTTGGCGACATTAAAAACGCTGATAAAACTGAGCTGCACAGAAAAATCCCAGAGAGCAGATGGGTTGGCCGGAGCCCTGCAGCTCCTCCTGATTTATTCCTAACAGGCCTAAAAATAGTATCAGGTATCAGCCAGATTTCATCATTACCATGACCAACCCATTGTCTCTGAGACAAGTCAGAGAGCAGACCAGCTCTGTGCAGCCAGGTGAAACAGATTGCCTTGTTTGAAAGATTAAATCCAAAAGAAAAACATATTTTTTAGGTCAGATTGACAGCTGACAGTCTGTCTCGCTGAAACAAAACAGCACACACCCGAGCGCAGCAACACACACTCACGCAAACACATTTTAAATTGGCTGATGGAATACAAAGGTGATTAGCCACGATCTTTAACATACATCAGAACATGTACAAAATTCTGGGTCGGTGGGTTTGTATAAAAACAGACACTGAAGTCAAGTAAAGTAAAAACATCTTTACAGGTTATCTAAATCGGGCTTTGTTTGCATATAAAATGTACATTCTAGATCATGCAGTAGCACCATGGTTTGTTGAGGTCACTGGATCTGCAGAGATCCTCTACTTCCTCCTCCCACAGTATTTACCCTGGCATCCTGCAACGCCACCTGCAGGAAACATCAACACAAGGACAGTTAAGGCTTTCAAATCCTCACTTCTATTAGAATTCTGATGCTCTACATTAGCATTAACTTCTTGTAGCAGGAAAACAAAAAGCTCAAACTGACTTCAGAAGTGTGCAGAAGACATTTATTCACCTCTGTAGACTCCTCCTCCTCCTGCTCCGAGGAAGCCCTGCAGGGGACCATACTTTGCTGCCTTGGCTGCAAAAGAAAGGAACAATTTTATTTTGGAAAGCATTGCATGAACAAGACAAAGATTACTTTCCTCATACATAAGGTCTCAGAGGAGTAAAGTCAATAGTAGACTGACATAAAGTGATAACGTTGACTAGAAACGTTTATAATGGTTGTGATGAGAGCTATCATATAATATTACCCTAACTTATTTATTTCTATTGTTTCTGTATAATTGCAATTTAAATATTTAATTTGTGGAGATGAGAACTTCCTATTCTAAACTGGCACAAACATTTTTAACAAAGTGAATCACACATCAAATTATTTTATATCAGTAAAGAAAAGCGTATGGTTATAAGGCCCAGCAGCGTCTACTTCCTGCCAATTCTCTGCACAAACAGACTGAACCAGAAGCTGCTTGTGTCCTTCTATCATGCCACTATAGAGCATGTTATTACTTACTGCATCTCGGTGCGGTATGCTGGGAGCACAGTAGTAGATAAAATGACCCTGCAGAGGGACATAAACGCTGCACAAAATCACTAGATGCTCTCTGCCCTCCCCGGAGGAGATTGCTAACTCTAGATGAACTGGGAGAGCCAATAATATCCTCTAACCCAGCTCATCACCTGTTTAGTCTGATGCCTGTGGGTGAGTGCTACAGGTCGATGAAAGGTCGTACCTCCAGGATGAAAAATAGTTTTATCTATGGGCAATCAGAAGTGTCAGCAGTGTCATGTAAAATCACGCTGACTGCTGTTTGAAGCAGCATGAATACCATATCGTGTACAGTATTACCCCCTGATTTGAACTCTAAAATCCAATGCACTACATTTAATTGTTTATTACAATGAGAGATGCATCTGTGAATTCATTATATGCTACATAATAACAATAAAGCTTTCCTATTCTATTAAATTCAGAGACACAACAGAAGTCAGCTGATGCTGATGAAAACTGAACCTTATGCTCTTGTGTTAAAATGTTTTAATCTAATGTTTGAGAACTTTGCTGCTACAAACCAGCCTGTAACACAATTACAACTCTCCTATGAGGATGTTATAGCATTACATATGAATCACATTTTAACGTAGGAGGCAACTGAAGAAGGTAAAGGTTCCTAGAAACTTTCTTCTAGTGAATTCCCATCAGTAACATCCATATTCAAGGACTCACAGATGGTCAAACACTCAGCACACAGCCTGTTCTGACAAACTCACACTCTTTTTCTAATAAATCCAAGTAATCTGGCATGTTCTCTTGTTAAATTACCAGCATTTATAGAAGGAACTAAAGTGTGAGCAGAGGTTAAATGGACACTCTCACTAGGAGGATAACTTGATGAGGTGTTTGTTAGATGTGAGCAGTGCTGTGTGGTTTTATTGGTACCTTGTTGGGGAGTCAGTGGGGCTGTCGCGTATCCACCTAAACATCAAAAACAAATATTAAATCAGGGAAGAGGATCATAAGAGAACTATTGGGTGATTCAGAGCAGCTCTTTTTCATTCATATGGGTAAAAGTGACCAGTGTGAGAAGGAAGATTAAACCAAAACTCTTGTTTTTTGGAGCTATTAAATAATTTCTTTGTTGGATATGAAGAACTAGATGGACAGCAACTTCTGCCCTTTTCCTTCATGCTCTGAATTAGAAATAATTCATTCATTTTTCTGTCTTTTCATTTGTTCAACTGTTTCCTGACAGGTGGCAGCTCAACATTAATCTGCCACCTCATCCTGAAACTATAAGTTCAAGCAACATCTGTGCAATAATCCTTTTCTGCATGGAAACATTTTGAAACTAAAGTGTTGTTGTTTTTTTGTTTTTTTTTTGCTGGAATTTTGAGTTTTTGCCCCAAAAAATTACACACACACACACACACACACACACACACACACACACACACACACACACACACACACACACACACACACACACACACTCTTTACTGTTGTTTTATTTCCTCCTTCTAAATATAAATGTCCTCTATTGGGTTGAAATCATTAATTTATGGTGTGACTATTATAAAACCACAAAGAAGAAACTGCACATGCAGTATGTTACTAATGTCTGTCAGCGACTCAGTTAAAGGAAAACATGACAAATCCCTGGTCAGCAGGAAAACGTTCCAACATTCAGATTACCTGGATAGAACTGTTGAGGATATCCTCCTCCATAACCAGGAACCACACCTGCAAGGTAAATAAATACAGTTACCAATAAAAAGAAATGAATCTTAGAAACACTATTTCTCTTTACGTAATTACAGCATTTAAATTCTGTTAGTTCTCTCTGCTGGTTTAGTTTTGGAGCTTCCTAAAACTGTTAAAGCCATCTGCAGCAGAGTTTCACTCAGACGGACGGACCTGTGGACTCAGAGAGAGATCTGACTTCATGTGACGAGTCTGTAAAGTCTGAGGGGGCGTGTTGTGGTCTGATTTCACTCATTCATCACAGGTGGGTACAGGAGGAGGAGGAAAGGCAGGACAAACAGCTAAAAATGAAAACGTGAAATGTAAACTCACCTGGCTGATACACACCTCCACCTCCAAGATTACCATAACCTGTTCAAAGGAAAAGAAAAGTCGTGAATATACTGCTGCTGAGACACATTAGTGTTGGTTTAGAGTTTCTATGGTTACAGAATTGGCTGATTTGTCTCCCTAACATAACGAAATGTGGTCAGTGGTACCACCTCGGTTATGGTTATTTTTGGGCAAGGTTTGTGTTATCTTCAGTCAGAGAATTATAAACAGCCGGTCTCCTTTGGGGAATTATGTGTTGTTTATCTGCTCCAATTACAAACTCCTAACAGTAAACTCTGCTGGGATTCCAGTGTTTGATGGGAGCTGAGATTTTCCACAATAAAACCCCCAGAACTCCTGCTGGAGTTAAATTACTTCCACTATTCAACATAGGGTACTGCCAAAACTACTGTTTTTACTGTTTTTGTCACACTCCATGTTTCAGATCAGTAAATTCATTTCAATATCGGACAAAGAGAAGTATCGGTTTAAGGGGAAAAAACTATTCAAACCAACCTGGTAGACTTCACTAGTTACAACTAATAGATTTGTGATGAGCCTCTCACGTCACTGTGGAGGAGTTTTGTCCCACCATCTTTACAGAATTGTTTTAATTCAGCCATATTGGACGGTTTCCAACATGAACGGCCTGTTTAAGGTCAAAGGTCAGATATTCTTCTTCAGGATTTTCTGGTAGACAGCAGAATTCAGGTCCAGGTCCTGAAGCAGCAATGGACCATCATGTCTGATGTTGGTATGATGATGTTTTTTTTTAATACAGTGTTAGTTTTACTCCAGATTGAATGGGACACACTCCTTTCAGAAAGTTGCACTTTTGCCCTATCAGCCCATAAATTACTCCCCCAAAAGTCTTTAGCAAATGTGAGACGGGTCTTTGTGTTCGTTAAAGTCAGCAGAGGTTGGAATTCACCGATTGATGCCATTTTTACACACTCTGCCCCCCTGACCCACTCCCTCTCCCCTGCCTCGTAAACTCTGACGTTATTCCTAAGTGAGGCCTGTTGTTCTGGGTTCTTTAGTTCTTGAATTTCTTTAGAACAGGGCAAGGTGTTTTGCTTTTTGAGATCTTTTAGCCTACTTCATGTCATCAGACAGGTTCTATTGAAGTGCTTTCTTAATTCTACAGGTCTGGCAGTAATCAGGCCTGGGTGGATAATGAAAAAGGACTCAGCTTTACACTAGATACACTATGCTTTCAATAGACAAAACTGAATAATTTAACACATTTCATTTAAGATACAATAACTGTTCTATACTTGATCATCATAAATTCAGTAATCAAGTTTGCAGCACTTTAACGTTGCACCTGTTTGCTGTAACTGTGTGACAGACAGCTGCTATGTTACCTGGTTTGGGGGCTTTAGCTCCAACACCAGCTCCTCCTGGTCCAACTGCACAAAGAAACACAAACTCAGAAATCCAAACAGTGAGACGACTGGCTCAGTCAGCTAATGAAAGGGGTTTCATCAAAGCACTTTCTCATTCCTGATACTCTGGACCATACAAACACTTAACAGCCTGATGGCTGATTTCCTGCACAGGAAGTGTGATGTGATGGCATCTCCTGACCAACTGTCACTCCGAGCACTGGGCTGAACCATTTGGTTGTTATTTTATAACTTGAGGACGGAGTTGTTTATCAAAGCTTTCCTGTTGCTCTGATATACTGGCGAGTCATCAAAAAAAACAAAAACTTGATTCTTGTTTTTGTGTATTTCGTTGAAAAGCATAAGACATGAGCACTGACCCTGATAGCCTCCTCCTGTCAGTGGGATTCCTGCTCCACCTCCTGCAACAACACAATGAGTCAGAACTTACAGTAATTTGGCTTAAAACTCTTGTTTTTTTGACTCAACATGACTACTCCTAAAAAAATGTTAAGACTTATCAGAAAGCCTATTTTACAAAGCAAAATCCTGAAACTGAAAGGCTCAAACACACCTGGAAGTCTCTGAAGCGTCACTCCAGGCTGCGTACCTGGGCCGACACCATAAGGTACTAAAACACAAGAACAACAGACAGAATTGAACCCTCACTGTCCTCATTTAGGGACCTGTATCCATGGGTCAATTTGACTCCAGATTAAAGAAAATCTAGAAACATTCTGAAGAACTGTTTAAAACTCACCTGCAAACTGACCATTGACTGGATATCCACCTGGACCTGTGAGGGACAAGCAGTAGAAAACTGGAGGTTTGCTTTTTATTCTGACAAGTTTCAATTAATTTAGAAGAAAAACTTGCATCAGTGAGCAAAATATTTAAAACACCCAGTCCTTAGATACTCCATCATCATGAAAACTAATTGTTTATCGTCATCTAGAGGCCAGTTTTTGTTTCAACTCGAAATTTTATAGAGAACAAAAATATTAAATCTGATATGAGATGTTTAAAGAAATGTAAATGATTTAAAGTTGTATTCTTGTTTCTTAAACATAAATTTAACATGTCAGTACCTTTAACATGATCAGCATTCTAAATGAGACAGAAAAAATGCACAACAGCAAAAAAAACTACAGATGCAGAAAACTGATGACTGAGGTGTAAATGGGCTGAGAAAAGCCTGATGCAGCTTTTTCTAGAACAGTTATTGATTCAAGCTGGATCATTTGGTGTTTAGACAGACTGTGCTTGTTTACACTGATGCAGCTTGAATGTTAAAAAGGATTTAAAAAAAAGTATAATGATCAAATATTAAGAATGTTCTGATTCCAGCGACAAGGCCTGAAGGGATTCAGCAAAGAGCATTGATCTGATCATTACCTGGTATGAACTGCTGGGGTTTAGGCGCTTTGACTCCAACACCTGAAAACATCAGAGGTCAGTAAATCAGTCACAGTTTGCAGCAGAGCTGAAAACTTCCACAGCAGCTCAGTATTTGTCTCCTCCATGTGGTCATGGATGGACTGGAACATAACTTTATTACGTTTTTGTGGGGGGAAAAAAACATAAGAAAAGCAAATATTTTGCAACTTGTACATCAGAACTCATGAATATAAAAATATGCAAAAAAAGAAAATATAGATGTAGGCTATGGAGTATTAACAGTTAGGTTTGGTTTATTTATGAAGCATAAATTAAAATCTAAACTATTATTTAAGAAATGATTATTTAAGCGTGTATCTGAGTAACTAAAGGATCTTTTGGGTCCACGTTGTTTCTATTATATCATTCTACAACCATCTTGTACTTTTGGTGTTGTCTCTGCAGTTGTTTTAAAGCAACATTTTATTATCCACTCAGTCCAGATGACTGATCATTTTGTTTCCCTATTTTAAACTAAGAAACCATTTATACAGTCCCTCCTAATAAATAATCACATTCAACCCTCATAAGAAAGCCCCAATGACCTAAGGTAAAAAACCTTGAAGTCTAAAATAATTTCAAAATAATAAATGATTCTATCCTGGTGAACAAAATATGAATTAATGTAAAAAACTGGTGGAAAGAGATGTTGCAATGACACTTCTGGTATTACTTTCTATAATATTAAGTACATATTTTTCATTTATACATGTTATTTGTTTGTTTATATCTGCGTTTGCCTAGGTAACGTAAATGTAATACGAACTTTTGTGGGGTTTTCTTTTCGTTTAGCGTTTTCTTCATATTTATATCTATATATTTGATTGTTTTTATAATATATATAATATATAGAATTTTCAACATTTTAAAAAAATACTCATGATGAAACGTGCATTCTCACACACAGCCCCTACGAAACGTCCACAAACCTACAGGAGTTGTTTTTTAAAATAGCTGAAATCTCAAACTTTTTGTCTACTTTTAAAAGTGAAATTCTATTTGATATATTGGCAAATCAGATTTATGCATTTATAATTTATATTTGATCTAACCTCTTTTGTTTTTATTACTTCTTCTGTATCATGTGCTATACTGCATTTGTATCTAAACCCATAAACCAAAAAAATCCTGGCTAAAGACAGGAGTGGGAATTAAGCAGCTGTATATATCTGTACGTGCATAATGACTGGGATTTAATCAGGTAGATTTGGTTGTGAATCTTTTAGTTTTCAGGTCCTTGGTTATGATTTTCTTATCAAATCAACACAAAGCATTTAAAAAATTTCATGCAGAAATATATTAATAATAATGACAGTAAAAATTCACTCTTACCAGTTTGAACTTGGCCTGTTTGACCCCCTTAAAACACAACGTGTCGGAAAGTTAATAAACTAGTCAAACAGAACTCACTACACTTGGTAAATCACTGTATTTGTTAAAAATTATGACTTTTCTGACCACTAGAGGGTGCTGGAAGTCCTGCTCCACCTGTAAAATAGAAATAAAGCAAATAAGACTTCATGTAAAACAGCTGTTTATTATTTTTATTTGAGATTTTGTTGCATATTTACCAACACTTGTCCCAGCTGTGAAATAAAACACATACATTTACATAAATATAAACAAGAGGTCATTTTTATTGTAAATTATAATATAAAATATGATTATTACATCGTTCTAATATTTTATGTACTACTTACAACTTGGTTGTACAATTCCACCAGCAACTGTTACAGATTTGAGAATAAAAGGAAGTTAAAACAGAATTAGACATAATACAGTTTATTTAATTGTCTCTAATGTTGAACTTACCGCCTGCTATTATAGAAGCACGACGAGAAGTAGGGAAAAAAGAACAGAAATGCAAAGTTAGTCAAAAATTATTAAATTATTTTTCCAGTTTTTATCAGTTCTATCAAAATAAAGCAGAGAATAGTTTAATGTTGGAAAGTGAGAATATATAAACGCAAGACAAAATGTTTCCAGGTGACAAGACGACGGCCATGCAGACATTACTAATAGAGAAGAGACAGTTCACACAGTGTAGAAAAAAACCTTTGCCAGGATAAACTTCCTCAAATGAACACAAATTTAAAATAGCAACAGAACAGTAATTTTTCATTATTTTCCTAGTAATTTTTGAATCACAAAACAAACATTAAATGTTTAAAAATGATCCATTTGTAAAATGCAAGGTGAAAATAAAAGAGTGATGAGAAGAAGTAATATGACAAGTGTGAGAAGCAGCAGAAACCAGGCAGTTCCTTCAGCGCTACATTACTTCATGAAGCCCGACATTAGAGAAATGTCTGGTTTATGTAAAAGTTCCTGTATTTGAAGAGAGATTCATGCTGAAGCCAAAAACTGTCACATTAATTCATCATATGAATGCAATACTAAAATAAGACAGCACAAGTCTGTACAGTAACAAAGGAATGAGGCAAAAGGGGGACCAAATAATTTTCACAGCATTGTACACTTATGATCCCACACAAGAACCAGCTGTAATGTTAATGACGCATGCTTGGATGAAGCGGTAAAGTGTCGACTAGCTCTTCATCAGAGCAGCAAATCAGTTAAAAGATTCGGTAAAAGTCTCATGTTTCACTGTGTGATCAAAAGCCTGATGCAAGCAGTGAGTCTTACTGGGCTGTGGTGGGAGCTCTGTGGCCTTGCTAAGTGCAGAAAGAGGCGTGGGCCCTGCCAAAAACACAACAGGTTCCAGTTTCAGCCAGTGAGGTTTTAACGTGAAAAAGCCCAGAAGAGGCAGAAGCTGTGAAGCAGACCTCGGTTCTGTCACATCATTTGAGCTGAAGGTGGTCAGTAGCTGGTAGCAAAAGGCAGTACAGTTGTGTGTGCAGGGAATCATAATGCAGCATACAGTACTAAAGCATAACTGCACACACACAAGTTTTATTTAACCATACCTGGCTGAGGAGTTCCGGCGAGACCTACGTCTTTACCAGTAAAGCAATACAAGATCATTTAGAAGGCATGAATTATAAACTGTAAGTCGATAAAAAAGGAAACTACATTTATAATAGTACCTGGTTTTACAGGAGCACCACCTGGTACATGAGAACCATTAGCAACACCAGTGACACCAGTATCTGGAGTCACGCTGAGTTGTCCACCAGTGATGCCTCCTGTATGGAACACCCATAAAATCAGTCCTTAGTGCACACATTATCATTTTATTCTGATGCATACAACACTGTTTAAAGTTCATACGTCATCTGTGTCTACTTCACAGCACATTGTGGTTTTACACATTCAGTACCTGCAGCTCCATGAACTCCTGTTCCAACTCCTGCAACACCTGATTAAATCAGAGAGCAATTAAAATCTTTTTCTCATAATTGTATTCCTTTTTTCTGTATAAAACTGTGAACTAAAATAGATAAATAAAAAGAAATCACCTCAAAGTATTTGATTTTGCATGTGTTTTGCTCATACCATATTTGGCAGCCTTTGCAGCTGCAGAGTATTGTCCACCTCCTGGTACTGCTCCTACTCCTCCTGGTCCCAGTCCTGTTCCTGCACCTCCTGCAACTCCTAGTTCAGAAAAACAAAACAAAAGCAGCTTGCACTGACACTTTGTGTGTATTAAAATGAAAATTCTGATTATAGAGGAAGTGAGAATGTTTTCCTTTCAGAATCTACTGATTTATTTCTGTGTAAATGTGGCTGATTGTGTGTTGTTTGTGTAATCCTACCATATTTAGCAGCTTTTGCAGCTGCAGAATACTGTCCACCTCCTGGTACTACTCCTACTCCCCCTGGTCTCAGTCCTGTTCCAGCACCTCCTGCAACTCCTAGTTCAGAAAAACAAAACAGTTTGAATTAATAATTTATAAATGATTCTAAAATATTTATTATTAAATTGTTTGTGTGCTGGTTGTATTCACCATATTTAGCAGCTTTTGCAGCCGGAGAGTATTGACCTCCTCCTGGAACAAAAGGCACTCCTCCTCCTCCTCCTCCCAGTGTGCCGTATCCTAACGCCGTTCCAGCTCCTCCTGAAACTCCTGCTCAAAGAAAAGAGAGGTGGTTACAACAAAAGTTCCCCGTTAATAAAATTTAGTAAAATAAGATACGTAGACAACATTAACTTGTAGAATACATTTTAAGTGATAATGGTTTAGTGTTTGTTCAGATACTTTATTTTGAAGCTGTATCATTACTACCTCACACACTGCTGATACTTCCTGTGCGATATGAAAATATGTTTAAAATCTAAACATACAAAGAAATCAACAATGCGTACCATACTTTGGAGGTTTGACTACAGCACCAACTCCATAAGCTGCAAGGAAACAGCATTATTTTAATAACTTGACCTGAATTGCAGAAAATCATTTTTTTGTGTTGAAACTTGGGTAAACAAACAACTTACCACCATAACCACTTGGTAGTACCTGTGCTGCTCCTCCTGGGAGTCCTCCTCCTCCTCCTCCCACTCCTCCTCCCCCCAGGCCTGTTTGTGGGACTGCCCCTATAATAATTTATAGTTATTTCATTATCATGTTCACAAACAAAAACAAATTTATTTTTTGCATTTAGGGTGCATTTTTACAAAACTGTGAACATAAGATTAAGTGCACATTCTGAATGCAGTCAGTTTCTATAAGAAGTTTTACAGAATCAAAAGATAAACATCAAAGTCTCACCATATTTAGGAGGTTTGGCACCAGCTGCTAAAGCTGCAACAGACAAAAAAATGTTTTCAACGAGTCAAATGTCTGTTTATTATAGTTTATCCATCAACAGAAAGTCTGTTTCACTTAAAACAGCAACCAAAACACAATGCAGTTTCCATTTAGAAATAAGGTCAAATAAATACTTGATTAAAATAAAACAAAAACTGGAACCATGTGGATAAAAAAAACACTTTGGGTGTGTGTGTTAAAGAAATTTGAATAAAAAATCCCTTTCAGTTCAACAAAAACATTCAACTAACATTAAAGACCTCAGGACTTAAAGTGGAAGAAAACAACTTTTTTCTGTTTCCAAATTGGAAACCTTTGTGATGGTCATGGTCTCCTGGGAAGACAATGGGTCTAGTGCTGGTTGGAGGGAGAATGTCCTTTCATCTTTGAACTGTTGATTTTTACTGTCCACTGCAGCAAATTTGGAACATGTTGTTTATTTACTCTTACTGCTGAGGAAGTTTCAATTAGTGATCTGCTCCTGAAGTGAAAGCAAAAACATGCTGCTCACTGAATCAGTGTCTGAGTGACACCGTGACAGGCTGTCAGTGCGCTGTTGCCATGGAGATAGAAGAGGACTGTGTACATTGCTCTATTTTGGAGCTGAATACTGGCGGTCCTGTTATTGTTTAAACACAGCGCATACAATACCACGCTGCCTTGATAAGGAAACATGGAAATAGGGACGGAACCACAATATGTGGCTCGAAGGCTGCGTCCTGCCCACAGGCCGCCCTTTGAGGGCCACTAATTTAAAGGATGATTTGGGTTTGAGAAAAATGAAACATTTCCCAAAAATGTCAGTTTTTCTTGCTTACATCCATATCCAGGTAGATATGGTGTTCCTGGAATGGCTCCTCCACCTCCTCCGCCTCTAGGAACTACACCTAAAAATGAAAGGACTGTTATTAAAATCAACACAAGTTATAATGTTTGCAGATTTAATTTCAGTTACCATATTTAGCAGCCTTAGCTGCTGCTGCAGGGTATCCTCCACCTCCAAGACCCCCTGCTCCTCCCAGACCTCCTGCTCCACCAAGACCTCCTGCTCCTCCCAGTCCACCTACACCTGCAGAGGACAATGTTGTTTATAAATATAGCTTGTTATACAATTTTCGACACAAAACTGATTTAGCTCAGACTGAAAACAAGAGAGGACAAGTACTAGGTGTTCCGTTTTCCCCTCAACAGGTTGTTTGAAGCATAAACAACTCCTGCAGACTTAATTCTTTATGTGCATCCCACATAATGAAATATAGCCATGCATTTTAAACTGTTTTAAAATATCTGTACAGAAAATACATTAGAAGTGTTTTGACTGTAAATTCAAAGAAACCATATCATTACATTATATTTCAACCTTTTAATTTTCTCCCCAAAGTCTCAGTCGTTCTAATGACCCCATGTGACCAAGAGAAATCAAGTATCAAGTTATATGATCTGATCAAAATAAAGTCTTATTACCATACTTAGCAGCTTTGGCAGCAGCGGAGTATCCCCCTACGCCTCCTTGTGCTCCTTGTAATCCAAGTCCGCCTCCTGCTGTTCCAGGTCCTCCCACACCTGTGGAAAAAACACGTTTGTCTCATAACTCTTCTGAGGTACAGCCAACTGCATGACCAGGATATTAGTTGGTTCAAACAACTCTTCAAAGCCCAAATTATGAATTAATAATCATTTAAGTATTTTGTTTTTAAAACAGAACTATTTATTTGCTATTATTAATAAAACCACTATGTAATGATATTTTTAGGGGGAAAATTGTATTTTCCCTTCTGTAGGTTATCCACCAGAGGGCAGTAGCATGGGCGTCGCACCCGTGGGGGATGTGGGTGTTTTAACACCCACACTTTTCTCAGTGAGATCGTTCAACACCCACACTTTTCCAGCCGTTTTACCCCAAACCTCCTCCTGTCTGATTTCTCCTCACAGCATCGCTGTTTGTCCCCTCTCTCTCCTGAGTCCTGTTGCTCCTTGAAACCTGACACCAGCCGGCTGCCGATCACTTCGCTCCTCTCCCCCTCCCTCTCTCCTGCTCTGAACACCGGCCGGTTGGCTGTCAATCAATCGATCAGCTTTGCGCTATAAATCCCGCCTCTCTTGTCATTGTCTAATATTCGGCTTGTGATGAAAATAGTAATACAGCAGGTATTTGCCCAGAAAAAGCTTATTTGATTCTTAATTTACCTGAATATGTCAGCGGAGGTTACCTAAAAAACAGTCTCTCAGTCAGATCCTCACAATCCAGATTTTATTTCCTATTTCTCACTCAGTGGAACAAATATGCAGAAAAGTGTTAGTGAAATTACTGTAAAAGCTAAAATCCTATTTAAATAAATAAAACATTTATTTTGAATAAATGATAGTTTTTAAACTGAGCCAAAATGATTTAAATTGGCATCAGTTTCAGGAAGAAATGTCAGAGGGTTCATGAAGGTTCACAGCAATAAAATAAGTTTAAGTTATAATTTATAGTTAGTTTGTTAAGTAGTACAGTCAGTTAAAGCAAGTTGAAATATTTTTACAGCTAAATACTTCATTTAACAAGTGATGAACTCTGTAGGTCATAAGTTGAGCTCTATGGTTCAAACTGGATACAATAACACCATACTTAGGTTTAATTTTTGGAAAATGTGAAATGAACTTAGATCATTCAGAAATGTGTTATTAGTAATTCATAATTCAGACTTTATCATAGGTTGCATGTTAGTAAATTGCTGATTAGTGATTAATTTGTCTTTTAATGTCTTGTAATGTTGTTTATTAGAGTCCTGATATTCACATGCACCACCACCATTCACCACTGTGTTTAATGTTACATCCACATGCAATTCTCATGAAACTAAATGTAATAAACCATTTGATGGGATTTTTCTAATGAAAAACAAAAGACAAGCATCCATTAACCCTTTAATGCACAGCAGCCACATAGTGGACAGTAACTTTAACTCAGTTTTCTGTTTATGATGTTGATAAACTTCAATCCACTTCAGGGCAGTGTTAGTCTTTTGTAATATATTAACAATATGGATCATCTTGTATTTAGAATATTGACTGCCTGATGACATCATCAATTCAACATGGCTGAGCATCATGGCCATGTGCTGAGTTCACTAAAATTTCTACAGAAGAATTAAAAATCAGGTTTAAAAATATGATGATGTACAGGAGAGTGTGTTGAGCCATTCTGTGTTTAGAAATTAAATTTCATGTGACAGAGTGAGACCGACATGTGACCTGATGAGTCTGGTCTTCCTAGGTCACCTCTAAAAGTGACACCTCATGACATTCCTGATGGGTGCACTTCTTGACCAGTAATGCTCAATCCCATAACACACCAGTACACCACCTTAGTCACCACCTAATGTCTTAATATACAGTATTACTTTTTGCACAACATGCACCATTCATTGGTATCCATATATTTTTGTAATGTAGTTAGGTCATTATTTATGTTTATATGTTTTCCAGATGTTTCTTTGTAAATAAAAGTAGTTAAATTAATATTTGATCTTTAAAATAAAAAAAAACTAGTTACAAAATCAGATTTTTTTTTATAATTTCACTCCTTTGTTGCGCACTGTCCACATACGTGGACAGTAAAATAACTTCTATATGAAGCCATATTATTTTTAAATCAAAATGTTTTTCAGTTTAGGCTCATGTAGATTAATAAAATCAATATTTAAAGAAATATAGAAATGTTTTCATAATGCCTGCATGAAAGGGTTAAGCGTTTCAATTAACAGTCGATGACATCTACAGACCGCATCCCCCACACTTTTGAAAAGCTTGCTACACCCCTGGGCAGTAGACATGTATCAGGTGTTGATGAAAATACTAATCCTAATACTCCATGTGGTCATTTTAGGTTCAGAAGTTGTTTAATGCTAATTAGTGACAGTAGTTCATAAGGGGTTAATAAACTTTTAAGTGGCCACCCACAGTGAAACTGACTCAAAGACTGCTGAATAAAAAAAGTTTAAGTTCAAAGTTCAAGGTTAAAATGACTTCACATCAGAAAATCTAAGCCAATAGTTTACATACATTTTTAAGTGTTGTTTTTTACTATACAGTACAGAAAGTTACTGTCATTTCTGTATTTAACATATGGCATATTAACAGATATGTTAGCTGTTTAATGCTAACGTAGCGCCACAGCTGGGAATTAGCATAAATACGGTACATAAAAACGGTGTAAATCACAGAAAAGTCGTGTTAATAAAGCTGGAAATAACTATCAAGTAAACACATCTTTACGTGACTTACTTTCTTTTTTATATGTGAAATAGAAGTGATCAGACCGAGTGTGTCGCATCTAAAACTGTCCGGGTGGAAACAGAAAGCATGCTCTGTCTTTTTAAAATGTCTAAGTCTCTGCTTTGGCAGACTGCAAACACATTCTAATCATTCATGATCTAAAATTGTATTAATCTAATAAATCATTTAAAAATCAAAATGAATGAAAATCAAGACATTATTATTTTAATTACATGGAGATCCAGCATATTCATGTCACATAATGATAATGGGGTCTGCTGAAAATTGAATTTCTTTCAACCTTTGCTAATGTTATAAACTCAACATTCAAAGTGCCAAGTGAAGGAGCCACTTGCTTCAAAACAAAACTAATTCATAAAAGTGAGCAAAAATAAATAGTTTAAATAAAAGGTTTGCTTTCACTCCTGAGAATGGAAGAGGACACTGGTGCACCAAGCAACACATTCAAATCTGAATGCTAAAAAAACATGAGTTGTTGATGATGGCAAAAATATTTTTCATGATTTAAAAACCCTTTAAAAGACCCTCAAAGAGCTAGACATAACAAAATCAAAGTCTGTTTTAAAGGGGGCGCAAACACAAATGACTCACCACGAAGTGAAAACTGTTCATTAATAAACCAAAAGGCCAGTTTAGACATGGCCAAAAATAACATCCTAAAATAAACAGTCCTGAAGATGCATTCTTAGGTGAAATCCTGATAAATCTGCACCAGATAGATGAGAAAAAACAACATGTTCATGATCTGAAGCAACATCATTTAAAACAGAGGCAACAAGTCAACAGTATTATGAGGAAAAAGCAGACAGCATGATGAGCTAAACTAAACCATACAGAGATATAATGAGAACCAACATTTAGCCAATGAAACAAAGTCGTCAAAACAGCAATAGACACGCAGATGAACACTGACCCATTGTTCATCTGTTATCTTGCTGCTGTATGATTATGGCAGCGCGCCTGTAAATGGTATAATCTGGATTGACTGTTTAACAATGGAAGAGATGTTTTGTTAATCTTTATTTATTAGAGTTCCACCACCTTATAATCTCCATTTGAACTGTGCAAATAGAGGAGGATGATCCATAACTGCAATTAGCCTTATGTATAAATTATGATTTGTATATATAGCTAAAATAACAGCTGCATGCCTATTCATCTTATTTATGCTACTCAAACAACTACAATCTGAGCATCCTCTTCACAAAGCAATAACTCAACAACAGAGTGGGTCCGGTCAAAGGTTTCTTCAGGTCAGCTGCAGCACAGACCGCTACAGGAGATCCTTCCTGCCCACAGCTAGAACCACAGCTAGAACCAGTGATTCTCTGAAAAAAACCTAAATGAGTTAGTGGAAAATCTAATTTTCCTCTGGGATTTATAAAGTATTCTTGATTTTTTTCTGATATCTTTTCCACCATTTGTAATGTTACACAGTCCATGCACAGACTCTAATGAATCAGTACTCAGTGCAAAGTGCAAACATGAGCAAATCTTTACAAAAAAATGAATTATACAAGGTAAGACATTCCTGTAGCTGATTTTTTATGTTGCAGGTGATAAATGTGTACAACCTACCATATTTAGCAGCTTTGGCTGCCTGGGAATATCCACCTGGTAACTGTTGACCTCCTCCTAACGGTGCACCACCCGGTAAGAATCCTGGGACTCCTCCTGGGACTCCTCCTGGGACTCCTCCGGGAACTCCTCCGGGAACTCCTCCTGGGACTCCTCCGGGAACTCCACCTGGGACTCCTCCGGGAACTCCACCTGGGACTCCTGTCCAGGGAACATTTGTTAATCTTCATATAGTAATGTATTAATTATTTTCTGTTAATAAAAATAACAACAATGTTGTGAGAAGAAACCATTAACAATAGCAAATTTTTTAAAACTCTTCTCACCATATTTAGCAGCCTTAGACCCAGCTCCATATCCTGAAGTTAAAACAATCAGACAAAGATGTGAGAAGTTTAAACAACTAAAATACATTAAAAACAAACCACCGTCTAATAAAAGTACATTCATTTTACCAAAACGTTCTATTGAGACTAAAGCACTGCAGGGATTTGATTTTGACCTAAAGGCCAAACTTAAGTGAATTGAAATAATCTATTTTCTGCTTTTTTAAAATAACTTTTTTGTTGAAAATTACAGTACCTCCTGGCAACTGCCCTGGATACAGTCCACCCACACCTCCAACACCACCAACGCCTCCAACACCTCCAAAACCTCCAACTCCTCCAACACCACCGCCTCCAAAACCTCCAGCACCACCGCCTCCAAAACCTCCAGCACCACCGCCTCCAAAACCTCCAACTCCTCCAGCACCACCGCCTCCAAAACCTCCAGCACCACCGCCTCCAAAACCTCCAACTCCTCCAGCACCACCTAAACCTGAAGCAGCAAACACAAGTTTGAGTTAATTATTACAAATCAGACATGTATTTTCTTCATAAACATATTTTCCAGGTATTCAGTTTGACATTCTACCATATTTAGCAGCTTTAGCCTGAGCAGGTGAGATGCCTCCTGGCCCTACACCTGCAGAAAGCAAAAAAAGCAAAAGTTTGATTTTTTTTTTAGCACTTTTCATCTTCACTTCATTAAAGAACAAATGAAAGACACAGACAGACCAGTTCCAACAGGATACCCAGGCTGGGAGCCAGGGCCTCCTACTCCTCCTGGAAGTCCTGCTCCACCTTGACCAAAACCTCCATACCCTGTAGGATACATTGTTGTGGCCACATTATTAATCAACAGTTTTTCACTTTTAATAATTCTTATGCTAAATTTAGAATAGAAAACACTTGTACCGTAGGGAAGTTTGCCACCTCCAGGTTTTGCTCCATAGCCTCCTAAAGTACAAAAATACGACAAGACTCTGTGATCACATTTAGTAAAACACACCAAAAACCATCTGCTTTACAGTTGATTAATCCTGCTAATGGTTACTTAGAACCACATGACAAAATGTAAATGCAGAAAAATATCTTCTCAGCTGCTCTTAGAGACTAAAGAGTCCATAAGCCCCCGAGACAAAACTTAAACACCTTTCTCAGTTGATGTGATCTTCAGAACAAACGTGGCAAATTATTTTTGTAAATCTTTATTTTTTGCAAACATGAGAAAATGTTTGAAATAATTTGATCGGTGAATATAAACTCAGGACACCATATTGATAGAGCACAGTGTTGAACCAGCTGTGACCTGCTGAATAGTGACTGCTGGTTTTCAGTAAATAGTGTTTGATTCAACCACAGGAAGTTCAAAGACTAAAACATCCTGATAAGTGAAACATTGATTTTCTTGATCGATATTTTACCATCACTATTTGGCTCTGAGGTTGTTTTTTTTTTTTTTTTTGGTAAAAACTAAAACTTCTCATAAGTTCTTTGATATAATCTTTTCCACTTTTTTTTTGTTCATCTTCAATTTTTCTTCATAATAAAGTTTAAAGTTCAAGTTTCACAAAAAACACAGTTTCACTCTCTCTCTGAACTTCAAACTGTAGAAAACAAAAACAAATAGTATGTTTATGCACCTGGCACATCTAATCTTCTTGTTATCTGGTCATTTCACTTCTGTGAAAGCCACGGATCAAGCTCTGGATCAGCTCCTGCAGCCTGACGCTCCTGGAGAAAATCCACATACTAATTGTTTTTATTTTCTACACTTTGAAGTCCAGCAAGAGAGTGAAACTGTGTTTTGTTTACTTGACAGAGGTCATGTTGACCTTCTGACTTCAATAAAAGCAGCAGAAGATCTGAAGAAATGTTCAAGAGTTTCTCACCTGGGCCACTAATGAAGAAATGACTGATTTTGGTGGTGAACAGTAAAAATGACAAACTTGACCACTTTTATACAAAATGAAACCCTAATATCACAGAATGCATGATTATTTTTTGCAGAGGCAACAGAATCAAAAACTGTGGTTTGCATGGAAGTCAATGGGACGTTTTTTGTCCTGGAGAGGCACAAGAGGGTGGGAAGTTTTAAATCTGTTGCTACACAAAAACTAATAAAGCATAAAATTTAATATTTTATCACATTCTTGACATATCCAAGGCTGATTTAGAAAAATATATTTCAGTCACCCAGAATATGTTTTATGTAAAATATCTCCTCTTTTGTCTGCTTTTTTCATGAAAAAATGAGCATCACACAATCAAGCTGGCATATAAAGGGTTAAAATTTAGATAATTATTCAATATTTGATTGTTTTGATCAGAACTGAAGTTGTTCACAAGATTTATGCCCAAAAAGCAGAAAAAATATTAATCTAGACCATTTTAAGAGCAGTTTTATAAGTGGACATTTTTGTCCGTAAGAGGGTATAAAATATTAAATCTGTCGCTATGCAAAAACTATAAATACAAAACATTCAAAATTTTAGATGTTTCATGACATAACCATGACTGATTTGTAATAAATGCACCGTGCACAAAAAATTTTTTTTTTAGAAAATAACTCATGTTTTGTGTTTTTTTCATAAATTACATCGATGACTTTGAGTATTCAAACTGGCATTTCAAGAGTTAAAATCCTCAAAATGATTGAAATTTTTATATGTTTGAGCAGGGCTGAAGTTGTTTAACAGATCTATAAAAAAAAAGCAAAAAAAAAATATGAATGCCACTTTTACAAACGGACGATTTTGTCCACTAAAGACTCAGGAGTATGGTGTTTATTTCCCCCCATAGTGTTCCCTTGATCTATTTTCAAATTTCAAAATTGAATTTCAAAATTTGTCATGAGAGGGGTTTTGCAACAAAAATTTGTACCATTTGCACAAACTGTCTTAAAATGGCGTGCAGACGAACATGGAAAAACTGCCCAAATGGACAAAAATGTCCTCAATGAAGCTTGAGGGTTAAATAAGTTTGAAAATAAAACTATTTTGCATAAATACTTTGATCTCTACCAGCTCCCCCGTGACCCTCTGTGGAGGACTAAGCGGCTACAGAAGATGGATGGATGGACTTTGATCTCTTGGTTATCATTTCAGTGAGAACATGAAACAGTATTTGTCTCTGCCTGAGACTCAGCATTTAGCAGGGGGACCACAGG
>SSNR01000203.1:905861-1183750 GCA_006937965.1 Callopanchax toddi
CACACACACACACACAACCACCCCCGGGTAAAGGCCTTTCTTCTGAAAAGTTTTAAACAGCTCCACTGCAGTCATCAACTCTATAATTTACATCACATAAATCATCTGAATGACCACAGTTACTGTAAATACTCACCTTGTACTTTGGGTGATTTCAGGGGGTAACCGTGGAAGACTCCTGGCTGCATTGGTCCACCAAACCCACGGCTTCCTGTGGCAGAGAAAATAAAGTTTTATATACCAGCAATACTATCAAAACCTAAAGATCAATGTTGTTAAATTAGACAAGCTTAACCTGGGCCTTGACCTCCTTGCTGCGCTGCGACTGCATTAAAAAGTATTTTAGTCAAACATGAGCAAAAAAAAATAGCAGATTATTATTTTAGTGTGAACGTTAGCAGAAATTAAACAAAAACATTTGTGTTTACTATTTAGATTATTTGTTCTGAATATTCTGTCCCCATATTTACACACACAAAAAACTACTTTAGAAACTGTATATATTTAATGCATATTCTACTTTTCCGTTTTTTACACAGAAGTTGGACAAATAAAAAATTATCCAGGATTAACAAAATGAATCTTACTTGATTTTTGATTTATATCACTTCCAGTGGGGACCCCAGGCAGAACTCCACGCCCTCCAAACCCTGAAGAGTAGGCACAAAGCAGGTGTTTCAACATTACAGTCCCAGTAAACTGTCTCATGGTAATCAGTTCCTGATCTCAAACCTTGTCCTGGCACGATTCCACCTTGGTAAAGTCCAGGAACACCCACTCCTGCCACAGCCAATGAGAAGACAAATGTGTAAATCATCACTTAAAGAAAAAGGGTGTTTTTGTGTCTTTTACTATCATTTCCCTGAGGTTTGCACGTCAGTGTTTACAAAGAGAATGATCATTAGAACTTTGTCCAGATGAAGCCAATCAGAATGCAGAACTATTTTTTTTAAAGAATTAATTTTTACAGCACAGAAATTCCCTGTCCCCTCAATGGATGAAGGAGTTAATTTTATCTTGTCATTTAACAAAGAAGGATTTCACAAGTTTTAAATGAATTAAAAATATATTTAAATTATTTTTTGAAGAGGGAAAAGGTAATGAATTCATCATTTTCTTAGTAATGAATAAAAATTCATATAAAACCATGTAACATGACCACATCTAATACTTGTCTTTTTCCTACATTTTTGTTTTCAATCTTCCTTCTTTGAGTCCTCATGTTAAAACTATGCAAAGAAAAGATTGTATGAAAGAAAAAAAATAGGTAAGTAGATTTTAATCTGAAACTCAAGACGATCCAAAGGCAGCACATAAAACGGGTCTTAAAACTTTTATACACAGCCATCAAAACCATGAGGTGTCAGTAAAGCTGTTGAATCTAGATTTAAAGCAGAGTAAAAACCTGAAGCAAAGCCCTTAAAACAGCTACAATTGCTGTGCATAAATAAAAAAGGGATTAAGGTCTCCTGATCTTATCCGTTTCCATTCGAGGTTTGTTTATTTAAAGATCATGAAACTAAAAAAGGACACAAAAACGGATCAAAATAAACATAACTTTTTACTACACTGAGCTTTTTTCTTTTTAGAGTTTTCTAAACATTTTCCAGCCACACGAAACACCTTTCACATGCAAAGAAAGCTTGTCGTTAATGTGGCTCTGCTGCCTGAGACTCTGCTGTTCTGTCTGCTTCCAGCCTATGAGTTTACTGTTGAGTCTACAAAACCTGGCACTTTGGCTGCTTTCTTCCCTGCGCCACCACCGGCCCCTCCTGGAAGGCCTGTCTGAGGAATAACAGGTGCTGGAAATAAAAAGAAAAAATATATATAATGTTAGTTGGCTAATCAGCAGGAGCATGACAAATGCCCTGGGTAAAAACCCCCCAAAAAAACCATCGTTCTCATAAAAAGTGCTGAGATGAAAACAATTATGACTGTGATTTATGCTTCCAGAGGATGTCTACGCTGTAAACATTGGGTATGTTTTTTTAAAGCTTATTAAATTATAAAAATTACTTTGTTTTGAGCCCAAGCTGGCTTTTTGTCAGATAAATAGGTTCTCATGTAACTTACACAATATCCCGGTTCTTTTCATTAAGAGAAAAGAGAGGATATTTTTTTAAAAAAAGGAAAAATTAAGTAAATAATGTGTTTCTTGCCTCCACCAGGTCCAATTCCAGGTCCTCCTCCATGTCCTCCTCCTGCTCCAGGTACTAACCCTACACAGATATGAATACAAAACTCACATTCAGTCTAAATGAACTGTCCAGAAGGATGTTCCCTCCTCCACCAGTAGAGGGATCTGTGATGCTGAGCTGTCAGATCCACTAACTGGTTACTGATATTGGGAGCAGCTGACCTGGCCCAACCAGTCTGTCATCACCCCAAGACAAAAAGCTACACGTCTGATGTTTCCTCTAATCAGAAGAGGCAGGCAGCATGCGTGGCATTCACCTCGTCTCTTTGGCTATCTCCTTACACAGGAAATAAGCTGTCAGCCTCACTGAAGGGAGCTTGGCAGCTGAATAAAACACATTTGTTTACTTGTTTGAACATTCTCTTTTATTATTTTAATTCTACATTCCCGATACTTTTCTAGACAGACGTTGCGCACCGCCTGTAAGTATGTGGTCCTGGAAGATCTGGTGAGGAAAACCCTGGCAAAGGAACGCTTTGTTTTATCTGCGCTCTTTCAGAGGAACTAGATGTTATTTTAAGTGTCATGAAAGAAACACAGACTGATTCCAGGGGCTGACGTTTTGTCACTGCCAACCAATACTTAAGAGCCGGCTCTTTGCCATAGTTCAGTCCTGGACATGATTGAGGCCCCCCGAGTTTTAAGTTTAATCAGCCGGCTTAATTTAAAGCAAATGATGTGCACGACCGGTCCAGACTTTAAGGTCAGATCGTGCTCTTCTGAAGTTCAAACTGTCTCAGGTCAAAGCACATGATAAAAATGTGCAGGTCTGCCAAACTGTGTTATCAAAGAGAGCTACTATTAATGCAAAGCATTCATTTTTTTGGCTTTCTTTTAACATGCAAGCGAGTATATTTATCAAAAGTCTGAGAATTCCTCTGTCAGCACGCTCTGAAGTCTGCTGTCATCAGGCCAAAAACAAAGAGGGCTGATGCACCTGAGAACAAGGCAACCCGTTTCAGCTGGATTTGTCAGTATCAGAGATTTAGAACAAGCATCATGTTCTTCTTCACTGTTTTTGTCTCTGTGCTTCTAGCAACCTAAAAAAAGCATCAAAGTGATATTCAGGATTAAACAGGGACCAGCAGAGTCTGAAAGAAACAGTGCTCTGAACATTTATTCCATCTGTTTCTGTTATTTTGTCCTACTTAAATGTTTCAAATCAGCAGGCAAGTTTAATTCTCAAAAACAAAAAATCCAGAGTGAATATAAATGGCTGTTTTTAAACCATTATATTTATTAAAGGGAAAAAGACATCCAAACAAAACTGGCACTATATGAAAAAGTAATCCCCCTTGTTAAATCATGAATTATCACTTTGTAAAATTACAAAAACCTAGTTCTTTTTCATTCTCCCAACCCAGGCCTGATTACACAAATCACTTCAATGGAACCCGTCTGACATGAAGAAGGCTAAAAGATCTCAACAAGCAATGCATCATGTCCCATTTAGGCACTGAAAAACGGTACAAAAACACAGTACAGATTTCGGTACTTTTACTATAAAATGTCCCAAATAAGCCCCTCCATTTCTCTACTGCTGCTCCACCCCATGTTTTACGTGAGACGCAGAGGCGCAGAGCGTCCACTCCTCACACACACGGCCGCCCCTCCTCTGCCTTTCAAAACAGTTCTCCCACAAGCGTAGCGATTTCCGTGTTAAAATGCCAAAAAAATCTAAAGTTTGGCTACATTTTGGGAAGGTAAACGGGAACAGAGCAAAATGCAAGATATGCAATAAGGTTTGTGCCACGAAAAACAGCGCATGACACGTGTGATTAACTTGCAGCTGCAGCACTGTGTTCAGTCTTCGACGCCGAGCTTCCAGCCTCTGCTGCATCAGGCGTGTGGGGGAATAACAGAAAGTTTCAATAAGCAATAAATACCGGTAATAACAATAAAAGCATAACTATGCCATAAAAAGTGGGTTTTTAATTTTTAAAAACTTTTAGTACTTTGTTATTTTCTCTCAGAATTATATATAGGTACCGAAAAAAGTATTGTTAAGGTACCGGTATCAAAAAACAGGTATCATTAAAGTAGTAGTTTTGAAAAATATTTACTGGTGCCCTAGTCCCATTCTAAAGAAGTTTAAGAACAAAAGAAGCCAGAACAACATCTAAAGCCCTGCAGGCCTCGCTTGGTTAGGGTTAAGGTCAGAGGTCATGTATCATCAGGAAAGAGACGGGACAAAAACGGGAACCAGGGTGATCGAAAATAACACAAAGAACCTCATGTTGGCTAAAAATGGTCTCCTCAAGACTTTCAGGAAAATATTCTGTTGACTGACGAGACAAAAGGTGAACTTTCTGGAAGGCGTGTGTCCCGTTCCATCTGGAGGAAAACTATCACTGAATTTCAGAAAACCACAAACCAGTCAGACATGGTGGTGGTAGTGGGATGGTCTGGGTGCTGTGTCAGGACCTGGACCACTTTCTGGAATTGATGGAACCATGAATTCTGCTGACTACCAGAAAGTCCTGAAGGAGATTGTTTGACCTTTGACCCTAAACGGGCCATTCATGTTGGAAAAACCTTCAATGTGGTTGAATTTTAAAGAAGAGTTGGACAAAATTATTTTACAGTGACAGACTCATTACCAGGTATAAGAAACTTCAGATGGATGTTACAACCAGCTGTTACTTTTAGGGGTCACTTACCTTTCCACACAAAACCAGGTTGGTTTTTTTCACCTAATAAATGAAATCATTGTTTAAAAACTGCATTTTATATTAGGTTATCTCTGTCTGATAACTGAACAGAAATATAATTTGCACAAGCTCATGTAGGCTTAGAGGTTCGATTGTATTTTGGCCCTAAATGTGATTTTTAACTGCCTGTTTGAACTCTACAGATTTATTTCACAACAGCCCTAGAAGACATGTTGGTCCATTCATTTAGAGAATATTTAAACGCCAAATTCCTCAACTGTGAGTCGAAATATTACTGCAGCAATCAAAACAAACAGAAAAGAAGTGAGTAACACATCAACAGCGTCTGGCAACAACAAACACTCATCTTTCTGTTTAATGACCACCACTTTTCATTAAACACAGAGAGCTTTCTGTGCTGACAACAGTAGAGGAATGCAGAACTAATAACCGATCACCCTCCTTCACACAGAACCAGCGTCATATTTCTACAGAGACATGGTCTGCTGTAGCTGACTGTACCTCTTTTAGCAGCTTTCTGTCCAGCTCCAGGGAAAAAGCCCCCAGCGCCTCCACCATATCCCCCATAACCACCTGAAGGGCAAGAATAAAAGGATTAGAGATGAGTGGCTGAGCTGATGATGTCACAGCGTAAGGTCAAGGTTCAAACACCCACCTCCTCCAGCTCCCAGGTTTCCATAACCTGGATTTGAAAAGAGATAACAGGAAATGAGAAGAGGCAGAGCCACAGTTATCATGTGAATAAACAGCCTTTCTTTAAGCTTTTAGCACATTTCCCAGACCCTTTAAATGCATTCATAAAACCCAATCACGGATGCTAAATTAAACCCTTTCACATGTCTAGAGGCAAAGACTGTCGAGGGAGCAGAGCTGAATTTTATTAAATACAACACTCAACAAAAAGAGTTCAAAAATGTTTCCCAGTCTGGTCGTGCTGAGATCTAAACACTGGAGGGAGCAGTCTGTTCTTCTTGAGAATAAAAAAAAGAAATCTGCACCGATCTCCGGGTGTCAGAAAGCTCTGGCTTCAATTGACACATAAATTAAGTCATATCCCCGCTTGGGTTTCAGCTTGATGACAAGATCAAAACATGAGAGGAATATATGGAAATGGAAATAGTGTGGAAAGACGGAGAAGAACATGAAAATAAAATGCTCACCACCTGCTTTCTGACTGAACGACGCCGTAATAGAAGCTCTTTAAACATGGCCAAAGCTTGGGATAAGTTCAGAAAATAATAAACCCAATTCAGTTTTGTCATGTATTTACGAGGCTTGAAACGGGAATAGTCACAGATGTCACAGGAACGCTAAAACCTGGGAGGCGTTTATAGAAAGACTGTCTGAAAGTCCAGCACCACATGTCAAAGATGTCATAGTTTTTTTATATTGGAGGGAAAGTTGTGATACAATCAAAATAAAAAAAAGAGAGAAAAAAAATCTAGATTAATTCTTTTAAACGTGTTTCCAGAAAACTGCCAGAATGATAAATGTCTATTTTATGTGAATGAATGTTTTATAACAATTGAACAAAATCAGTTTCAGAACTTTTCTCGTTGTTGGATTCTAAAAAGGCCAAAAGAACAAGTTCTTCCATCTGAGAGAATCAGGTTGAAGTCATGACTGTTTCTTAAACCCAGAAGAAACCTGAATGCTGCCAGCAGACTTGTCCACCAAGGAATTTACTTTAATCAATAAAAAAGAGAAGGAAATCTGGGATGAGAGCAGCTGGGAAACAAGTTAGAGAGACAAAGACAGAATAGGATGCAGTCGGTCCAGCAGACCGCAGGGTGCAGGTACTGATGCTTGAATTGATGAAGAGGAGGAGCATGCAGGCAGAGATGGGGAGAAAGACCCAGTGTGGGGTTTCACAGCCTCGTCACAGGTCTTGCCAAAGCCTCGGCAACACGCGGAGCATGCACCGCCAGCCCAGACGATAAGCTATGCATCCTTGAGATGATCCGTCTCCATCAGCTTGATTCCCTTTGATTGCTCAAACATCTCCTGACACACCCCAGGGTAATAAGTGTAATCATTTGCTGCATAAATCAGATGGATGGAGATTTCCTTTTACTGTCTTTTCCAAGCATTTGTTTCATTCTTATCAGTGAGTACCACATCCTTTAAAATTCTTAGAAGAATGAAGTTCCTGCACGAGAAGCATGGATCACTTCTGACGACTCCTTAAAACATTGGCCGGTTCAGCTTTTTGGTTTCAGGACGTCTCACGGGGCTCTTAGAGAGCTGGAGATGAGGAGCTTGTCAGTGTGACTTTTGGAAACACTGCGCACAGCTCAGTCAAAACAGGCAGGTTTTTGGAGACTATTAGCTTATTCATCCATCATCCAGCCCACCTGTGCTCACGCGTGCCCGTGCCCTGGTTATGACAGGCATGCTCAGGGTCAACTAACACCTGCCACCTTGAGCTCAACCCTCAAGAGACAAAAAGCAGAAACACATAGGTCAGTCTCGAGGGTGTGCATGAATGTGTGTGACCATTAATGCAGGCTGTGGGCAAACACAATGTTTACACAAGAAAAACACAATTTTATGTAGTTCTGACGTCACTTAGCTCTGTGAAAATAAAACGCCTTCAAGTACAATAAAAGCAATGCTGGTGGTAGTTTCAGGGTTGAAACGTGCTGGTTTGGTTTGGAATCGATCCACTGATTAAACGTTCAGGAAAAGGAGAGCAGAGTTTTTGTACAAGGACTCTCTGTTTAGTCCTGCTTACACCATCTTGTTAGCTAAAACAAGCAATCTTTTGTCGGATGCCATGTCATAAAGCTCGGAGGGTATTGAAGCGTCCACACGTGGAAAATCTGCACCAGATATCAAATCGTCCACGTCTCCACTTGCAGCATTGAGTTGATTGCTGACCAGCTGAAGGATTTCTGTGCTTTAACATTGCGTCTAATTCTCTCCGTGATCCGACACAATGAAGAACCCGAGGGACTAAACCACACTGCATTTGGACCTTGGGCAAAGGAGTTCTAGAAAAGATCAATACGCTACGTAAACGACGGAGGGGACCGAAACCTAATACTACACAGGAGGTGAGGGATGGAGGCCAAGGAGAGGGGAAGGTAAATGATGCAGTATGGTAATGCATCATACTTTCCTCCGTTTAGATTTCTTAAAATATAAAAACAAAAACACGACTTTCTTGCCAGTTTCCATTCAGAAAGGAACTGACTTTCAAAGCAAAGCAGTGGCACAAGAAGGCTGGCGAGTAAAAACCAAACGGTGACGATGTCGGTGTAAGAGTTCACTGATCTCTGTTCCCAGAGTCTTACAACAGAGGGATTGCAACACAGCATGAGATGTGTTGCTGGCATCAAATGTAAAAATCCCCCATTTCAACATTTGATCTGTTCTTATTGTCCTGTTTTTAAATAAACACGGATCTATTTTTTTCTTGTTTGATTGCGAGCTGATTTACATTTGACTTATTTTGAGGGGAAAACGTGGATAAAACCAAGCATTGCTCAATAGTTGTGATTCATTTGTTGTGGCTTGTTTAGGAATGATCTCAGCAAGAACTTGTAAGTCTCCTGTTACAAACCAGGAGTCGACTTTTAAAGAAAAATGAAAATGTGCTGGAAGACAGACACCTGCATTCAGTGCCCCAACATTCAAACGCTCAGATTATAAAAGTGAAGTGTGACACGGTATTACAGCAGCCCAGACACTACCTGCTTCTTTCAGTCATGTTCTCAAACTGGAGTCCAGTACAAGTGATGGATGTGAGCCAGTGTGAACAGAAATATCTGGTTTCAATCTCGGCACTGAAACGCCTTGCTCATTCTCCGTTGGGGTTAGGTAAGGTAATTCTGTTTCAGGACCAGTGGAATACTAGAATCATTAATCAAAACAATGTCCTCGGCTCTCGGGCTCTTCTTACTGCCGCTCTCCCGGTTTCAACCATCTTTTTCTCGTTTCCCCAACTCTTTCCTCTCCAGTTGGTGTCTGAGGAGGTTACGCCGAGCAGACATGAGGCGTTAATAGCTGCAACCGGAGGAAGCCAAACGTGAGAAGAGAAAGAAGAATTTGCTAAATCCTCCATCTCCCTCTATCTTTCCTCCCTCCCTCCTCTCTGCTTTGTGAACCAGCTGGCTCTAGTGAAGGGTTTAATTTAAGAGAGCAAAGAATTTCATGGCAGAGATTCACTGTAACTGACAGCAGACGCGAGGAAAGCAGACTTCGGAGCTGAAATGTCCAGGAATTTTTGGGGGACTTGTTTCTTGTTGTCTTCTCTATTTATTCCCTCTATGTTATCAGTCAAACATTATAAAAATTATTTGTTTTCTTCTACCAAGAAGCCAAATGGGAGGATTTGAACTCAGAACTGGAAACCAGAATTGGCATGAGCGACGTTAGAATGGTGACATAGAGATATAAGAACCACAAACGTACAAAAGGCAGGGCAGCTGCAAGAAGAACACAGACGTGCTCTGGCAGCGCAAAAGCCGCAATTTCATATGAAGTGATGGAATATCTTGATGGAGATGAGACTTTTCTTCAAAGACCTCCTGAGAGTCCCGAGGGAATCGGCGTTTTGCTGCGACTGACAGACAGAAACTGTGGTCACATGGCAATGTTCCCTCTGAAAGCTAAGCCCGTCATTATGTCCGTCGGTGTTATGACACCAAATTTTAACGCTATCAAATTATCACTCTGGTTCCTTTCCAAGTTGGATAGATTGCATTCTTACAAGGTGACGCAGGATGTGATGGATGAAAGCAGGATGATGTGAGGCGCTGTAGTGATTCCAGATTGCGTGAGACAAGTGGACACACTGAAGCTCCCCTTGCTTCCTCTCCCCCCGCCCTCCCTTTCTCATGACCTCCCCTGCTCCTTGTCACTTCAAGGTTTAGCATGCTGTCAGTCACGGGCGTCGAGCTGTTTAAAGCAGGTCCATTCACATGTTGGATTAATTAAGAATTCACAACGCTACACACACAAAGTGTTTCCCCGCAGCCTGGTGTGGGCCAGCACGACTTTGGCGGCAAGCCTTTTATTGTTTTTGCATTTCCTTTTCCATGGAGTCATTGACACGATCAATGAGAGGTCCCAAAGCCTGAACTGCCCTTTTCGTCAGGTGACCGCCCAGTGAAAAGACCGACAGAGGTCCGACTGATGAACTGGGAAAGGATCTACGGTCTCTGCTTTTGGGATGGTGTCCAGAACGAAATCAGAGCTATAAAAAGTGCTGTTAGTCAGTTGGTACGGGTGGTAATTTCCACTTTTATGATGCTCTCTCAGTAGAAAAAGAGAAACCACTTTTTTTAATAACGTGGCAGAAACTTTCACTGAAAAAGCAAACCTGGCAAGTCTTTCACGGGTCTCACCAGCTTCAGAACACATTTATCATCTCCAAGGCAATAAGCACTTCTTACAAATGGCTCCAAGTTAACTGCAACTGTTAAAGTCACCATTGCACGATATAAGGATTACAAGCGCTGCTGCCGTGCCAAACCGGGCAGCCGTGCCCGCTGACGTCTGTGGCTGCCTGACCTCACCAGTCTTTGTGAGTCTCCACAAACATTCGCCTCTCTCAGAACACTTCTGTGCAATACCATTATTCCTGTCTGTTAATTTGAAGTCCGCTAATTTGTGCACCACATCCAGTGATGTCATTGTTTATCCTACAAGCCTCACGGAGCAGAACGCGTTACGCTATAGGCTTTTACAGTCGAGCTATCCTTTCTCTCTTTCTTCTTGTTTCTGTGAGAGATGAAAGCCTCACTTACTTTACATTTGATCCACTTCTAAAGGAATGTCACAGTTCCTCTGCCAACCCTGAGCCTTGGATATGTCTGCGGACTATCTCTTATCCAGTGTTCGTACATCTGCTTCTAGCATGAAACACGCTCCCACAGCGTGTAAACACGCTGCAGTCATTAACGTACACCACCAGTAAAATGAGTATAAGTGAGAATACCATTTAGAAAAACTGATCATTCTTGATTACTGCGTTCCATCTGAAGGGATGTTCAATTGTGCAAATTACACACACAGGATGAGAAAACCAGTGAACAAATGCAGCCTGTGGCCATGGTATGCAAAGTTGGCTACGTGTGTTTTTTTTTTTTTGCTCCCAGATGGTCCACATATGCATCTGACTGCCATTCCACTGAATAGTTTTCTGACAACTCAGGGTTGAGAGAGGAGACAAGTGTTTGATAGGCTGGCTCTTCTCAAAATATGCAAATAGAATCATTGATGTTAAGTTTAGTCAGACTCAAAAGCATTTCCCAAATTCCTCTGTTATTATAAAGGCTGGGATTAGTGCACAGCCATGTGTGGTATGTCACTCTGGCTAACATATGGAGTACTCTTAAAAAAACACAACAAGGAAGAGGGGCAAAATGTGTCACTGACTCTGGAATAGATCTGAGCCAAAATGTACAAAAACGCAGAGTTATCGCTACACGGACTAACACATCAGCATTAGTTTGAGGCCTGACGGGCAAACACTGATGTCATTTTAAAACAATCCCTTCTCAAAGTTCATTTAGCCCAACCCTGAGGCTGATAAAGGCTGAAAAATCCAAGAGAGATCTTTCACTGGGATGAGATAATTTCTCTGACTCACATTGCTTCAGGATTAAAGTATCATGAATTGGCAAAACTGACATGCAAACACAAAAATGTACAATAATCAAAATGTAAACTGATGCTTTACAACTGTAGGGGATTTATTAATTTGAATAAGTGCACTGTTTTGAAACAAGGATCAGGTTTTAGCTCCAGGGATCAATAATCAACCATGTCTATAATGAGTTCATACATGCAGGTTATCGTTTGATCTAATGGGGATTCTCCTGAAGTCACTGTCAAAGTTGAGCCCCTTTTTAAAGGCAGAAATAAGAACCAGCCGATCAGGTCAAGTCCTGTAACGTGTGCTCTGAGACACACAAGTCACATGACCAGTGATATACAGCAGCAAAGTGTTTGCACCCTGATCGTGCTGCGAGTTACAGAAACATCTTAAACCAGACAAGCTGAGACTTCAGTATATTTTTACACATGATCAAACCTCAATTGTTTAGTTGATAATCTGTCTTCTTAAGCTTTTAGGTACTACAACAAACTATTCCTTCATTACTATATAAACTAAACTGTGCTGCCAGATGGACAAAGACAGCTGTCTGAAAGGTGGGAAGATCACGCCAAACGAAACGTTCATCAACAGTGAAAATAAATAATCTAAGAATAAAATTTTGATTGAGCTGAGTGGTGAAAGGATGGGGAGCGCTCACCAATCAAAATGTGACAATAAAAACATTTATCATCATTTGCACTTGCATGCGTCTGGTGTTCATAACCGATAAGACACCAGTAAATACTTATTAAGTCCCTATAGCGTACAGATATCAGTTTCCTGAGAGGAATTAGTGAGAACATTAAGAATGGCCTAACAAAAGGTGGTGAGATCATTCGGGGAAAACTGTTTAGGGAACAAAAGGAACTTCTAATGTGAACAAACAAGCCGTGTTGGCTGTGCGTAGGTTGGGTGGGCCGAGCTCTGTGGAGGTGGTGTTGATCTGAAACAACAAAGTTTCCTCGCAGACAATTCAGGTTCCAAGATTACGAAAGCCCTCACAGGAGACGTTTGAAGGGAGACAGATTAGAGTGACAAGATAGATGGTTAGAGAATAGAGCAATTCTTCACAGTCCGTTTGGATAAGCCGATATGTCTGTGATGGCTGCCACTGTGCGGAAAGCAAAGCACCAAGAACTATTCAAGAACTATTTTTGTTTCTGTGCACGTTTGGTCCCACTTAGATATGAAGCTCAGAAACATATTTACACGTGCTCATGCACATTCACATACTGATGCTTCCAGTCTTTTGGCAGCTCGGAGGACAGGTCTAAGCTGCAGTAATGAAAAGCATATGTGTTCCAGAGACTGAACCTCCTCAGAGCCCATCTTCTTTTGGAAAACACTCTTGTCCTCACCTCAAGCTATTTGCCGTCTCTTTTTCATCAAGCTCTCCAAGCATGTATGTTTCATGAATGAGTGTGCAAATAATTCTTTGTGTTGATGAGAGATAAGTGATGTATGCATCTGATATTTGGGATGTTTTCAAGCGTTGTCGTCATTCAGTTCTTGCTTTGCTGTCTCTCTGTTCTCATAAAGTCCACTATATCATTCCATCTTGCTTCCTTTTCTCTTTCTACCTATTTGATGAGCAGACAGGGTCCCTGGGTGCTTATTCAAACAACGATCACGATACAAGCCAGAGAGTTAAAGATAAAAAAGAAACAAGCGATGATTCTTTCTGGTGGTTTGGTAACTGACAGAGCTACAGCTCCTCTGAGAAATAGTCTGGTTGTCGGGGTCACATATATCAACAAAGATCTTGCATCTAATGCCGCAATGTTTTTTCATCTGCAGATCACCCTTTTGCTATAATAAAAACTAAAGCAGCACAAGAAACGCTGTGACAATGTCCCCTTAATAGCTCAGATAATTATGAGAACATTTGCTGGAATCACAGTGAACACATACAACACTTGTGCAAGAAGCTTAGTATGGCTGAGTCACCTGTGGCATATGATGCAAACTGCAGACAAACTGCATTGGGACGTAGATCGACCGGTAAATCAAGAGCCTTGCTTTCTGTCTCTGCTCCCTCTTCACCACGACAGAGCAGTTCAGCTTCCACATCACTGCAGACGCTGCCCAATCCACCTGTTGATCTCCCGTTCCCTCCTTCCCTCTCTCGTGAACAAGACCCCGAGATAATTAAACTCCTCCACTTGAGGCAGGACCTCTCTCCCAACCTGGAATTGACAAGCCACCCTTTTCCGGTGGAAGTTTTCCACCGGAACATTTTCTAAACCTCAGCGAGAAACTGGATTTAGAAAATAAAATCTAACTGAATTATAATTAACTAATTGAATTGGATTATTAATGTATTGAACTGCATTATAATAAAGATACATGTATTAAAATTTTGTTGTTTTTTAAAATGTTTTTGTAAGTTTTCTAACACTTAAAAGTTTCAAATCTTCAACAAATTGAAATAATAGACAAAATCAATACAAGTGAACACAAAATGCAGTTTCTTTGTGAAACCTAATAACTGCTTGTGCCACCATTAGCAGCAACAATCAATCAAGCTTTTGCAATAACTAGCAGAGAGTCTTTTGTTGCTGTGGGGGAATAGGCTTTATGCACAGAGTACTTAGTAGAACTTCCGGTTTAAAATTACCTCGCGGGACCATTTCCGGTTCCATTTGAAACGTGAAGATTTCCAGAGTTAGAGTGCATTTCCAGCTAAAGATATTGTTTATAATCAAAACGAGTAATAGTATAGTATAGTACAGTATGATATATATATTATAGCACTAAGAAATGAAGCCATCATATAGGTATCAGCGGACGGGAAGCCTCGACAGCTGAACACTGCTGTGTTCCGTTGTGTACCGCATCAGCTGAATATAATTCATCAGTCCGTTTCCACACATTTCCACTGAATAAATAACTACAAAAAGGAAGGATTGTGAACTTAAGAAGAGAAAACGTGATCATTTCTAACCACACCGTGTCTGCAGTCCACACTTTGCAGCACAGTAGTCAAAGAGCCGAGTGGACGAGGCTAATGGAGGAGGCGCGGCGCCGTTCGTGTGTTATTTCACTGGAACAACTATTCTTTTGGTGAATGAAGACTTGGTGTTTGATAACGTACAGCTAGACCAGAGAAAGTTGAAAGTTGGGAAGCAGTTGGAGCCCACGATCACGGCTATATAGATTTGTCTCACTGTTTTTTGATGATGGAAGCTACGAGCTAACGCTGTTAGCTTACCTTCAATTTCATGAATAAAGCTGGTTATATACAGCTTAAAGTCCTTCACCCGCTTGCTCACAGACGTCTCTGTGTGTTTTTCAAAAATCCGGTGGACATCGTTTACCGTGATGCGCGGCAGGTCTTGAAGAAAACGGGTAAAAAAATCAATTTTGTCCAGTTTGTGTGGGAACAGCGTTGAACCGGAAGGGAGCGGCAGCCTCTATCGCAACCAGGAAGTGACCGTGCATAAACCCCATTCCGGCTCCAACAATCGTTGCAAAATTGTTGTAATTGGAGGTTTTACCATGAAGCCTTTTTAAGGTCATGCCACAGCATCCCAGTTGGATTCAGGTCATGATTTCGACCAGGTCACTTCAGAATCTTCACTTTGTTTTTCTTAAGTCATTCAGAGGTGGACTTGATGCTGTGTTTGGATCATTGTCCTGCTGCAAACTAGCCTAGTAAACTAGACCATCAGTTTCACTCTGCAGACTTTGGTGTAGCCACACTCCATTGGAACCTCCGCAGCCCACTGATTGGTCCGGTCAATCTTGTACCGCCTGTCAATCTCCCGCTCCCTCCTTCCCTCACTCGTGAACAAGAACCCGAGATACTTAAACTCCTCCACCTGGGGCAGGACCTCTCTCCCGACCCGGAGTTGGCAATCCACCTTTTTCCGGTCGAGAACCATGGCCTCAGACTTAGAGGCGCTGATCCTCATCCCAGCAGCTTCACACTCGGCTGTGAACCTCCCCAGCAAGAGCCTGGGTTCTTGGAGTCTGGGTTCTAGGAGGACCACATCATCCGCAAACAGCAGAGACGAGATTCTCCTGTCACACACCCTCCACACCACGGCTGCGCCTAGAAATCCTGTCCATAAAGGTTATGAACAGGACCGGTGACAAAGGGCAGCCCTGGCGGAGTCCAACCCTATCTGGGAACAGGTTCAACTTACTGCCGGCTATGCGCTCCAGACTCACACTCCCCTGGACGCCTCCCTCGGGAGGTGTTTTGGGCACGTCCTGCCGGCGGGAGGCCCACAGGTCGACCCAGGACAAGCTGGAGGAAATACATCTTCAGGTTGGCCTGGGAACGCCTTGATGTTCCAGCTGAGGAGCTGGTGGACTTGGCCAGGGAGAGGATGGCCTAGGATGCCTGACTTGGGATGCTGCCCCCGCGACCCGGACCCAGATAAGCGGAGGAAGGCGAGGCGAGGCAGTCTTTTCACTTTGAGCACTGACAGCTCTGCGCTGCCTACCCAGCGTTCTTGTGGTCATTTTATTGGGTTGGCCAGACACTCCTGGGTAGTTTCACCATTGCTCCATGTTTTTACTGCTAGTGCTAATGGTTCTAACTGTGATTCGCTGGAGTCTCACAACTTTAGAGAGGGCTTTATAACCTTTTCCACGCTGAGAGATCTCAGTTACTTTGTTTCTCATTGTTTTTGAATGTCCTTGTCCTTGATTTCTGGCTTTGGGTCTACTCCACTTTGTCAGGCAGGTCCTATTCAAAGGTCTTGGCTGAGAACAGGTGTGGCAGTAATCAGGTCTGGGTGTGGCTGGAGAAATTTAGCTCAGCTTTTCAAAGATTAGGTAAACTAGTTTGCTGATCTGAAACATTTAAGTGTGACGACTATAAAAAAATGGAAATCAGGAAAGGGGGCCTAATAATTTTTCACCTTACTATAAATACATTTATTTGGCTCTGCCTGAACTAAACTCAGCAGTAAATAAATCCAACTAAACTAAAATGAACTTCAAGGAAAAACCTGCTGAAAAACTAACTGCTAACCAGCTTTTTGTTTCTTCCTTTAAACACATCTGCTCCAAATATGAACCAAATATTGGAAACACAAAAAAGAGACTAAACAACGTCTGCATATTCTCACTAAACAGCTCTAAAACGTTGCTTCTTAGTGTCTGAGTGATCAGAAAACATGTTGTCCATCACTTCCAGTTCAGGTTGTTGTTTTAAGAGGTGTGTGCTTCAAGCATTAATACACACACCACTAAGATTTCCATCTTCTGTTCAAGCATGTGTTTCCTCATCTTAGAACAGGCCATTATACTGGTTCAATAAACCACCCCAACAGCATAAACAGTAAACTTTATGTTTCATTTTAACTGCCTGTAATCTGCCTGAAAGAGACAAGAAGCTTGTCTGCAACAGCCAAGTTTAAGCAATTACTCCTTTTAAGTGTTGAATCCACCTTTGCCTGCAGCAAAAAAAAAAAGGTGTCCAACAGCTGCTGTGAGAACACAGTTCCTCCTTCCAGCTTTCGGTGCATTGTCAAAGCTGAAAGCTGACAGGCTTCACAATTAGTGTAACATTTACAAGGTCCTGCATGAGCTGCAGCGCAATTCACTGCAGTCACGCTACTCTCACATCCAGCTGCTGTTCTCCATTACAAACCAGGCAAGGTGCATGTGTGGAATGCAATGTCAGCGCATGATTTACATGTAGGAATGACTGGCGGCCGTTTTTATGTGTATTCATCAATATGTAATTCGATTGTCTACAGCAACAAAATCCTGCCTTTAAATATGACTGAAAAGTCTCCATCGGGCAGTTTTCTGTGGAACAAACTGAACGGTTGCCATTGTGCGTTTGCCAACAGGTGCTCTGCACATTTGTCTAATGATCAAAACTTCATACTTGCAGGCACTCACCAGCCACTTTAATACAAATGCCTTTCTAGCGCCAGTTTGGACCCCCTTTTACCTTCAGAACCACCTTAATTCTTCATGTCATCGATTCAACAAGGTGTTGGAAACATTCCTCAGAGCTTCTGGTTCATGTCGAGATGAGAGCATCACTTTGTCGGCTGCACATCCATGATGTGAACCTCCTGTTTCACCACATCCCAGAGGTTCTGGACTGGACTGGGTTCTGGTGACTGTGAAGGCTGTTAGAGTCCAGTGAAATCATTGTAATGTTCAAGAAAACAGCTTGAGATGATCTGATCTTTGTGACATGGCGCATTATTCTTCTGGAAGTAGCATCAGAAGATGGGTCTACTGTGGTCATAAAGGAATGGACATGGTCAGTAAAATCCTCTGTGAAGGTTAAATGATGCTTCGTTGGTACTAAAGGGGCCCAAAGCGAACAAGAAAATCTCCTCCACACCATCACACCACCAGCAGCCTGAACTGCTGATAGAAGGCAGGATGAATCCAGGTTTTTGTGATGTTGACTTTAAATTCTGACCATCTGAACGTTGAGGCTGAAATTGAGACTCATCAGATCAGGATATGTTTTCCAGTCTCTTCTGGTCCAGTTCTGCTGATCCTGTGTGTGAAGCCTCAATTACCTGTTCAGAGCTGACAGGAGACACACCTGGTGTGGTCTTCTGCTGCTTTCAACATGTTTTGGTTCAGAGATGGTGTTCTGCTGTTGCCTTCCTGCCATCTCCAACCAATCAACAAGGCAAATTTATCAACACATCTTCTACTCATGGAATATTTTCTTTTTTTCAGATTGTTCTCTGCAAACACCAGAGATGGTTGTGGGTTCAAATCTCAGTAAATCACCAGGTTTTGACATTCTCAGGCCATCATCATGCCAAATTCAAAGTCACTTAAAACTCCTTCCTTCCTCATGCTGATGCTCAGTTTTAACTTCAGCTTGTCATCTTTACCATGTCTAAATGCCTCAATGCATTGAGTTGCTGCCACGTTATTGGCTGAATCTGTGTTAACAAGCAACTGAACAGGTGTAGGGGTGTAAGGAAATATCGATACTGCAATATATCACAATATTTTCTGTCACGATATTATAGTGATATTGTGATATCTGTATCGCGATATTTGCTGTATCGAAATTCAAAGCAAATGATCCATTTTTATTTTATTTAAAAAAGAGTAATGGAACCATTAATGATGACAGCAATTTTTGTAGTAAAATTAAAAGTATGGCAGCTAGTTGGTGGCTGTTTTCACCTTCTTCATTCCAGTGGATCAACTAGATCTAGTAATAAAACAGGATGTGTGGAAAAGGTTGAAGTTTTTAGAATGCTGTGACAGTTTTTCTACTCTTAAATAATTTTTAAAAAATCATAATATATGGTCTTACTCATAGTATCGCATTGTATTGCAATATACTACAATATATCATATCGTCTGTCATGTATAGTGATACATATCGTATTGCCAATACACAACCCTAAACAGGTGTACCTAATAAAGTGGCTGGGGAGTGTAAATTCTTACATTAAGGAATGTGAAGACTTCAGGGTTTTCTTTCCTGATGAATGCTCATGTTAAAGGATCACAGCACTACTGTGAACCTCTCGTTTCATTTTAAAACATTGCATGACCTTACATGACTTTTAGCAACTCAGTGTTTTTTAAAACAACACGAATCAAAAAGATTTATTAATGCCAACAGAGACCCGAATTGCTCTGATTGGAAAAAGAAAACATCCATGGACCTGCTTTAATGTTCGTTGCTTCCTTTTTTCTCACTAATTTAATTTCTTTACCATTGAGAGGGAGTGAACCCAAACAAAAGTTAGGAATATTTCTCAAGGAATGCTCTGCTGCCACCAGCCAAAATCAGCTTCCGTCCAAAATTGGGAAATTAGGTCATTTTCACGAAACGGCCCTCTGGAAAGTCTTGCAGGCGGGTGGAGCTGTGGCGGTCCGAGGGGACCCCTCTGCAACCCGCTCCACTCGTTATCAGGTCTACAAGATTATTGCTTGTTTCCTTATCTTTGTAAACACAGAGAGGTAGGCAGTGATTGTATCAGCGGTGCTCAGGGAAATTAAGTATAGCCAAACATGGCTGAAGCACCAATAGGGCGAAAGCTAAAATACAAAAAGTGAAAATATTTACAGAACAGCGTAGAAGAAAAGAATTTCATCTCAGAGGTTTCCATATATTGTATGGGTCTAACATTACAACACCATTAATCAGTGATCTGGCACCATTGTTTAGCAGCTGTTTGCTCTCTGACAACCATCTGTTCCTTAACACTCCTCATGCAGAGGTGAAGCAGTGGTGGAATACTGCATCGGCCCCCACTCAGGATGCCCCAAACACTATTAGACCTCCAGTGTAAACAAACTCTGACAAAAACACACAAGAGATAAGAAAAATCTGGTGCCACCACTTAAAAGGCCATTTCCATCCATCTGCCTCTAATGGTATACATTCCTTCATCACCCCAATACCAACGCATCAGATTCCTTCCCTTTAAGGCACTCAAAATGTAACAGATATAAGTTCTTAAAAAATACATATTTTTTCACAAAACCTGAAGACAAACTATTAAAATCAAACATGTATTAAAGACAGGTTGAACTTACCTGGTTTGGGGGCCTTTCCACCTTGTCCTGTGATAAACAAGCATACAATAAATATATAAAAACATTTCATTTAAACTGAATTGTGAAAAAATACAGCAGCAGGTTTTTTTAATCAAACATTTATCATTTATTCTTGTTTTAACTGTGAATATTGAGATGTTGAGTCTGAAGTATAAGAAGTTTTTTTTAACGTTCCTACCTGTAGGTAGTCCTCCAAAGCCGAGGGCACCGGTCCCAACACCTCCAGGCACCAAACCTACACCTCGGCCTCCAGCTCCATAGCCTCCTACTGTCGGGGTCAAACACAGACTGTAACCAGAACCTGCTACCAATGCACTGTTCTCCACACTGAGATTACAAAACTTATCATGCTCTTATAGGATATTCAGGGCATGCAACACCTACACACTCTCCTCCATTCTGAAGAGAAATAATTCTATATTCATTCTGCACAAAGGCAGAAAGAATATAGAATATAGAATTCAAACATGAGGTGATAAAATGTGTCAGTTAATCACTTATTTCTGAAGGATGTTATAAACCTTTGACATTTCAACCATCACAAAGGAAATTCATCATTTGGCAGAGAAAAATGTCTTAATAAAACCTTAGCTCTAAAACAAACAGAAGTAAAATATCAATAGTAGCCAGCATAGCATATCTGCACCTTCTTATGTTGGCTTGGGCAGAAAATGTACATTTAGCTGGTCAGATTCTTGAGTTACAGTAAGTAAAAGAACATTTCTTCTTTTGACTAAGAGTGTTGAATTAGATGTTTTAGAGTTGAGATATGTTCTGGACCGTGGAGCACTGTTTCCTTGGAGCATGAAGTTCCTGGGTTTTTCCCACAGACCAAAAAAACGTGTTAAAAAAACCAGTGACTTTAATCAACCCTAGGTGTGAGTGGTTATTTATCTTTAGATGGTTCTGTGATGGACTGGTGACCTGTCCAGGTGTAAAACCACCTCTACGACCCAGATACAGGATCAAGATGGTAAAGAAAATGGATGGATGGAATATCGATTACTGCAGTAACATTGTTTTGTTAGGTTAGAAAACTAGAATCAAAATATACAGGTTAATAGGAATGAGTTCAGTTAAAGCACCTTTTTGATTTGTTTTATCAGTTTTTATATGGAATATTATATGGAACCTGTTGGCAAGAAAAACATAGAGTCAAAAAGTTTTTACGTATACCTCGTTTACTGCCATGGCAACAGTCTAATCCTATTATTAAATTTGTTATAGTTTGTAATGTGATAACAAAGTCTTTCCACATGTTTCCCTCCAAATCAAAGCCGAGTGCTGACAGGAAGAACTGGCTTTTCAACATCAAGATGCTTGACCTGATGCTTGTTAACATAAAATGTCTCATTGTTGGATGCTTCAGCAGAAATAAAAGCTTCAAACCTTCAAAAGTCATCTGCAGCCGTGGCTCTGGATCTCATAGCTCCAAAAGGAGGCTGTAGGTCAAATTTGTTCAACAAATGGGAGCTGGAGCCATGTCAAGATTATGTATGTGGTAGGTGGTTCGCTGCTAAAGTGACTGCAGAGCTGAGTGCATCTGTCATGAATGTGTGAAGTGACAAACAGCAGACATAATTCATCAGGCATGGAGGCACTGACCATTTGGACAATCAGGTATCTGTGGGAAGCAACACTGCAGCATACCAGAAACACCGAACAATTACAGAAATAAACTAGACTGGAAATAGTTTAATCAAAATGAATTTGATATAAAATAAGTTCAAAAATATCATCAGGTCAAAAAGAGGGCAAAAAAAAATGCACTCTAAAAATGAATTTGAGCCAACATTTAATCACTTCAACATATATAATACTGAAAAGGAACATGCACTTTATTGTTTTTACATCCAAATTACCTGCAGAGTTGTGCTTGCACTCATTTGTAATAAACCAGAAGCAGTTCTTAAAAATACTTAGGTATTAGTGGAAAAATCATAAATCCAAAGTCTCCTCCACTCACCTGCCGATTTAGCTGGTTTATAGGCTGCGGGGAATTGTCCAGCAGACCCTAGTAAAACAACAGTCATTCAGGTTAGTGATTTATAGCATGACAACATGTAGTAAGGCAACGCACAGTTTACGGCTCGGAGTTTCACCATCGCAACAGCTGATGGAGACTTTTTTTATTAGGATACATAGAGAGGATGCTGTTTTTATCAGTGCATGTTAGGATGGAGCTGAAAATGAAATGGTGACAAACACTCGTGTTTTACTTTGAAAGGGTCCATTCTGCATATATTTACAGTCTGATCTGCTGCATAATATGTGGAAACATTTGCATAAATATAACAAACAAAACTTTGAGATTCAGGATTGATTAGAGCAACACTTTCTGTGCATGAACCTGAATCCAACCTGCAGCATCTCAACTCCAAAATCAGCTGTAAAACTGATGACAAACCTTATAATTACGGTATATATTTTTTAAATTGCTCTTCATCACTCATATCCATACATATAGACACTAGATAGACATTCAACTGGAACCTAGAAATTAAAGTTAGAGCAGTACAGGTTTTAAGTCACCTCCAAAAAAAATCCCCCAAACATCTCAAATTTTTTATATTGTTATTTTTCCATACATCTGCAGCATGTTCTAAAACATTTAGATGTAATTAGATATTTGATGCTTAAAAACACCATGGTGGTGTGAATGGGGAGTAGGCAGGCCTGTCAGCTCCACATCTCAAGTCCACAGTCACAAATAAAACATGGCGGCAACCATAAACCCAATCTTTAGGCTTCACTTTTTAAGTCAAAAACTATCAAGGGAAAGTTCTTACCTGGATAGTATCCAGTTCCTGGTCCAGCACCTCCTGGTCCAACCCCAGTACCAGGTGGTACGTACACACCTGGAATGGCACAAGAGCAGAAGAATCATTTTCTATCACCGATGAGTGTGATGAGCTTAGAGTTTTTATTTATTTCTAAACAACAATAAAACAGACATTCTCAAACACATTCATCATCTCTGAGCCAGGAAGAAACACTAAAATGTGTCCTTGACGTGCACATCTGGCACACATCACCGCTGTGATGAAGTGCACAATGAAAACGCTGCATCATCTGCCTGAACCAGAGAAAGAGCAATTAAAAGAAAGAGAACTTTACAGGTATTATGAGGAGCAATGAATTGGGTTTTGATTTGTTTTCGTCCTGATGAGGTACCACAGTGGGAAAACCTGTTTCAGAAAACCGTGCACACCCTCAGCCCCCAGCTTTATTTCGCTCCTGAGTTCTGGCTGCAGCTCAAAGTGACTCCTGAGATGGTCGTTCTGGATCCTAGACACGATGGCCTCATGTGTGCAAGGAACAACAACAAGATACTCCAGTTGTTCTGGGACAACTAACAGCTCAACCTAACGAGACCGGTGAGCTAAGGCCTAATGACTTTGTTATAACGTATCTAAAAATCTGGTTCATATCAAATAATCACAATGCAAATAGGAGAACAAGGCTGCTGGACCACAGTGATTATGTTTAATGGCTTTTATATGTGCTGGGAGGCCAATTAATTCAAACCACATGTCAAAGGCGTCTGTGTGTTTATTAGAGAACTCTGGACTTCCAGTGCTGACCGGTGAGTGCGGTCGTTAGAGGAAGAGCGTTACAAGGCATTACTGTCTGGAATATTTATGACAAAAAACCCTGGAGCTTGTTGAGCTGGCATCCTGATTTGTTGCCTTTAAAGTACAGAAAGTGTTAACCTTTTCCTCTAAGGACGGAGGTATGGAATATTTTGGGGATTTAGGATATTTTCCTGTGATTAAAAATAAGTTTCCACTCAATTGATGCGTAAACGTCAGAAACATCCACAGGGGTATAAAGAGCCCAAGGCCCAAACTTAATGGTAAAAATGTTTGAGAAAGTATTTTCTTCAGCAAATAAAATCGTTCATCACGATCGTGTTGAAAGTAGGAGATTTAGACGTTCTCCTATCAACACCTAAGCATCAGTGGAAACAGTTATTGTGGCAGATGTGAATGATTTTAGGAATCAGAGGGTGTTTCTGATTTAATCCTAACTTTGAAGATCAGAAAACCAAACAATGGTGCAATAGATCAAGTTTCTAATACTAGCTAAAGAAAACAAAAGACATCCTGCAGACTAAAGTAATATAAAGAGTAAAAGTCTGGTTCTGTGTCTGATTAGCAAACAGCTCAGAGAGCACTCCTAACATCTGTGAGCGTGTTTGTGTTTATGAGTTTATCCGCGCCGATAGCTCACTCAGACCCCAGCGCCCGGACCACACCGTGGGCGTGGAGCGAGTTTTCTCAGTTTTGCTTTTTCATTTTACAATCAAAAGAAGGATTTCCTGTCTTGGCAGTAAAATGGAGCAGGGAGTCTGTTCTGCTTTTCCATTTGCTTAGAGTCGGATCATTTTTACAGAGTGCACAGGGTTCACTAACACCACGCATCCTAAGTATGCCACACAGTGACGGTAGCCAAGAGACCAAACCTATAATACATCTAATTGTTTCCCTCTGATTGTTTTAATATAAATGATCACAGTTTGCTAACAGTAACGAAGGATTTGACCAGGTCGTGCGAATAAGAAGGAATGTGTGATGGATGAGATTTACTGAAAAACAGCATTAAACTAAAACTTTACCTTATGGGTAACTCCGGGTCGGGAGAGAGGTCCTGCCTCAAGTGGAGGAGTTCAAGTATCTCGGGGTCTTGTTCACGAGTGAGGGAAGGAGGGAGCGGGAGATCGACAGGCGGATTGGGGCAGCGTCTGCAGTGATGCGGACGCTGAACCGGTCTGTTGTGGTGAAGAAGGAGCTGAGCCGAAAAACAAGGCTCTCGATTTACCGGTCGGTCTACGTCCCAATCCTCACCTATGGTCATGAGCTTTGGGTAATGACCGAAAGAACGAGATCACGGATACAAGCGGCTGAAATGAGTTTCCTCCGCAGGGTGGCCGGGCTCAGCCTTAGGGATAGGGTGAGGAGCTCGGACATTCGGGAGAGACTCGGAGTAGAACCGCTGCTCCTTCATATCGAAAGGAGCCAGTTGAGGTGGTTCGGGCATCTGGTAAGGATGCCTCCTGGACGCCTCCCTCGGGAGGTGTTCTGGGCATGTCCTGCCGGCAGGAGGCCCCCGGGTCGACCCAGGACAAGCTGGAGGAAATACATCTTCAGTTTGGCCTGGGAACGCCTGGGCGTCCCAGCTGAGGAGCTGGTGGACTTGGCCGGGGAGAAGTTGGCCTGGGCTGCCCGACTTGGAATGCTGCCCCCGCGACCCGGACCCGGATAAGCGGAAGAAGGGGAGGCGAGGCGAGGCGAGACTTTACCTTATGTTTTTGGGTATATACTCCAAAAAAGTTTGGAAACTACATGTCAGTCATATCGCTCCTAATTGGCCTTCCAATAATGTAAAATGCAATATGAATTTGTCATTAAAGAGGTAGAATGATTAACTGAAATGACATTTAGTTTGGGCTAAAATATGAAACCAAGGAAGTGAAGAAAATCTAACTGTTGTGTCAATACACAAATATCTTTGCACAAGAAAATTCAGCTTCAGTACTTAAAACTTAAACAAAAACAATGACTGAAAATGGTTTGGCTGAAGTGAAACACTTTTCTAGAGCCAAACCTTTTAACAACTTCATGCAACTAGCATACATCATTTTACAATTAATCAAAATGAGAGAAAAAAAAAGTTGATATCAATTATTTTGCTAATTAAATTATAGTTGTCACATTTTACCAAATCAATTATATCTGAGGACAGTTGTACATAAGAGTTACTATATATTCTTCAATCTTGACTCAATATTTGAAAACATTTGTGATACCAGAGACTGTACTGTGTGCAAATTGTGTGTTCAGTTTCTGCTTTTGTTCTCATCTCATTTTGTAGGAGTTTTATTTCTAAGAAGGTGTTGATTCTCAGTAACCTCAACTGTATGTTGTTTTTAAATGAAATTAACCACTCTATTCACATTTCTCATTTACATCACTCCTCCCAGTATAAGTAGTCCTTGGTTTCTCTTGCCCTTTCCCCCTTTGGGTTCTTTTTATCAGGAACTGCAACATCTAAATGTTGCTGCAAATAGATCACAGCAACAAAAAAAAAAAAAAAAAGGCTGTGGCAGACTAACATATCTATAAAAGTCTTGTAATTTTGTATGAAAGTCAATGACATTCATATTAAGAACTCAGACAAACAGCTGAATGATGAGCATCCATCTGTACTTTAAATGGACATTAAAAAGTTCTGGAAACACCAATAAATTAGGAATAACAAGCTGAGAATGACCTTGACTATTTTTGCTAGGAATTAAATGACAAGTGCTGCAAACTCCACACACTGATATTATGAGCTGTGATTTTGAAAGATCTAAGACAGAAATAATTCTGACCTTTATTTTAATTGCTTTTTTTATTTTGAACTTGAATGTTGTCCAATTAATGACTCTGTGGATGAGATGTCAGAAAAGTTACATTCAGTAAATGCAGACAGGAAGGGTTACTGTCCAAGAGAAAGTTGATTGTGTTTTTTGTGTTTATTTTTAAGCAATTACCCTTTCTTGTTATAACTATAAATGTGGGGAAACAGGCCTATAAAGACAAGACTGAGCAAAAGCCACAGTAGTATGGAGAGAGACAGGTGTGGGCTGTGAGACGGATCTGGAGCAAAACAGAGGACTGACACTGGACGGTTACAGAGACCATGTCTGTTTGTCGACAGCACTGCCTCACCTGGTTTGTCATCTGCGGCCCATTACCATCCCTTCAACATTTGATACTTTCACTTCCCTCTGCAAACACATTATATTCATCGGAGGTCAGGAAACAACTGAATGGCTGAAGCTGGAGAAAGAAGCTTGACCTGATGGCTTCAGCCCTGCAGTGCTGAGGACCTGCTCCAGGGAGCTGTGAGATCCTCACATCTCTGTTCAATCTGAGCCTGCAGCTTCAGAAAGAACCCACGTTATGGAAAACATCCTGTCTGGTTCCTGTACCCAAAAAGAAATTACACACATTCAACAATAACTACAGGCCTGTTGCGCTCACTTTGTCCACCATGAAAGACCCAAGAGGGACAGGTCCTCCTCACTTACATCACAATGCTCTCCTCTAGGCTACAGAGGGTGAAAGCACGCCTAGACTCCCATAGAACATCTGTGAGGATTAGGTACTTTAATACCAGGACTGCTTAGGGACAAGATGAGGACCATGAAGTCAGGACTAATCTCCTGGATGGTGGACGACCTGACAAACAGACCACAGTACATCTGGGAGTTCTATGAAGAAGCACCTTCAGCCAGATCCCCTCAAGGAGCAGTGTCTGTCTGTCTAAATGTCCTTTAAAGTCTCAGACTGGTTACTGGTGATCAGTGTTGAAGCTGTTACTATACTGATCTGGACCAACCTATAAATCTCAACCAAACTGGAGTTGCTATTAATGCTAATCTTGGTTGGTTGTAAAATAAAGGTACAAACTTAACAAGTCTCCAGTCTTATGGCAGGAGGAAAGCTGTAATAATTTGGAGCCTTTTCCTAAAACACAAGGTGTTTCTATATTTTGTGGGGGAAACATTTGGAGGTGACTTGGATTCCTAACGATCTACAACTTACCTTACAGGATTCAGTGATAACACCCATAAATAATGTGTGCAAAGTCTATAAGCTAGTGGATATATTTTATGACTCTTGCTTTGCCTTCCTATGTTTTATAGCATAAGCATGTCAATCCCAATGGATGTTTTCATTATTCAAGGGGAAAAAGGTATCCAAAACCAGCCTTGCACTGTGTGAAAAAGTTATCCCCCCTTTGTTAAATCATGAATTATTTTTGACCATCTGACAACATGAAGGTCAGAGGTCATGATTCAGCAATAAGAAAAAATCCTAAAAGAGAATATCTGACCTTTGACCCTGTTGAAAACCCTCCATTGTGGCTGAACTGAAACAGTTCTGTGTTGAAATTCCTCCATAGTAACTGATTGTAGTTGTTGCCACAGGAGTGTTACTAGTTATTAAATTTAGGGTTCAAAAACCTTTTGAATAGGACTAAGTTGATTCAGATAGCTGTTTCCCTTAAACAATGAAAGCATCATTTGATGTATTTATTCAGGTTATTTTTGTCTGATTTGATCTAAAACCCTTAAGAGTGATGAGTCAGCAAAAACAGAAGTAATCTGTAAGGGGGCAAATACTTCAAATCCTCGACCTCTACAGCTTTGATTTGTGTCTCAACTTAAAAAAACACAAATGAACAAAACAAGTTAATTAAGCAGACCCTTTTTACTGTTTATCTTTTACACAATGGGAAGTTTTGAATGACAGCTTGGACAATAAAAAAGTGATTTGTTCATCAGCTGTTTGGTTGGCAGGATAATTTAGTATCAACACGGACTCTAAAGTCCAGAGAAAACAACTCTATGATTTATCACCAATTACAATCTAAGTGGAGGATTTATACGGGCTGAAACCACTTATTTTAAGAGAGAAAGCGGTTACTGCACCCAAAAATAATGACTGCAAAGATTTTCAGTCAGAACTCGTTTTGTTATGGTGTCAAACTAAAGCCAAAAAGAGATTTTTCCGTAGTACCTCCCATATTAACAGCAATCTTTACTCGTTGTGGGTCTAAAAAGCTCAGTTTGACCGCCTTTACAAGAAGCCGGTGAGTGATGGGACATTTCCCAGAGCTTGTGCTGTGGCCGTTTTACGAGTGGATGTTGGGGGTGATGTTTACGTGAGCGATACAAAACTCTTTTAGAAAACGAGTGGTGGAGTGTTTGAAAAGACACAACTAGCCATGGTTTCAGCTCGAGAAGTCCTGTGGAAAAGCTCTGGATGTTTTCACAGTGATTCAGCCAACTCTGAATTCTGTCAAATCACGTTTGATTCAATAAAAAGTGTGTTAAGTGACTGGGTGAGGGTGGTGAACCGTGCTCAAGAACATAAAGAGCGTGTCTCTGAGGAGAAGAGAGATTACGTTCGGCGCAGTTAGGCAACCATTACGGCTTTTGGTCTCTTTATGTCCCCCGTTATTAGGCATGAGAGAGATGACATAACGTCCGTCACCAGTCGCCCGGACTATTTTTCAAAGCATTTGCAAGGATGAAGGAGAAAACTGTAAAGTGCATCTTAGAAAAAGGAACATTCATCTGGTTTTGCCATTCCTTTCTCAAGACATGTCCAACCTCGTCTTAGTGACACTTCCCTAAAGCAATGAAACGAGAACTAAAGACTGGATCTGATTCTGTCATCCTTCTGCCTTCCAGGACCTGGAGTGAAGCTTTTCCACTAGAATCTGACAGGGAATCATTACAAGATTAGGCAAGTTGCGTCTTTGAAACTAAAGACACTAAAATCTGAGAATCTAAAAATGGGTTTGGAACAGAAAAGGACTCTCCTGTGAACGCGCCGCAGAGACGAACACGATGAGAGAATGAGCCACAGTTGAAGAGAGCCGTCAACCACATGAAATTACTACAAGCTCGTGGAACAAACAGTTCATATTATGACTCCATTCCAGGGATGGATTTATGTGATCCAGTCGAGCTGCAGTAGTTGTGTAGCAGAATAAAGATGTCAGAAGCACAACAAATGACTGCATCCATTCTAAAATCATTTAAAACTTCTCATGTTACTCAAAAATGGAGAAAAATGGCCGAATTGTTGCGTCGACGTCCAAAATCTTCATATAATCCCATATATTCATATATTATGAGAGTCAATAGGATGAAACCTTTCTCATCGCTTCATCATCTGTTATGGATTTTCATTATTAAAACATAATATTGTCCACATGTCCTAAATTTTTCTTGGACATAAATAGCCGCTGGAGAGAAACAGGAGCCAGCTCCGACTCCTGGGATGGTGAATCTGCTCCTGATAGCTCACAGACTGATCAGGGTTATTTACTCACTGACTGCAAGGAATCTTTCCTAATGTGCTTCTCTGGCACTGGTTGATGGTAGACCAAACATAGGAGAAGAGATGTTAGCACTGACTTTTATCCAAAACTAAACAGTGAGCGCTAAACAAATCACTTACTGATAAGTGTAATAAGCAAATCTGTGGAAAGTGATGAGTTTGTTAGCGTTCTTTATCTGTATTAAATATGCTAAATCTCCAATGCAAAATTAACAGAGCTCATGATAAAAAAATGTTCAAAGAAAACCTTCTGGCTTCTGATCTGGTGATCTAATGCAGAGAGACTTTGAGAACATACCTCAATGTGAAACTCAAATCTTTTTTATGCATTCTAGGAATGCATGTTGGAGGAAAACAGGGATTAAAGTTCTTTCACAATAACAAACACTATTCAATCAGTGCTTAAAACCAAACAGATCCTACCCAAATGATTACAGGATGAAGTCATCTTGCAGCAAAATTACACCAAAAAACTAGACGAACAAATTAGATTGGTTTTGTGGATCAAACAATAAAGAAGCTTACATAAAACCTCACTGCAAATTAAAAAAAAGTGAGACAGAAATACATCTGTGTCTTGTTGGGGTGGTGGTTGAAATGGTCTGAGTGGAGCTGTTGAGTGATGGGATGCATACAGTGAAAGTCACATTAATCCAGTCTGCTGTAGTTGGCGCTCAGCCCTGGAGTCGCAGAGCTGCAGGTTCGTATCAGCGAGGTACTGCTGCACTTCATAACCGGGTTTTGTGACTGCACTGGTTTTCTTTACCTTTACCAAGCAAGCTTCGCTGATTTATGTAGTCAATATCTAAGGGCTGATTTGGTCATTCCCAAATGAGGCAAACAGGCTTCCAGCTGTACTAAAGAAACCTCACAGAACCACCTTCAGTCTTTGGAGGCTATAAAGGAACAGAACAGCCATTTTCCCTGTTTCATCTGAGCTCAGAACCTATTTCTGCCAGTAGGAATTCTGCCATTAATGGTGTATTCACTTTAAAGCAAACTAAAAGCCAATATAAGATCACCAGCAATGTATGTAGAATAAACGGATACATAAGGTGCTTATTAATTGTTGGTTGTTTCATTTATAAAAGAATAATTTTAACTTGAATTGATCTGTATGGAAGCCCTTAAAGGCAAGCAAAAAAAAAAAAAAAACCCACACATTTTTAAAACTTGATCCATTTTATAAAAATTGCTCAAACAGAAGAAGAAAAGTTGTTTTTTGAGAAACAAAAGCTTTCTTATAAAAATATTATTTTCTCATATCTGAAACAAGTTAAAAAAAACTTTTTGGAGCCCTTAAAAAGTGTCTCTTTCTGCGTGTGTCTAAACGTATTGTCTCTCTTGCCTTCATTAATGTCAACATGATAAAAATATTTTATTAATGCTTTATTGCGTTTCATGGATTGAAAGTAATATATAAATACATAAATATTATGCTTCTTTTATAAATGAGAAAAAAAGTCTGATGGAGCATCAGTGGGATTTATTATTTTAAAGCCTGACACATTGTATAATAAGTCCATTTAAATTTGGGGGATTTTACATTTTTATTGGATAATATTAGTATAACAATTATATTTAATACATTATATTTAATTAAAAAAACTGTAGTACTTAGATCCTCCACCAGAGGGTGGGCATTGGATTTAATACAGCTGGATTTTGAGGAACACACTAATCCTGTTCAAGAGGTAGATCTCTTAGAAACTTAAAAACATATTTATCACAAGTGAAAAAGGGTGAAATAAATTTATTTTCATTTAAAAAAAGGTCTGACATGTTTGTAAAATGTAAAGCAGGTTGGCCTTGTTCCATCACCTTAGCGAGAACCAACAAACACACTTTATTACCTGCACTCAGACACAGCAAAGCATGGGAGGAGGCTCATGTATTAACAAAGTACTCGCCAGATGTTTCCTCTAAGAACATAAGTCATTTATACTTGTTGATGGAAAGCTTCTAGACAGCTCTGACACTCCACCATGGCTCAAAGGGTGAGTTTCACAAGCACAAGAGGCGTTCTTTAAATGGGTGGATAGAGTGTTAATGAGGTTTATGTTACTTACAGATAATTTACCCTTGGAGCATGCCCAGTTTTTAAATATTTTTTAGGGTAAAGGGCACACCCACACACACACACACACACACACACACACACACACACACACACACACACACACACACACACACACACACACACACACACACACACACACACACACACACACAGATGGATGTAGTTTCAGAAACCTTTGGGTGGATTCACTCACTTGAGATCAAAGTTGCGCTGCTAAGTCTATATTGATTTTTGTTGGCTCCTTTAAATGCCGTATATTTTACCTGACAGAGCTTCAAAATGCCTGCTGAAATGTGGAATGCATGAAAAAAAAGGATAAATGCTGCATCAGACAGTGAGATAAAAGAAAGATGACACAATATTCAAACAGGCTTGGCAAACATCAGCTAGAACAAGTGAGCATTCATGGGATATACACAATTTATTTATGTCACAAGGGTTTTTTTTTTATTGTCTAAGATGCTGAGACACTGGATGATAAGGGAAACAAACAGCTGTGACTTTAAGCTATTAAAAAATATAAAAACCTAGAATTCTTTAGAGCATTTCCAGCTCCAGATGATTAACATGTTTTCCATTTGGGGGTTAAATAACTCAGTGACTCTCAGCCAAAACACAGACTCAGAACCAATCACAGAGAGGCAAATAGAGCAAAACTCATAGCTGAATGATAGAGGGAGGAAAAGGAGCGCTCACAACCTCTCTACTCCCTCTCTGTCTGACACAGATAAGGAGAAACTTCAAACTGAAACGTCTCTCGCGTGTTGCTGCAGCAGAAGACCTGCTCACCTCACAGTTTTTCACGGTGACGCTATCTCAGATAGAGCCTATCCACCCAGGCGTTCATCAGGGGTGAATTAAGCTGTGTGGTTTTTCTGAGCAGAGAGAGGCCAGCTGGAACGTTCTGCTTCTGACATTTTTTAGAATGGGAAGTGCAGCCAAGTGAATATACACATACGCATGCTTAGACGAGTATGTGTGTGTCAGGGAGCTAATTCTATTACATAAATTATATTCAAAAATACGTTTTTGTGAGATGAAAAATAGGGGAAAAAAAGGTATGATTTTAAAATTTAGTTGCATGTTTTATTCCATGGTATGAGGCAAGTAAAATGTTGCTTTTGAATTCAAAATTAAGTCCTCACATGTGATTTAAATATGATGCAAAAAAAGCAATCTCTATTGCATTTATTGTTTTTTTATATATATAATATGCTTTATTGACCAATTCAAGCCATGCAGCTGTTGAAAAATTACTTGTGTAAATGAAACAAAGCAGAAAAGTTAGCTGTAAATTCAGCTTTCCTTTCATTTACAAACACTTTAACAGAAATGATAAAAATAGAGCATTAAAAGTAACTGACTTACAACTTTTAATCAAATGAGATGCATATTTTCTCAAAAAGTTTTTAAAAAATGCAAAAGTGCACCTGTTCTAAGAGTGCGACTGATGCAGCTAAGGCTACTGCTGTGTTCACCTGCAGCACACTTACCTCCTTGAAGAGAGGGCTGAAGCAGAGCTAGGAGGAAGAGTCCACAGAAGAGCAGGAGAAGAGTTCTGTTAGCCATCTCGCTCCAGAATGCACCACCCCTCTCCCGATCAGCTGGTTTTATTCTCTCCTAACTAATTACCACTTCCCCGAGGTCTCAAAGAGTGGTGAAGTAAGTGAGAAAGGTAGGAGATTCAGGACCCGGTGTAATTACGAGAGGGCAGCGACTCAATGGATCACTTTGCTTTTCCCCCCTCGGTGTCTGGTGTTGCTGTTTTTATTCTGGTCACTCCTGCCAACACATAGAGGCTGCTGCCAGCAGGGAAGGAGAAAGAAGAGGGGGGGGGGAACACACACGCACGCGCGCGCACACACACACACACACACCCTCCCTCCCTCACCCCCAGTCCTGAATGTCTGCCAAACATTTGCATGGATGTGCAGAAACTTATCAGTAATCGTCAGGAAAGAAAGTAAAAGCAAATTGCCTGTCCTGTATGCCTCTATTTGTTGAGGTTTGTGGTTTCCAACCCAAAAATGAATCCAAAAATCTTTAGGAAATGAGCAATAGGGACACCTGTGTGTAAATGTAAGAGGAATAATTTCAAAGTTCAAGTGTCAGAGATCAAGACTTGAAATTTCCGCCTGAAATTTTACATTTCTAAAATGAGCAAACAGGTGGACATCATGTGCTAAATGACAATTCTTCTGCAGCAAGTCAAAGAAAAGGTCAGCGTTTTACATCTGTTTGCTTCTTCTTCATCTGCTTTCATGTACTGCAGAAGTTTTTATTTTTGAATTCCTAACAGAGCTGCTTCCATTCACATATATATATTTTTTTTGCTTTTATTGTCACAAAACAAAAAAAAAAATAGTCAAATAAAAAAAAGTCTGAAATTGTGACTGAAAAGCGGAGCATTAAGACCATGTTTTTAATCACAGTCACGTTCAAAGCAGGACAAGTCTGACTCTCTGCATCAATGAAATCCTGTTTTTATTTAAGCTCAGTGTCATCCGACAAAACCCTGCTCAGATAAATCTAAGACATCTGTGCTGATCAGAAAGAAAGTTAAATATGTCTCAAAGATTTCCTCTAAGCTGCTGCAGTTCCTCTGCTCCCTGTCGCCTGCAGAGATCTGGACTCACTCTGGAGCTGGAGTTCACTCTTGCAGTGAGGAGCCGGGCGTGGAGGTGAAAGCGTTCAGGTTTGATGTTTTTGGTGTGGGACTTATGTTTTACAGCTGAACTTAAAGTTAAAGGCAGAGATACCTGACTACACAGCACAAACACACCTGGTTTCCCCTCAGAACAAGGCAACTGTTTGCCCTTTTTCCTCTCAGAATGCAGCAGTTGTTCACTGTTGATTATTGCTGTAAGTATGAGCTGCCATCAGTTTACCGTTCTCAGAAGTCATTTATAAGCTCAAAGAACATAAAAATGCAATTATTTAACTTCATAACTTACATAACTTCATAAGGCTGCAGGGTCATAAGTTCATAAAATAAAGTAATTTTAGTCTCACTAATGATAATGAACAGCTGGAATTGAATTATGAAGGCAATTAAATTAGTTATCAGGAGCTTTCTAAGGTAAGTGTGAGAGAAGAATCCGTTTTATTTAACAGGTAAATCCTGATTTCATCATTGATTTTGAATTTCAACTACTGATTTTTATTTACTTATTTTGTAAGTTACTGAATAAATCAACCAAACTGTTCCCCTGTTTAAACCTATCCCTAGAATTTAACCCTCTAACTGCCAGGTCAACCACTTGGCAGGTTGTATTGTGGTCCATATGTCTTACATATTGAAAACCTACTAAACAAAATTAATTCTAACAGTTATGGAGGTGTTTGATTAAAAAGTTAAATATTATTGCCTTATATTTTATTACCTTAATATTAATAGTATTCTTTATTTTACATTAATATTATTTTAACATTTATTCTAACCCGTATTGTCCCAAATTAATTTAAAAATGCAACAACAACAAAATAAAACATATAAATTCCATCCATCCATCTTCTGTAGCCGCTCAGTCCTCCACAGAGGGTCGCGGGGGAGCTGGTGCCTATCTCCAGCGGTCAAGGGGCGAGAGGCGGGGGACACCCTGGACGGGTCGCCAGTCCATCGCAGGGCCACACAGAGACGAACGAGACAAACAACCACACACCCACTCACACCTAAGGACAATTTACCAGCCCAATTAGCCTGACAGTCATGTCTTTGGACTGCGGGAGGAAACCGGAGTACCCGGAGGAAACCCACGCATGCACGGGGAGAACATGCAAACTCCACGCAGAGAGGCCGCAGAGCCGGGACGCGAACCCACGACCTCCTTGCTGCGAGGCAACAGTGCTAACCAGCTGCGCCACCATGCAGCCACATATAAATTAATTAATTAATTTAAAAAACACTCGTGACTCCAACCATCACTGGCCAAGTGATACAAACACTGCTAATAAACAAATTAAACAAGGAAATAATGACAACATAAACACCTACAACTATTCCAACAGGTTTATTTAACTGTCTGTATCAGTTAGGGCAAATATATGCTATTAGCAAAGATTTTAAATTCACTTTCAGTTCTGGAGAAAATGACATCCCAAGACCTCCAGTTGCTGTTTCAGGACCCACAGTGGGGTTCTGACCCCAACTGTGGGAACCACTGCTAGATGATGTTGCAATCTCTCTGATTTGACAGATCGTCAGCACCTTCTAACCTTTTATGATCTAATGTCGTGAATAAAGTGCACTTAAAAGTTTTTTATGCTACAAAAACCAATCTCTGCCTGATTCAAACCTACTTATATGAACTTATATTCTTTCTTTCTGCAGTAAAGCGTCTTTAGGAAGTGTTGGATGGGATGAACTGCTGTAACATGCCGTATTGTGTTATCATCATTTAACAAATAGCAACACAGTTTAAACTAATTCCTGACATGACACTGAATTTAAGGCCTTTGAGGGATGTATGCTGAACAAACAGGCCTGTAAATAAATTGTTGCCCAGCTTGTCGCTGACGCGGCTGTCAGCGTCCGTCTTCCTGCTCTGCCCGGACACATATTTGGGATTTCAAGTAGAGGAGGTTGAAGAGAGGTCCTTTTTATTGGCAGGAGCTGCAGCCAAAGTCATTACTCTCTCCGACTCAGGCCTGACAGACCAGACTGCTGCATGTGCTTCGCTGTCCAAGACACACAGTGTCCCTCACATGCAGCGGTGACGTCCACCTTAATGTTCCTATGACCTCATGTTTGTTTCCTTGAAGTCAGGTCAAGCATGTTAACAATATCAGCTGTTAAAAGGTTGTTCAGAACGAATGCAAAGCATATTTTCATTCGAATGATGAAGTTGAGTCATACCGCCTTGGTTCCTTTGTTCAGCCGAACAGAAACTATTTCCATTTGTACCCGAGCATATTCTCTGATATTCCTGCCTCTACTGAAACATGCATTTGTCAAACCACTGATTTTCTTTGTATAAAAACCTAAAGAGGCGTATGTAGAGCACGCAATCCCCATTTATTTATTCCAGCTAACCATTAAACAAGTATTTCTCACTTTTCCTGGCAAAAAATGTACCTGAGGCCTTTAAATCTGCCTAAAAGTGTGCAGAAACTAAACTAATACCTCACTGTGTGTGTTTCCTAATACATTATTTATGGAAAAACACAACTTTTAATGCTAATAAACTGCAGGCAAGTGAAATAATCTCTTTTCCCCAGTAAAGTCATTTGTTGAATGGAGGAGGAATAAAAACAAGACAATAACATGGAAATATGTGAACTCATCTGAACTCTAAGATTAAAGTAAATCATTAATTGCTATCCAAACATCAGGAGGAGACTGACCTAATGTTGTATTATGCACAGGACTAGTCTTTCCATGTTTGGTTTAGAACCAAAAACCCCAGCTGACTGCTCTGTTTGAGGAACTGAAGTATATTCTGGATGAGAGCAGTGTTTTCCTCAATCTATTTGCAAGTCTTAATGTCTATTTTAGCTCATGTCTGGTATTCTTCCTTGGACTGAGTTAGAGGGTGTTTTTGCCAAAAAGGCTAAGAATGAACTTAGACTTTCATGAAGTTTTAGAAGAGGTCACACAGAACCCACTGTTAATAAAAAATAAAATAAAAAAACAAGAACCTTTCTCAGTTTATTTACTTTAGCTTTCAATTTAAGAATTTGTTTTCATGGTGAATGTTTTAAATGGCTGCTGATGAATTTACGTCTCACTAAAGGTTGTCAGTCTGTTACAGAAAAAAGCTCCTGAACTGCTGAAATGCCTCGTTTGTATTTCGGACTTCAGTCTCCTGTTCACGAGTGGTTGTGGGATAAAATGAATAATGAACTGACCGATCGGAGCTTTGTCTGCAGTAATAAGGGAACTGATCTGATCTGCTGCGAGCAGAGCCTTGTGGTCCGTCTAGATCCCAGATCACCCGTGGTCCTGAGACAACGAGAGCCAAAACAAGCTTCCTCAGTAGGGCGGCCGGGTTCATACTCAGAGATAAGGTGAGGAGCTCAGCCATCTGGGGGAGATTGGAGTAGAGCCACATTGAAAGAAGCCAATCTAGATGGTTTGTGATACCTCCACTGGAAGCTTTTTGGGTATGTCCTACTGGAAGGAGACCCAGGGCAGCTGGATGATTAAAGTCTTCTCTGACCTGAAATGCCTTGGGATCCCCAGAAGGAACAGGAAAGAGTTGAGATCTGAATCTGTTACCCAACCTGGAGGTTCATGAAACTAGACGCAGTGCTGTTAAATTTGCTCTTCTGTTTTTGCTGACTCTTCACACCTAAACATTTCAGATCAGCAAAAAATGATAACCTGAGACAAAGATGACCTGAGTAAACATTAAACACAGTTTTCAAATGATGATTAGTAATAGGGAAAAAGAGTTATCAAAACCAACCTGGCCCATATGTGAAAAAGCGTTTACCTGATAAATTTAATAACCGGTAGCACAATCAAGTGTTTGTGATTACTAGTAACGGCCTGGTTTAAGGTCAAAGGTCAGACCTTCTCCTTCAGGATTTTCTGGTAGACGGCAGAATTCATGGTTCCTTCAATAAGTGGTCCCCAGACCATCACACCCCCACCACCTTCCAGAAAGCTCCACTTTTATCTCCTCGGCGGACAGAATATTGTCTCAAAAGTCTTGATTGAGGAGATGTTTTCTGTAAATGTGAGACGGGCCTTTGTGTTGTTTGTGGTCAGGAGAGGAACTCTATCATGGATGCCATTTTTGTCCCTTCTTTCTAATTGTTGACCTCTGACCTTACCTTTAACTAAGTGAGGCCTGCAGTGCTTTAGCTGTTTCTCTCTTTTGTTCTTCTTTAGAACATGGCGTGATGTGTTGCTTTTTGAGATCTTTTAGTTGTCAGACAGGTTCAGTTGAAGTGATTTCTTCACAAATCACAAAAACCTCATGATTTAACAAAGGGACTAATAACTTTTACATTCTCTTTAAATAAATGAAATCATCCTTTAAAAAAGCATTTTATACCAGGTTATTTTTGTCTGATGCAAAACTTTGTTTGCTGATCTGAAATATTTAAAAGTGACAAGTCAGCAAAATAAGAGGAAATCTCTAAAGGGGAAAAACTTTTCCACAGAAATGAGGCAGAAATATAACGTCCCCCACTCTGTATTGGTTATTTATCCACATGATCTGACACTAGAGCTTCTGTTATGGATTATTACAGTCATCAAGTTGAGTTTTTGGTGATGCATGTATGTGCTTCTATAGATTCCCAGCACTCACAATATTTGCTAACCAAATTCACATTTTGTATCATGTTAAAGTGTCCTTTAAGTGACAATAAAACAGCAACAGGGTTTGAAACATGAGGGACATATAAACGCTGGTTTGCCCCCAATTTATGCATTTTGTAAATTGTACCGACCGCAGCTCCAACCAACTCTTGCAAACTTCCTCGCACCAAATGGACATCGTGTCACATGTAATGATTTCAACATCTGCTTCCTGAACAGAAACAGTGAAATGATTTGGCTCTGATAGTTTCAGGTTTAAACAACAAGGTATGCCGATGCAGATGGTGGTGTTTCTTGCATCATGAGGAAACTCACTGTTTAAATGTGCTACTATTGGTACAAAGACCCTTTGTTCACTGGGTAAGTGTTTACATCTTGCTGTGGGGTGCTGCATTGGATCAGCTCTGATACCATCATCATGCAATAATCACAGAGAGATTTTGATTGTTCCAGTAGATGCATCGTGTTGTGCCAAATATTCTTACTGAAGCTGACATTACAGATTGTTTTGATGTGCGTTTATCCTATTAGTGGCATCAAAAGCCATGCCAAAAGTAAACCACATTGGGTCGGACCACAGAAAGGTCTTTTGTCTTTATCTTTTTGAATTGGGAAGCTGCAAAGCAAAAACCATCATTGCCTGTGGTGTCACCAATTTACACAGACATGTACATTGGCCTACCTCCAAAGAGTGATGCACACCACCAGACCACACTCCAGATGTGGTTACTCTGCAGCTAGTGTTGCTCTGAACATAAAGCAGGTTCAAGATCCAAGCCCGGGAACCAGAGGAAAACTGATGAGCTCTGGTGAGGGCCAGACCAGGAAGCAGGGTGACTCATGTTTGGCATTAAAGCGTACGCTAAGGTTTTGCAAGGACTCAAGTAAACCATCCAATTCCAGGTTTTTTTTTTTCTTTAATGTTGCTAAATTATAGTTTAGGCAAACTAAGATTTTGGTTACATGCAGTAAAAAGCAACGTGTCTGTGAAGGTAGGCTTGTAAGATAAATTAGAATAAAAATAGGACACTTCTCTTAAACTCTAAATGTTTAAGTAAAAAAAAAAAAACACTATCTGGTTTTAAAAAAGCAAAATACATCTCCAAAAGTTCATAACTAAAGACATATAGAGCAGTGCATCAGAAACTATGTGCATCCTTTTTAACTGAATAACATGAGCACCTCTATAAACTGGTAGTTTGATGGTCTGAAGGATAAGGTGTGTGTTAACACAACAGGAACGACATTAGCGATCATCTTAAAGAAGCTGTTGTTTTTACTCATCAGTCTGGGAAGAATTAGAGGGCCTTTCCAAACAATTTAGAGTCCATCATCCTACAGGGAAAAGAGATTAATCACAAGTGGAAAACATTTAAGACGACTGGCAGTCTTTGCAGGAGTTGTCATCCCGGCATGTACTGAGGTCAGACTATGAAATGCTCAAAAAAAAAAAAAAAAAAAAGGCAAAAGAGCCGCATGTCAGTCTCTACAGGCATCAGATAGAGTGAGGAAAGCTGTGTGTGTTGGAAGGACTGTCAGGGAAATCCTCTTCTTCCTAAAGCAGCCTGAGCACATCCTTTAAGTCTGCAAAGTTCTGCAAAAACCTACAAGACACGTCACGACAGTACCTGTTGCAGTCCTTCTAGTTTTGTTGAATTTTCCAGCATCATTGCGTTTTTCCACAAATAATAGCTGCAGGAAAGTATTACCAGTGCATCCAAGTTTGCACCGTGTTGTCCTGTATTCCACAACAGATTACCAGGGAGTTCAGAGCAAAATAGATTTTCAAACTCCAAGCAGACAATATTTTTGGTGAGAAGGAAAGCTTCCAGCTTGTAGATGATGCACTGCTGTCAACGTTATTATTGCAACTGCATGCTTAAAAATTAAACACTTGCTAGAAGAAAACCAGAGAAGCAGCAATGAGTACGTATTTAATACCTGTTATTTGATTCAGGTAGATTTTAGAACTATTTTCTGAGCAGAAAAGGTCAAACTGGAGATGTTTGCTAATAATAGAGAGCGCCACGTTGACAACTAAAAAAACAGGAAAGAAACAGCTCGTCTGCACAAACACTTGTTTTTTTGTCATTGAATAAACCATGAGCTCTTCTGCATACCAAAGCATTATAAAGTCAAATGTGAGGCATGTGTGCGTCAGCTGAAGTCAGGCCACAGAACAATGATGCCGAGCATGCAACATAAAAAACAACAAATAGAGGAGCTTTTTCAGTGGCTTTGTCAAAGTCCAGACCTTCAAGAAGCTCAGCATAAAACTAAGTCTGTAAATATCAGCAAACTGAAGCAATTTGGTTAAAGATGATTGAGCCAAAAATCCTCCACAACAGCGTTTGTTCTAATAAGGTCATACAAAACATGACTGCTTTGAGTTATTGCTGCTTAAAGTGGTTAATGCTTTAGAAAAAACATGTTTTATTTATTATGACCGTTTCTGGCTGAATCAAAATGGTGCAGTTTAACAGAATGTTCATGTCAAAATAGAGTCCTGATACTAACAGCTGGTCTTAAGACACCTAAAACTACAGTCTTAAGATAACAAAATCATTATTCTAACTAGAAGAACTGTTTTAAAAATATTTAGGGGAAAAAAGAGGAGTCTGACCTGTCCAGGAGGTCCCCCTCCTGTCGCCTGGTGACAGCTGGAGACAGACACCAGCTATGGGTGTAGCCAGCTTCTTAATAGTGTGAAGGATGAAGTGCTATGGGGTCAAATTAGGACCCTAAAAGCCTTTGTGATGTTTATTTTTTGAGTGGACAACTTTGGTTATTGTTTCTGTGCAGGAATGTTAAATTTGTGGAAAATGTGTTTAAAAACTGAGAGAAATAAGAGAATCAAAAACTTGTATAAAATGTTGTTAAATAAGAACTTTTATTTTTATATGTGTTTGACATCATTAATGCACAAATCCAAACAGCAATATGCTTTAAAAGTAATTTATCAGCATTTTATCTTCACTATACTGCCATTCAATTAAAAAAAAACCCTGTGGAGTAAATACAACCATTAATGTGTGGTGGGCCGAGCTTCTGCATTAAAATTGTGTTTTGTTTAATATAAATAAGCATTTATTCATACAGTCATTCAAAATGCATGAATGAATGAATGAATAAATAAGCAGTCAGACTGATGGTCAGGACTCAGGTTAACCCTCACAGTAAACTGGAAAATTTAAATGTTAGATAAAGACATTATAGATTTTTTATTCTTTATTCAAGTGTTTATAAAATTGAATAAATTCTTCTATATTTGATATCACGGTCATAAAAAGTATTTATATATTTTTTGACAATGAGGAAAACATCTTTTTCAAGCACCTCTATTCTATTTTACCTCTGTTAAGAAAAGAGAGAAAAGAATCCATCAGTGTTGATTAAGAACATGCAGGGATGTTTGCATGCTTTTATTATTATTATTTTCCTTATAAGAGAATTTCTCAGGCTATCTCTGGGACTCTGGGACAGAAAAGTACAGCAATGACTCACCGAAAACGCTGCTAAAGAGTGAAGGCAACACAATTCATGGGCATTATAAGCTGCTGATGACACAACTTTTCATCAGGTCAGATGTCCAGTCATAGGCGTGCTTAAAATACCACAACATACCAACGGCATGGGAAAAACTAATTAAGAAAGACCTGGACGTGCATCTCACAACTATAAAAAGCCAGCTCTACATTCAGCAAGTGACATCACCCTAAAGCTTTCTGCTTCTAGAACCCAAAGTTGCACAAAAACAAAACACATGGAGGAAAATGTTCAGTTCAACCCAACTTCTCAGGGTTTAATTAAGTGCAGTGGCACTCATTTCCGACAGGCACGCTAACACACTTCCTTGACATTGTTATAACTTCCTTTTGTCACCATAACAAAACTGATGGGAATAGCTTTGAGGCCAAGAAAAGGGTGTTCCCACATGAGCACTAAGTGCCATGCTTCACGTGGTGTGTGAAAAAATAATCTGAAGCTTTTTTATACGTTTTCTTGGAGGAAAGACTGATCAACTAAACAGTCGGTTCTCACACAGGGAGACACCCTCACGGAGGATGCTTTTCTAAATCCTAACACTTTATGGATTTATTGGTTTTGCTTGGAAAGTATAGGTGAGACCTACATCTGTTTAAGATTGATGGAAACAATCGCCACCCTCAGTGACATCAGGAAGGACTTTTTATTTATTAGTCATGTAAAACTTTATTTACCACCTCTAATGATTGTAATGAGAACAAATTCCTCAAAGTCCACATAATATCCAGCTCTGTAATGTTTTGCCGTAAATCAATGTCACAGTAAAAGTTACAGCAATTAAAGGAAGAAAAAACTCAAATTCAATGACACCAAATGAGTGATAACGGCGTTCAGAACGACAGCAGGCTGAGTCCAGTATCAACACGCTAAACGATGGCTATCAACCATGAATGAGCCTTATTAAAACAGAACAGATAAACACTGTTTGGACAAGGGGAAATTATCCACTAAATACTTTTTCCTTCTATGGTACATGACACTATTTAAAAAAAAGAGTCAAATTTAAACAACTAAACGACTTTTATAGATTCAGAATGTTTGCATACAAACCCTGAACCTTGATCTCAAACATAAACCTGTCGATTGAAGCCTAATGAGACGAATTCTCTCATCTAACAGGGTGAATAAATGTCAAATGTTATGACTAATATAATAATTTAAAGACTGGACTGTTTTATTAGTGCACCAGGTGAATTTAAAGAATTTAAAAAGGAAATTATGCAAAGCATTCTGTTTAAAATGTAAGCCAGAATACTAGCTTCTCATCCAAGTATTGCTTTGATATTTATGCTCTGATTAATCAACCCTGAGAATGTCAAAGCAAGTTTCTATTCCTTATAAGGAATGGTCAAGCCTGAAAAGAGCTTATGTGTGATTAGCTTACATAATCCACAAAATACCACTAATTTCAATCCACCCTTCATGAGAAAGCCAATTTGCTCTGCTGAGGATTGTGTAATGTGCAGGTCTGTTGCTCATTATGAATCTTGTTCTCACATTTTTCTGAGATAGTGTCTTCTGTCCTATCTACTGAATCAGGACCTATTGCGACCTTTTAAAATTCATATGTCTTTTGTTTTCTGAAAGTGAAGCTGGTTTCACACTTCAACAGTTTGTTCAGACATTTTTTGCAAATGCAGATTGAGGAAACACTTTCACACCATGACTCGGGGAAGGTTTCGTAGGAAAGCAGCATCCACACAATAGGATGGTTACTGGATTGCTCTGCATCCAACAGCTGCTGGAATTGTCTGCAGAGCATCTGATAAATGTAAGAAAACTAAAACATCATTAAGTCATGGAAACGAGTGAAACCAAGAGAGAAAAATACTTCTACGTCTCTTCCTCAATGAGCTGTGTAGGTTTCAGCGCATCTTGGAAACGTGGAGATTCTGGATTCTCCAACACGAAGTAAAGGAAGAAAGAATCAGTCAGTCAAAATAAAGGTTATTACAAGTTCACATAATCAGACTAATTTAAAACTATTTCAAGTAGTCAAGCTTATTAACTGTGCACACTAATTCATCGATCAAGGCAATCTAAGTCATTTCCTAAATGATATGAATCTGTCTGGTTTCAGGGATCATGTGATGGAGACGTGATGTTCATCGTCTCCAGCTGGATGCTGTGTTGCTCAGTGATTTGTAACAAATGGGGAAATGTGCTGTTTGACATCACTCAAAGCCAATCAAGAGCAAGCCAAATTAGTGGCAGTGGTGAAATGATCGATTATCGGTGCTGTAGTTGTAGAAAAGCTTCATGCTGGCCAGCTCAGTCCTCCTGCAGCCACTGCTACTCTTGTTCTTCTTTTATCTTATCAAAGGAAAGCTGGGTGGCCTGGAGCGCTGCTGGTCTGAGTTTGCATCTGGTTATTCTCAAAACATGTCTGCATGCAAAAGGTTAGTGTTCAGAAAGCAGAGTCACCACGTACAGTTTACGACTGCTGTGACTTACAACAATGAAACACAACAGCTGAATCTCAGCCTCTCTGTGTTGGAGAAACAAGGCTGAAACCTAAAATGGTTTGCATGTTTTGGGCAGTTTTAGTAGGAAAAACTTGTTATGGGTGAATATACAATCAAGAAAATGTGATTCTAAAGACCTTATTCTATTTTTACTAAATGGAACAAAAGTACAACGTTCTCATTTTAGTTTAAATTCATTTTTGAGTTCCTTCATCACCAAAGTCTGATTGATTTCATGTAAAGGTTGCAACCAAACGTAAAGACCACTGTGTTTTATTGTGTTTTTTAAATGGTCCGGACTGCATCTTTAAGTATGAGGCTATTTTCCTGAAGCTAATTCAGGACTCAGATGCCAAATAGAGAAAAGAAGAAGTTTTATTTACAGTATAGCACCTCTCAAGATAGCAATCACAAGGTCCTTTACAGGTACAAACAGACAAGGCAATAACAAACAATCTAGATAAGTGTGCACAGAGTGATTTTTTACAGAATAATACATAGTTAATTTACAGGAGTTCATGAAAAGCTCGATTGAATAGATGGGTTTTGTGTTGTGTCTTAAAGGAGTCCACTGATCTGAGGCTCAGGAGGAGGGAGGTCCATAGTCTGGAGGCCACAGCAGCAAAAGCTTTGTTTAGTTTTCAGCCTGGTGCGCTGCACAACCAGGAGGCTGTGGTCACCAGACCTCAGGGACCTGCTGGGGGAGTCAGAATGTAGGAGGTCCCTGATGTAGGCTGGTGCTTGTCCATGTAGGGCCTGATAGACCAGAACCAGGATTTTGAATTGGAGTCAGAACAGTAGTGGAGTGACATGGGTGTATTATTTAAGGACTTGGTCAGAGAGGGGCTGTTGGCTAACAGCTTGACAATGATAAGTCTTATAGCCAGGATGAGATGTACAAGAATAAGTACTTTTTATATAGATAAAATTTTTTAGATGGCAAACTGCATGTTGCTCTACATGAGCAGAGAAACTGTCTCTCATTCGTAGACTTGCATCAAGTTCATACAACTGTAAAAAAGAATTTTTTTACAGTATTTCTGCATTTTTATAAATGCTCATGTAATCTTTGATCACTAGTTTTTGTTTCAAATGTTCTAAATTGCAATATTTTCCTTGTTAAATCTGCTCCTTGTTTTATGTGTAGCTTTATTAATTATGTACATCCTTAAATGTCAGATCCTGGGAAGTCTGTTGTGATCTTCATCATGCCTGAACAGTGCCACATTTTGATGTAAGAATGTAGATTTTATGCAGACTTAATGCGTACCAGGAGGTTAGTAAATCATTTAGAAGCTTGTCTCAGAGTCACTGGTGGAACCCAACTGACTCATTTGCTGGCAAAGTTTCTTTGAGCAAATACAGTCTGACAGGCAAATTATAGATAAAACAAAACCTCTGGCATGTTGGAAAATAAACCTAAAGGAAAACTCACAACGTTCTCACAGCATGTAGACAAAGATCACATCTGGACAGATATTAGAGAAAACAATTAACAATCAACAATCCCAAACAGACACAGGGTGAAAGATGACTTTCCCTTTCAGATATATCTCTCGTCAGTAAACCAGACCTGGAATTTTACTTTAGTAAATAAATTCAACCCTGCAAGCATATTGAGTTTTTCTCTCTGAAAAAGAGAAAAATGTTAAGTCGTATTTTGTTGAAGTTTTAGAAATTGAGCACCCATGATGGCAAAGCAACCTGAAAACTCCTTCACACAGCAGCTGGAGTAAATGCTCGTTCTGCAGAATAAGAGTTTCCACCTGTAACTTTTCTCCTATTCCATGGAGTTATGCTTTTAAAATGACTTTTGGACACTTCTAGTCCCACAGTTTTCCCTTAAAGGAATTCCACTCCAATAAAACGAACTACACTGTCCAGCTTTAATCACTAAACAATTTATTAAAAAGCATAATCTTCACAAATTTGAAGGAAATTATTTCAAATCCATTTCTAAGCAGCCTTTCTGAAATAAGAACAAGAAAATTATCAACACAGAAACTGTTGTTCTCAAATCACCACTTAGCCTTGTGCTATCAAACGTGCTGCTTTAGTAAAACACATCTTACTTTTTAACTTTCTAAGTTGGCCATCTAGAGATTCACCATCTGTTTTTCTCCTGCAACAGACGAATAGAACTTGTTTATCCTCCTTTGCTCCTTTCTTTAGCTAAAGGAGCTGCGTGTTCCAGTTTTATTGGTACTGCACATAAACCCCCTGACTTGACTTACGAAGAATAAAGTCTTTTTTCTTTTCGTGCATTTCAGACTGAATATACTCAATTATGCCCTCCGCTGCATCTGACGCACATCAATTGAGTGTGATCATCCTCTGCTGATTCCATGATGGATGTTGACGTGGGTTTACTTGGATCCTTGAAATCAAATCTTCAACTTCATGCCAGAAATCTTGAAGTTATTTATCGAGTGAACGCTGAAATTTTGACAAATAGATTAACCCTGTTTTGTTGCCATCTTCTAACAAAGACCAGTCTCTCCATAAAGAGCCAGAGGAAAGAAGCTGCACATTACAGGCAGGTTTTAGGAGAATACCAACAGTTAGGACTGCTTCATTATAGAGAAAAAATCTATCATTTTGGTTAATTTCATGATTATTTAACAAGATTTTTCACTGAGTTGGGAAATATATAATTCACATTTTAAAGAGACTGCAGGAACTGATTTACATCAACTAATTAGACCTAATTTTCTATTTGCTTGGTCACATAAACAAAACATGGACAGACAGCGCTGCTATAAAAGCAGAGAAAGGCTGCTATTGGAAACAAGATGTCCAATCAATAGTTAGTGATCAAAACATTTTTTTTTTCAGGAGTAATCATGCTTAAAATTAGAACTATATGGAAAAAGTATCACAGGATACTAGACCACAGACCATGTGGAGGTCATAACTGGGGGGAAAAAAAGTGAAATTATTCTGCCAGTGTGTTTTTCTCTCATTCTGCCATTTTTACTTTATTTTTACAAACCTTAAAAACACAAGTTGAGCTTTAGATGGGAACAATAAAGCAAGAAATTCAAATAAGAACTCCCTTTAATGTGACAAAAAGTTTTTATTAATTTTTTTAATATCAATCATGTTGTTTTTGCAATTGTAAAATACAAATAAAGTACCATAAAGCATATTATGACACTTTTAGAGAGCAAGTAAGAACTTCCAGCAACAATTTGTTGCCGCAAAACTCAATAAAATGAATGCTCCCTTCTCGTCTTGCTGTCTTCTGCTTGGTTAGGGTCACGGTAGCATATTTTTTCCATACTTTGAGGAGCTCCTTAGTCCCATATTCAAGTTATGTAAAAACATAAAACTGCAAAAATCACTTGATTTAGCAGAACAACAACAGAAAAAGTCCTTTTTCTTTTCTTTTTGACTCTAACCTAATAAAAGAGTTCAAAACAAGCAAGATAACTAAAATAAAGTTATCTCTTTCTAAGTAATAAGAAGGCTGCAGTAACTCCTGTTTGTAAAGTTTTAGTGACTGGTCATGGTCAAACTGAAATAAACATTGTGTACAAGATTCAACCTGGCTCCAAGTTTTGATCAAGATCCCAGTTTTATATTATAAAATCATTGAAACTGTAATTCAGCTCTATCGCATTAACACTTGAACAGCCAACGGGGAGAAAGTGTAACGACAGAAATACCCATCCAAGGTTTCCACATTAACTGCTATGTAGCAATAAATATGAATAATGACCAAATGGCAAGATACATGTAATTAAAAACAGCTCAACGTGGGACACATCCAGAGGGCATGGAGACTAATAACAGTAAAATCCCAAAAATTTGCCAAAAAATGGTGAAAACCAAACACAAGCAGTCCAAGAATGTAGGCAGCTCTGACATACTGCTAACAAGGAGCATGAGACGGCCATATGGGTGATGTGTTTTGTTTTTATTGTCATGCTTTCTTAGCAACGACTAGACTTTTGATCTCAAAAGGAACTTAGCAAATCTTCTACTGCCATGCTGTTTTTATTTGGATAAATGATAGGCATGCTCATGTCTGTGTGGGATAAATCATGTTGAACTGCTGATGTGGTTTTTTTAAATGTCTTTGTGAGTTCCAACAAGGATCTTCAGCAACCAAGACAAGTGCTACTAAGAAAACAGAGGAAACCATTCATCTCAGTAAATTATTGGCTATAATTTTCCAATTCTGTTGGGGAAGTCACTCATTGTCATGTGGAAGATTTATTGCATTTTGATGCGTATCCTTTGTTTAAAAAGTGCTGATTTATCTAGCAACTAGTAACAAAAACAAAACTAAAAACTAGTAAAATGATCTCATTATGACAAATGAATGGTTGAAAATTAAAGTGAAAATAATTGACCACACTCGATCAGAATTTATGCAATATAACAATGTTGACTGGGTTTTTTTACGCCAATGAAACGTACATTTACATTATATTATGTATACATTTTTATGTATTGTGTTATGTATGTATTTATGTATTTGTGTCTTTTATGGTTTTGTCTTATTTACAGTTTTTCTCAATAGCTTTGGCACATTTCTCACAACAGAATTAAAGTTTTCACCACTGTTAAGACGTTTCTCAAAACAATTAGTGCAAACTGCAAAACATGGTAGATAACCTGCAAAAGCAAGTCACCTTTTCAAAATGGGTTGATCATGCTTCAAAATCAAGCTCCTTAATCAAAATAGATTATTTGTTCTTCAAAATCAAGTCTTTATGTCAATGAAAGTGTCAGTGTTGTCAAAATGACAAGTTCTGACACCAGCATCGTATAAACAACAGTCCAGTGGTTTAGTCATGTTTTCATTGAGACAGATGACTCTGGAAGTGCTGCCCAATGTAAAGTCCAGACAGTGTTACGCAGAAAACTAGAAGTAAAAGAAAGTTCAAGACACTGAATATACACTTTACTTTATTCTGTATTTTTACAACTTTTCACAGCATTGTGCAACTGAAAGAAAAACATTTACAAAGAATGAACTCCCATTGGCTCAGTAAACCAGACTGTAGTAGTTTAGAAACTGAAGATCCTGTAAACCAGACGGTGCTGCTGATCAGTCATGGACATCTAGACACTCCGTCTGTCTGGACACATATTTCCATCTACATCACAGTGAATGTCAGCTCTGTCAATGCACAGAGGAAAGTATGTTCTTGAGTGCTGAATCCACCCTCTGCAGGACTCTGCTGTGATGTCATCACAAGCTGCATCCGTGGCTTCTCTCAGGGTCATTTGGGCATGTGGACGCTGGTCATTTACCTTCCACCTCCAGGAAGAGAAAAACTCCTCAATCTGAATTAGGAATGGAGAGTAGGGAGGAAGATAGTCCACCAGCATCCTGTCATGTGCTGCAAACCACTGGCTGACCACAGCAGACTGGTCTCACTGGTAGCAATAAATGTTCACACAGCCTCTAACTCAGTGGAAGATCAGGTTCACCTGAGAAAAGTTATTTATGGACATTTTCATGGAAACATTACAAACATTTAGAAACTGGACGTACAAAATGTTTGACAACATGATCAACACAATTGTGTGCAATGACACAATGAATGAAATGAAGGTTATTAGTTGTATGAACAATGACTATTCAGCCGCTACAAGTAGAGTTCATTTTGACAGACATGATAAAAGCAAGTGAAAAAGTGATAATTTTGCAGATATTTGTACTAACTCAATCGCTTCATGTCCAAAAACAGTGACCACTGGATGAAATGAACATGAAACTGACACTAGGTTGAGCCCAAACGACTCCATGTTGTGAAGGTTGCACTAACTGTTGTGCAAACTTTTACTCTGTTGTAAGAAATGAACCAAAGCTACTGAGAAAAACTGTAAATCACTGCTGAAAAAACGTTAGCATTGTCTTTGCTCAGAAACACCTAAATCTAACTGTTGAAATGTCTCCTCAGCCTTCATTGCTTTCTACTGGAGCGGTTCATCACTCATTCAAATAAATCAGCTGTGTTCAAGCAGGGAGACAAAAAAATGCAGGAATCATGACCTAAAAACACTTCGACGCTAGCATAACAGCTATCCACATTGGGTTAGCTTAACCTTTGTGAGATATGTGACTTTGTGAGACTTCAGGGCGCCGGACTGGATACTCAGAAGTTGCAAACATCCTGGACACAAGCAGCAGATGGGGCTGAGTGACTTTTCATTAAACCTGTAGGGTCATATTAGCACATATACTGGCTCAAGGAAAAGATTTAAAAATATGAAAAAGTTTCAAAGTGTGCCTTTAAATAAAAACCAGTTTACAGACAAACGAGAAAGGAAGTAGAAAGTGGCAGGCAGAAAATTGTTTCACATGACCTCTGGTTTATAAGTTAATCAATCTCTTTCAACAGAATCAAGCAGTCCCAGGGAAGCTAATCATGCTAAAACAATAAAGTGATAAGCATTTTGCTCTGCTGCAAAGTATCCTGTCTTTCACCACGCTGGCAGGGTTGTAGAATCTAAATAATGCAGACCAAAATAAATTATCTCTGTCAGTTCCAAAAAATGCTTTTGGTCTCCTAGTGCCAAACATATTATTTAAAAAAAGAACAAACAAAAGTAGGAAACTTTTGATAGCACACTGAGCTGGAGGAGATCATCAGTTAGCCTCAATGCTAACGACTTGGTTTCCTAAAGACCTAAAATAATATTCTAAGGCAGCTTTAATTAAGTTAAATACACATTCAGTGAGACACATTTTCTTTGGACATTTTGTGAAAACAGCTTCATAATTTATTATTTTTTTTACGACATTTTAAAAGAACCTAATGTATTTAGCAGGTTTTACAATGAGGTCACACTGAAATAAACGTTCTATGTTTTATGTCACTGACACAAAGGAACACAGAGGGGAGAACAAACTGTTTGCCTTTTCCTCTTCTTTCCAATGAATCACCTTTTTTTCCTGACTTAAAAACACTCTCCTAAAATGATGCAGAGAGAAGTTTAGATGATGTTTTGGTACCCGCATGTAAGACACAAATGTTATGAGCTATAAAAATTGATGATCCTGTCGACGGTCTGCTGAGGCCTCAGGTTGTTGATTCAGCTGTGCTTGAGCTGTAGAGACTTGAGATGTTCCCCTCTGCTAAGTCCCTTTAAGTATATTTCACCTAAACAGATCCATGTCGTCTTATTGATGCCAAATCTGCCAAATGCATAACAAAAGTTTTGTAACTCATGTGTCTCAAGTTTGAGAGGAAATAATTAACTTATCTCAACAAGTCTGATATGTGTTTACACAGGATAGAGGGGGAGTTCCTCCTTTAGTAAAGAATAGACAACCCAAAATTCATCAGGAAATCTAAGCAAGGTGTCAGGTGATGCACCTGCAGACTGATATTCTTTAAATTGTCAAAAATAATTAATAGCTTTGTCCATGCAATCCAGGAAATATGAAGTGGACGTCACAGTCGACGTGCCATTTGGTGATTGTGCGCATGGAAATGAGCAAATGTGGATAAAATTCATCAAAAATTCTGAGTAAAGCAAATTATGAAACAAATATTTACCTTTAAACTCACCAGCCTAATTAAAAGGTGGGTGTTTACTGTGAACAATTAGTTAGGGTGAAAATAAAGCTTCATGTTCACAGCAAACACCCAGCGCAGACACACAAAATAAACATTAATCATGTTATTACTAAACCGCCAAACCCACTCTTGTCAAAGTGCATTTTCTACTAACTACTAAAGCGTTTCACATCTGGGTCGCATCTAAAGTCAAAAGACTGAATCAATTGTTCCTAATTTCAAGGTTATGTTGGCACAAAATGCACAGAATGATTGCATCGTCTCGGCCTCTCAGATGTTTACTGGTGACATCAAAACTGGACTGGCAGACTCCAGCGGCCAATCAGCATCCAGCAACAGCATTATTAAAGATTATTATCTCACCAGAACGCTACATGTGGCTGGGTCGCATTAGAGGAAAGATGACTGCCCGACATGTGCTACACAACACACACACACACACACACACTTTCCTTTGTTTTGTATGGGGCGCCAATACTAAAGTAATTTATCAAGAATTACCACCGCATTTAGCTTCAAATAATAATATTTAAAATAAAAATATTTATTTAAAGTCAAATCAAAATTAATAAAGTAAAAAACGGAATGTAGCTATATAAAGTTATGTCTAAATGATAACATTGTGGTTTAGTTTAAAACTAAATATTTAGCTAATGTGCAAATTTAGAATATTGTAAAACATATAGGTGAGGTTATCCATTTAGGAAGTTTAACAAAATGCAGGGAGAACTTAGACATTAATGGTTGAACAGAGTCACAGTCTTATCATCAGAGGTACTCTGAGGCACTGGTTAGGGCATCGGTGTCCAATCTCGGTACTGGAGGGCCTCTGTCCAACATGTTTTAGTCTTTTCTCTGCTCCAACCAGGGGCATAGCACCAAATCCTGGGCCCTAGGTTCAGATCTTACTGGTGGGCCCCCTTGTCCACTTGATCAATATCAGTCACGCATATTTTTCAAAAACAAAGTTAACAAAGTGAATTTTAGCTTAACATCTATATTGATAAAAAGTCTAATTGCCAGCATAATAGAAATCAGACTGACATCAAATGCCTTCATTTCTATTTAAAGGCATACTCAGTAGCCAGGTAAACAATGTAGCTTTTAACGTTTTTTTAAAGCCTTTTAACAATGTTCCAACATAGTATAGCCATAAATATATTGTGGAGATTAAAAAAAACCCGAAAGAAATCAATAAAGTAGTTGTCCCGCAGTTCTCTAAAAACTTCAGCCAATCCTATCGTTCGGACCGAACGATAGGATTGGACAATCCAGCTGTCTGTCTGCCGCATTTCCTCACTGCTTGGATTGGCATTAATCCGCCCGGACACATTTTGGGGCAGAACATCCCAGAAGTGAAAGTGAAAGTAGAAGTAGGACAGAGAGCTGGCGGGTGATTCCATTTTAAGATAAAAATACCAGAGTCCCCCCCAAAAAAACACCTTTTCAGCTAGCAGAAAACTAAAATCGTTTGGAGGTGAAAAGAGGAAAAGCTGGGGGAACATTTCTACGGCTGAAGTTATACTCTGCATTGTTATCGTCGCAAAACGGAGTCCCATGTTCGTGGGGAGGCTGGCGTATGGATTTTACCCGACGGGAGGGGTGAGTGCACCGAGTCGTGTTTTTGTAAACTAGCTGGCGAGACCTCGTTTGTTTACCTGGCTACTGAGTATGGCTTTAAATAAAGGATCATGAACTATTGTTGGAAATCAGTTTTAACAAATGGATTGTGGAAAAAATGTCTCTCATAAAAATGAAAAATGAAAAAAATTGAGGAGGATATGTAAACAAAAATCTTCTCTAATAGGCGTCCACTGATTGACTTTCAGTGTCTGCTCAGCCAATCAGAGACATCGTTGATCTCAGGTAGTTCATCCCATTCACAGGTTGGGTTTTCTAGAAACTGTATCTGAAAACATTTCACTGTTTTAATGACATTTCAACTTTATTCTGGTTGTGACTTTTTTCTCAATGTTTCAACTGAAATCTTAATGTTTTTTCTTCAGACTCCAGGTGTGTTGGAGCCTCCCGCACACCTGATTCAATGGTTGAATCACCTGATCTGCACGTCATCAAGCTCTGCAGAAGCCCTTTAATCAACCACTGACTAGAATCAGGTGTGCTGATGCAGAGAAGCCTCTAAAAATGCAGGATGGTGGTCCTCGAGGACCAGGACCACCGGGTTAGGGTATCTCTTCTCCTCACTTTTATAGGCTTTTTTGTTGGCTAAAGCTTTAGCCTAAACTTCCACATTTAGATGTAAACATTTAGAAAAAAACAGCTTTTTCTACATTTAGTTTCACAGCCTGTTTTTATTGTTATGAGCAGCTAAATGTGACAAAATGTGTTATTTTTAACACATTACTTTACAGTTGGCCCTCTGTAGTTTTGAGGACTATTAAAGTGATAGATTATAACAGACCCTGGCTCAGTGCACGTTTCTGGACAGTGCCTTTGAAAAGCCAGTGAGTGACAGTCCAAACAGTCTTCAGAGTGAGTAATGATTAAATGGCTTTTCATCACAAGTATCCACAGAAACTCTTCACATTTTATTTTATTTTGAACCACTTAGTCACAACATAATGGAGCCACAGGTGATTTCAAAAGATTAATTCTAATGAAATAGTTGGCCTATAATGTAAATTCTCTACACCTTGGGAATATGGACAACCCGTGAGGACAAAACCGTGTTGTTAAACTTTTGCTAAAAGGAATTTTTTAAATCTGTGCTTCCAAGACGATGATCTGGAGTAATCATTTCCCTAGCCTCGGCTATAAAGAACTTAAATCCCACTTCCCTGAACTTTTCCAAGTACTAGCTTTGTTGATTTACAGTGAAGTCCAAATGGTGAAGCAATATCACACATGCTGAATATCACCATCAAAGTTTTAACTTTCCCAGGATACACTAAACAGGGATTGCTGCTTGAAACTGGACAATCATTTTTAAAAAGCACAATGAAAAACGCAACCGCAAATATGCGTCTCAGAGGCGAATTCACATAAATTAATAAGATGTTAAAATTAGCTGGAATAAATATAACAGCAACAAAAAAAATGGCTTGATGCAATGTCATTACCACATGCCAACTGTAATCTCTGGGTTTACAGTTGCACACTGCTCTTCAAGAAATAAACTCTTGGATGTGTCATACACATCATGTTTTATCGATTATCCTGTAGTAACAATGAAGCATAATGTAAGCACAGACTAGAAAAGCTCCAAACAATGTAGTCATCCAACACTGTTTTCACTTTCTCACGAGCTTGAATCCAACAAAATCAGAGCGTTTCATGGAGAACGTCGTGTTATGACATAAGGTTTGCCTTACATGCTTAATATTACGGGTCGTATTTTAACGCACATCCATCCAAACGCAGACATAAAAAACACGCTTTGTTACTTTTCCTGTGCATCTGAAGGTAGGCAGGTAATTACTGTCATCTGGATGGAGCATTTGCCAAACTCTGCCAGAATATCTTTCAATATCGATAACATCATCTCTTTTGGAGCGACTTCTCATAATCTCGCTGGAGCTCCGTGCCAGTTTATATAGACGCGTGCATCTGCATAATAAACATCACCCACAATGAATATTATTGAACACGCAACGGCCATCAAAAAAATAAATGATGCAGGAATTCCCCTTAAACAAAACCATCTGCTCTTAGCTCCTACAACGAATGAGCCCTCGAGCAACATCCCAACATCTAAATCATTAATGACACATTAATGACAGAATTAATGACAATATTTTTTAAAAAAACATACGCTCGTGTAAACCAAGACTGAACTTGAACATCTTTAGCGAATAAAACTGTGAAACCAAGAGCTGAAATGACATATCTGGATTTATTTATGTTTGTTTTCTGTATTTAGTCAAATTTTGCTCAAAACATTAATTAGACAGATTGACTTTATCTTAGTTAAAACTTTATAAAATATACAACTTTGTCTCTGTACATCTCAATTGTATTCATGGAAATAGTGTTTCATGAGAATAAAAGTCAGATGTGCAGCCTGGCTTCATGGACAGTTTACTGAATGTGACCTAATCCTGCAAACATCTGGCTGAGTGAATGGCAACACGGTGTCTCATAAAAGCCTGATAAATGTCAATGGGGCTTGGAATGAGGAAACAAGTATCAGGCATTAGTTGTGTCAACACATTCTGATCAGTCGGCTACAGGCAATCATAGTCCCAGACACTTTATTAGGTACATGCTATTACAGGGTTGGACCCCCTTTTGTCTTCAGAACCGCCCTTATCTCACGGATTCAACAAGGTGTAAAATAAACATATTTGTATTGTTATTTTTGAACCTTAGTTCAAAATGACATCATTAATAGTGTGAGGCTGAGTTCAAATCACTGAGATTCATTCTTATAGAAAACATAATCAGTTTATCAACTGATGAACTGTTCGCAGCATTCATATAACATGCACCTTTTTGACATGACCTTCAGTTTTTTTTTTTTTTTTGTTTTAATATTTTATATTCATGGCAGGTAAATCCATGTCCTCTTTGTTCTTTCGTTATTTCTTGCCTGTGGAGGAAAAATAGAAATAACCAGGAACAGGGCAGGAATGACACAAGTTTAAAAAAAGAAGCCCATGAGAATGGTAAAGTTTACTGCTTTTTACTACTAACCCTTTCAGATCATGCGTCCTGTAAAAAAATGAAACATTTTTAAAATCAAGTTTTTAAAATTGGTGTCTGGACAGCTGTATTTTCCAAACAACCCTCGGGAGTAAAGCAGATTCTCATGTATCCCTTCCTGATCCAGATGTTCTGCTTTTGTTTACAGATCAGCATGTCTTTCCTGCTTCAGCTGCATGAAATAAACCGTTTCTAATTTTAAAGACTGAAATCTAATGAGATGTCACATTTCTGTGCTGCTTTGATACTTCTTATCCACCCTAATCATTCAAGCAGTCAGTTGTCTGTGCAGTTTGCTGCTGTAAATCCTAATGCTGTTGATTCGGAGAGATGGGGAACATTATGGGTTCTTCGACCTGAATGTATTATTGCATATTTTTCAAGTTAATCACAACTCTTGAATATGCACGCAAATTCAGTCTGCACCAGTTGACTGCACTGCTACTGTCATTCAAATGATAGATATGGACTATAAAACCTGACTGATGTCATCTGGTAAGGGTCTTTAACTGATATCGCTTTAACGTTGCTCTGCTTTAGTGAAGATAATAGTTTGGGGACTTTGGAGCTGTGGATTTTGCTGATGCTCACTGACTATGTCACAAGTGTGACCCCAGTGCAGGCTGGACCGTTTCTCATCTCTAACCCTGGGCTTCTCAGGAACAGGAAGTTGGGCGTTGCCATGGTGAGGACAGAGTCATAAAGCTCTCAGTGCAGATAGATAGATAGATAGATAGATAGATAGATAGATAGATAGATAGATAGATAGATAGATAGATAGATAGATAGATAGATAGATAGATAGATAGATAGATAGATAGATAGATAGATAGATAGATAGATAGATAGATGAGCTATCCATGTGTGAAATGTGCCTTTTCCAAACATTTGTTCTTATTGATACTTTTCATTCATCCACATGGGGATATTAGGTCATCGTTGTTATAAAAGTAATATGATTCGGCCACCTGTGATCCCGAAGGGGTGAAAGATAATATGGAAAACAAATGAAACACTCTACACAGAATAAATGTCAGATAAAGCTGCAGATCAGTGGCAAATTTTTCCAAGAAGGAAAAAAATCTTGAAGTTGAAAATGCAAAACTGATAGAATTCCACATAACTTTTGATTATAGTTGTATATTTTTAAAGGATCGCGACCCGGACCCGGATAAGCGGAAGAAGACGAGACGAGACGTGACGATTTTTAAAGGAATTACCGGGACGCACATGACATATTTATTAGTGTTGCATTTTAATTATAAAAACTTAAGCAAAGGAAACAAATCTAGTCTGAAATACCAATAAATGTTTGACCTGCAAAGAAGGGGCGATATGCATCTTTATATTCGTCCATCATTTTGCAAAAGCACATTTCCTCACATGCTTGAGTGGAAAGACAGCCCACTTAAAATCAGTGCACTGACCTTGTGGAGTGGCCTGTGATGCATGAGAACAGCACTGCAGTGATCCATGGATATGTTCCTGTATGTCTTAAGATTTGATGTGCAGCTTAAATTGCTTCCAGACAAACATCTCATACTTTAGGTGAAAAAGGGTCTAGCTCAAGAAAGCAGTTCGTGCACGCTCAGAAAACGTATTATTGCCCCTGAGTACTTATTCTTCAATTGCACCTCTCACCAATTTGTCATAATATTACAGTGTGAAGAAGAAGTACGACCCTACGGCAGCTGAGACGGAGAAGACAGGGATGAAATGAAGGAAAGACGTCATGAAATACGTCAATTAGTTTGCAGGTTTCCTATTTCCCATGACTCCTATCTGTCATTTTATAGAGGTTGATTTATGGCAAAACCTATCACACAATTCAAACGCAAATCCAGATCATGTTGACACAAGAGAATCGAGTTTCAGGTCAAACGGTTCAACGTTTGATGAAACTTTTACGTTGATTGACTGGTTCAGCCTAACAAATCAATCTGCTTATCTTAGACTGAAAACAGCTATGTAAGAGAGGGTGACTTCACCAATCATAAAACAGCTCAACATTAAACACTTTAGTGTGAAGGCAATTTATTCAGCATGATGGGTTAAAACATTTCAAACCTTTAAATGTTTATTTTGTTGTTTGTAATGTTTAAACTTCATGCTGACATTAATTATAATTATTATAAAATGAGCAGATGTTTTAAAATTATAATTTGGTTCAGTTTCAAAAATAAGAGTTTAAGGATTTGGATTCTCTAGAAGTCAATTCCCACTGTGGTCCCAGTGAGTTCAGACGAAGGCAACTGGACTTCTTGTTTTGTTTTTGAAGATGTTCTACTTCAATATCTAGGGACTTTTTTAGAATTCAGACTAAAAAGGTCAGTTTCAATCTTTTACATTCCTTCTTTACAAGCTGAATTCTCTTGCAGCACTACTGACTTATGAGTTCAGCTCGCAGAAAAGAAGCAACTCAACAAAATGCTCAGAACTTTTACGTCTATGAGTTGAGAAAACTCCTCAGATGAGAAGCAAAATGCTGTCATAAAATAAAAAAAATAGAACAGTGTACAGTCGCCCTTTCTTTAAACTTACTAGCATTATCATGTCCCAGATTAATGAGAACCTTCACCCATTTTTTTAACCACTACATGAAACAAAAAATATGGAGGTTTTAGGAAAATACGAGATTTTAAAGGGCGAAAGACCTAGTGATCAGATCACTGTGATCCTAGTACCGGTAAATTCAAATCAAGGCAGCTGGATTTGTTTTTATATAAATTAAGATATACATCACTTCATATGATGTCTCAATTCAAATGGAAAGGAGCAACGTAATAAGCTTTGAAACTTGTTTTTACACCCAAACTCTTGCAAAAAATAATTAATTAGTTCAGTGAGCAAAAAGTTTGAGACTAATTTTGTATTTTTATTTGAAAACGTATTGAGGAGTGGAAGACCCACTGCTAAATTATATAATTTCTTCTTTGGACTGAAAGTTGCATTGTGCTGCTATTTTTATTGATCTGGCCAAGGCCTACAGTGAATCACAAATGTCTTATTGACTGGCTTGGATTGGCGTTTCTGATCAATCTTTATCTTGGTTTTCAAACTATCTGATGGACAGAGTACAGTGTAAAGTCAGAACAACTCCGTTCTCATCCACTCCCAGTTACCAACGGTGTTCCACAGGGGTCAGCACTTGGCCCAACCCTTTTCTCCATTTACATTAATAATATAGCAAATGCTGTTGTAGATTCATTCATTCATCTCTATGCAGATGACACAATCCTCCATTCTGTTGGCCCCTCTCCTGCTATAGTTTCTCAACAACTTCAGCTTAGTTTCAACAGGATTCAAAAGGCCCTTTTCCAGTTTGCATCTTCAGTTAAACAAATCTAAAACTAAAGTCATGTGGTTTGGTAAAAAAAAGGGCATGCACCATCTAATTCACCAAGTATCTGCACCCTGGATGGACCTGGGAATCTGGTTAGACAATACTCTGTCTTTTTCAAAACACATCAACAATTTACAGACTAAGATTAAATCTAAAATCAGCTTCCTCTACAGAATGCGTTCCTCTTTCATTTCATCTGCAAGGAAAACATTGGTGCAAATGACCATTCTCCCAATGTTTGATTACGGTGATGTCATTTACAGATCAGCAGCCAGAAGTTTGCTTCATAAGCTCGATGTTCTTTACCACTCTGCCATCCGGTTTGTTACAAATGCTCCTTTTAAAACTCACCACTGTTCTCTGTATTCTTCTCTTAACTGGCCATCATTGTTCACCCGTCGCAAAATCCACTGGTTTATCCTGATTTACAAAACTCTCCTCGGTTTGTCTCCTTCCTACTTGCAACAGCTGTTGCATTTTTCATCCCCTGCATACAACACTCGATCTGCAAACCCGATTTTGTTAACAGTTCCTAAAACTGCTTCTGCATCAGGCTTGTTGTCCTTTCAGTCTGCTGCTGCCAGAATGACCTGCAGAAAACCCAAAAACTGGACACGTTGATCTCAAAGGCAGCTTTTCAAGCTGGGAACATGTTAAAGATAGCTGCTGCTGTCACTTAGACTGACACCTCATTATTTATGGCTGCTCTTCTGATCTTGTGTTTATTAAATGGCTTGTGTGTGTTCATGATTTTTGTAAATGTAACTTTTTACTATTATTTAAAAAAATGTTCTAATTCATGTTATTTTAAAATGGTGTTATATTGTAGCCCTTTTCCTTTCTCCCTCAAAAGACATTGTCTTTTGCCAGGTCACAGTTGTAAATAAGAAATTTGTTCTTAATCTGTTTTTGCCTGGTTAAATACAGGTTAAAACACACACACACACACACACACACACACACACACACACACACACACACACACACACACACACACACACACACACACACACACAGAAAGTTACAGGAAGAGAAGTGTAACGTTTCATAACGATTTGTCTCTCTCTTTTCAGTGGAGTCACACAGGTTTGCCTACCATCATTTACCACTGCAGCACAGTTAAGCAGCCGTTTCCTTATCTATGTTCAATTATTTAAACATAAACACAGTCATTCCTGAGGATTAATCTAGTAAATGCAAACACTATAAATGTTCCAGTGCCACTGTGTGCAGCCGATCTGCAGTGTCCAGACCTGATAAGGTTTTTAGGACCATAAACAATACGTCCAAAGTATTTTCTCACACATCCACCAGCATTTCTTGGAGAGCTTTAACCATCAGGCATGTTCATGTGAAAGCCAAAGATAATAGAAGGAGGAAGAGAAACTCCAATGACAGCCGCTCAGATAATCTCTCAGTTTAGAGAAGATCCACCCTGTATGGGGGCAAAGCCATGTGGGTTAGACAGTGTGTGTGTGTGTGTGTGTGTGTGTGTGTGTGTGTGTGTGTGTGTGTGTGTGTGTGTGTGTGTGTGTGTGTGTGTGTGTGTGTGTGTGTGTGTGTGTGTTATGGTGCATTTGAAATCAATTTATTTGGATGTTTTTACAGCTGCTCTTCTTGAAATCTTAGTTTAGAGCTGTTCATTGAAGCCAAAAGTAAAATGAGGAATCAGGAGCAGCTTAGGCTTCTGCTTTGGAAACAATCAGAATAGTAGAAAACTGGGTTAGACAGCAAAGTGCCAGACAAACATCTACACTCAAGAAAAGAACTGAAATGTTTAAATTCAATACAATTTTCTTTACATTCACTGTGTTTAATAATGTGTTATCCAAATGTCCAAGACGAGTGAAGCATTCATTTTTTTCTCTTATTTAATTAATATTAAGATGAAAAACTGTTTCCGAGTTGCCATAAGAATCACTTGGATTAAAGTTAGCTCAATATAAATTCTAAAGAAATATTTTCAATCACACAGCCTTTAAAAGGAGGTGTATTTCTATTATAATTGATCAAAACAACCATAAAAATAATCTGTTAAATCTCCACTAAACATCTTTTTATTCCAGTGATGGTGCGTGTGCATTCTTTGTTTTCAGCTGATCTCACTTCTTCCAATAATAAAATGCTCCCTATGTGAAACTCTTCCACGTCCAGCTGGATAAAACGACAGATCAGGGCACGCAAATGAAGAAGACGTGTGCTGCTCTGGTTTGAACACTACTGGGTGCTGGTGCATCTTAATTAAATATGTAATGATATAATTTTATTTAAAAAATTTAGTTAAACTATAAAACAATGTACTGAGGGAACTAAATGCTCCAAGCCCAAATGAACCAGCTCAGTGTATTCTTTGACTATAAGAGCTAAAGCTTGTTGGAGACCGTTCTCCAAATTCCCAGACATATCCATATTTTGCCTTTTGTTGTTCAAAAATGTTTCACGGTGCAAACACTCCCTCATGATTCATGTCTTTGAACTTAAGACAAATCCCTCCGTAGTTTCAGAATTCCATCCGTGGTAAAGTAGCCAAGTCGGCCTTAACAATATGGTCCCAATTAGCTTCATAGTCACTTCACAGTCAAATAATAAATCAATCTATTGAATGCACTGAATTCCTTCCTGGTTGGAGCTCCATCACCCCCCCCTCAGTCTCCCCTGGGCAGCTGGATCCTGCAGAGGTGACCTGCTCTTCCTGAAGGCTCGGATGAAACAACACAGCAGCTCATTTGTTTCCTAAAGCTTCTTTTTTCTTTTTTTTTTTTTGTCTTCAGAATTTATGGAAGTTAGATTCTAGTTTTTCCATCAGTCATCCTCTTCTCTTCGGTGTTTCTTTGTGTCAGCACTGAATTCCACTACAACCTACAGAGCTCATGGTTATTGAAGCACACTTTGTTTCACACATCCAAACAGTTTGTGCTAAAAGAATGAGGAAAGTGGACAAATGGAGGACAGCAGGAAGAAGAAGAGCTGGACCAAAACTAACTTTCAGCAGATTTAAAGTTTCTGAAAGTCATGTCTTTAAGAAACAGGAATCTGATTTGATCATCTACTGCAGGAGAGCCCAAGTCCAGTCCTCGAGAGCAGAACTTTAAGATGCATCCCTTCCCCAACACACCTGAATCAAATGAATGGCTCGTTACCAGGCCTCTGCAGAGCTGAGTGACACGTGATGAGGGAATTTAGTCATTTGATTCAGGTGTGTTTCAGCAGGGATGCATCTAAAAGTTCCAGGTAGTAGCTCTCGAGGACTGTTGCATTAAAATGTTCCAGCTAAGCACCTTCTTTGGTGCTTAAATACTATTTTATGTGCCCGTATCATTTTGGGCATTTTTCATATCTTCAATAACAACATTTGAACAAATTGTTGATTTCTGACAGGCTGCTGGTTTAAAATGTGCCAAGGATCCAGTTTAACTGGATTTAACTGGATTAACTGGATTGGTGGATTAGTAGCATTAAATAAAAAAAATCTTAAATTGATGGGGGCTGGATTGAAAATGAGTGAAAAAGCAACTAAAGTAAAAAAAAAAAACAACAACAACTATTGATCATGACCACTTTAAAAGATTACAGGAAAGTATGGGTCATTGGAAGAAAAATATAAAGAGATGAGGACTTTTACAAAATGCTTTATATATTTTAGTCTTTACATTTCATAACTCATATTTTGTTTCACTTTTGATTATAAACTGAAAACAGCAAACGGGTGGACGAGTTCTGTTGGACTGAGACGACTTCTCTCTCTTCCTGTTCTTCTTTATAACAAACATCAGTTAACCTCAGCAGCATCAACATTATGGAGGATTTATACAGTTCATCTAACTGAGCTATTAGATTATTTATTACATTACAGTGCCCTCACCTGTTCAAAATAATGAATGCTGAACCATTCAGATTCCTCTCATTTGAAATTATAACATTTTACTAAATCACACCGCTTTGTTTTCAATGTTCTTTTTGTGTTTTTTCATGATTACGGGCTTAGAGATTTCCACAATAGCTTACAGGAGGCATAATTCCACTAATATCTGCAAGAAGAATGTGATTCTTTTCCTTTCTGTTGGATGTGAATAACCACAGATTTACTCTGGGGGAGCAACAGCGCGTGGCATCATTACAGTTTGACAGGTCAAAACAAGCAAACCACAGACCTCACTAATAACATTAATAAAAGCTGCATTCATTGACTTGTTTTCCCTGAAGGAATCCAGGATTGTGTTGGCTTGGTGGCCTGGCTTTAAGAATTCAAATAAACAGAACCAATGTTTTTCTCCACTACATTAATGCTTGTGCTGCGAAAATTCAATCCACCTTATAAACGTCTACAACAAAAGAAAAATATTAACTAACTCTCATTTCATTTTTTTTTTTTTTTTTTTTTTTAGTATTACAAGCTTACATCTTAGGATCAGATGAACTGTGACTTTTGTGATGTTATTTAATATTTCAAAAACTAGTTCTCATGACAAGACTTGAAGATTTGAAAGTTTAAAGAACAAAAATTGTCCGTTCAGCCTCTAAACCTGCTTATTCCTGTTCGGAGGAGTTTGTTAGACAGTTTTTATAGTAGTTAATACTTCACCAGTACCAGCATCTGCTCAATATTATAGCTTAATATCTCAGCATGTATGAAGGTTGTGTTCACTGAACAACCTTAAAGCATTAATATGCAAGAAGCAGCATTGCTGATTTACACTATGTTCATTTTCAAAGTGACACCTGACAGCCAAAAATACACCCTCATTATCTAAAATATCTATTTAATTTAACAGTTATCAATTAAATATTTTCTATATTAATGCTGAGAAGGGATATTCTTTAATCCAAGTGTCCGATCCTACCTCAACAGCCACTATCCTGCATGTTTTATATGTTTCTCTGTTTTAACCCACCTGATTTGAATGAGTGAGAGATTAAAAGGATTCTGTAGAACACGAGAACCTCCCAAAGAGGGACTCAACCACTAAATCAGTTGCAGGGAAACAATTTAGCTGATAATATAAACTGCTCTATATTTACATGAGCGCTATAGTGTTAAAAAAAATTATATTTTAATGTTTTCAAGAAAGTTTAAGAAGTTGTTACCTTACCATATATTCCAGTGGTGTTCAATCCTGATCCTCTTAAGCCACCATACAGCATGTTTTAGTTGTTTCCTTGTTCTAACACACCTGTTTCAATGATTTAATTAACTGTTCTGCATGTAACCTGACAAAATCAGGTGTGTTGAAGCAGAAATATGCAGGATGGTGACCTTCAAGAACCAGGATTGGACTGTTGGGCACCACTAATCTATTCAATCACGTGTTGTAACTTGCTACTCTCTTTTTTAAATACCGTACATTTCTTTAGTGAGAGTATAAAAAGAATTGACATGCACAAATACAAAACCATATAACTTTTTCTGGACAAAAACAGCACAGTTTGAACAAAACAGTGATACAAAATTATTAATAATTATATAGACAAGGAAAAATAATAAAGACAAAAACAGAAAAAGATTCAAGAGAATACAAAAAGTAAATTAAAAGTATCAAAAATATAAAATCAAGATGTTTAACCAAAAAAAAAAAACAAAAAAAAACTTCTTATCTACCAAAACCCCAACAATAATAGCATCTGTAAATCTGAGAAATAAATAAAGTTTGGGGGTGATATGAGGTGGGCTGTGACTCTGCCGCCACCTGGTGGTCAGATGAGGTCACTGCCTCCGTTCCTTAAACTCAGTTGAAGATGGCGACTGGAGTCCTTCAGAGAGTCCGTGGAGGTTTAGCTCCGGTTAGAACCAGGGCTCTCTCAGCTGGACAGCTCCTGGTCTGGGTCAGGTGGGCAGTCGTGACCTTTGTTGTTTTGTGTGAGCTCTTTGAATTCCCACGTTGGCTCTTGTTGCTTATTTTTAGAGTATTTCTACTGCGTTTACGATGAGCCCGGCCAAGCTAACCCGTTAACTGCTAACCAGTCCCCGGTTTGGCCTTCAGTTAACTCACTAACAAGCTGCACTTTTTATTAAATTGCCCCAAAAAGTGTGAGATTGAAGCTGTGTGTGTTTGTTGGTAGACGTTAAAGAGTGCTAGTTTGTCGTATTTTCTTGTTAGCATCTGAAAGGCTCAAGGTCAGTTTGTTTAGATTTGTTGAAACATTTTACCTGTTTGTTTATATCTGTAAAAACAGCACACCGGCGTCCCTGCGCTTCATAAATGCATTAGTGACATTTTAACAATGTAGTGACGTTGAGTATACGGAGAATATTTTAAATAAGTGTCATTTATTTGTGTTTGCAGGGGTTTAGCAGTGTCCAGCAGCAGAAACAGAGAAGACAGCTGGTTTAAGTCTCTGTTTGTGAGGAAAGTTGACCCTAGAAAAGATGCACACTCCACCTTGTTGACAAAAAATGAGGAGAGTAACCTCTACAAAATTCAATGTAAGTCACCATAAGATCACCAGCACCTTGGAATGAACCATCAGTCCAATAATAATAATAATAATGTTCATTTCAGTTCATAATGTGAAGCCAGAGTGTCTGGATGCATACAATAAACTCTGGTGAGTGTAAACATTTCATGTCATTTTTCTAACATTATAACTAGAAGGTCATGCACTTTTTGTTTAAACAATTTATCATCTAAGACAGAATGCAGGGTTAGATTATTAGCATTTGGTTCATTTTGCTCTCTTGTCCATCACAGTGAGGATGTTTTACCTTCCATCCATGCTGATAAGTACTACCCCTGTGAGCTGGTGGGGACCTGGAATACCTGGTATGGAGAGCAAGACCAGGCTGGTAGGATTATTAATACCAAAATAAACATCTGTATATCAGTCTTCTGTGTGCACTTTTGCACTTAGAATCCATGTTATAGTTCATGTCACTAAACCCAAACACCAAGTAGATGTGGAATTTTAGTCTTTACCAGCTGATTTTTGCTCTTATTTTTGGGGAAAATGTATCCAGTTATTTTAAGTTAACAGGTGTATTTATGAGATTCTATTGTTGCAGTTCATCTGTGGCGTTACAGAGGTGGATACCCAGCTCTGACTGAGGTGATGAACAAGCTCAGACAGAACAAGGTAGTAGTCATCATCAGTTCCTGTGCACCTCGTTGGTGTCATCCCTGCTTTACTTTAGTTGAAGTAAAGCCTATCGATCTGTTTCCGTTCCACATCAGGAGTTTACGGCGTACAGAATGGAGCGAGGGAAGATGCTGCTGTCCCGCAGGAATCAGCTCCTGCTGGAGTTCAGCTTCTGGAATGAGCCTGTGCCCCGGGAGGGCCCCAACATCTACGAGCTCAGGTCCTACCAACTCAGGGTGAGTAACTCTGAGGCACGCTGTGACGTCGGAGCTTCACATCACGCACAAAGTAATTATTAAACAGGGCCATGTGAGGAGGTTTGTCCCAGTAAAACTGAGTCAGGCAGCAGAAACAGTGCTCACAGACAACAATGGTGGATTAAATGGATTTGGTGATGCAGATTAATCTCTTTAAGTTCAACACAGGTCGCCTTAAAATATCTTCTCACACTGATCAAACGTGTCCAATCATTGCTGCTTCAACTTAAATGTCATTTTCTGTTACCTGAATTGAATCATTTGTAAATTTTATTTGTATGTATAAAACTTAAAGACCTCAATATTTAATCAGCAGGTCTACCCAACATTTGCAGGATAACATTTCGTTATAAAACTGGGTACTCTTTACATTTTAGTACATGTGCACAATCATAAGCAGGTTTGTGCATTGTCCCCTCTAAATATTTAAAATGCACACGTAAATGTGGCACTATTTCAAATCAAATCTCAAACCGACACATGCCAACCTTGTGCAGATTAGATCATTCTTTTTAATCTGAGAAGCCCAAACTCCCTGCAGATCAGCGCTCCCTGAGACGTGATGAACTCAAGCTCTTATCCCTCATCACGGGCTGAGATTATGTCTGACGAACAGCAGGGCGTTTTTTGTCTAGAGAATGATTAAAGAAGCCTCTGGGTGTAGTTGTTATATTTTATCTTCACAATGATAAACACACGTTATGTCTTTGCCATTTATTTTAGTTAATATGTTCAGTCTGGACAGAAGAAGTTTGAAAAGTGCTGTTTTTTTAAAAAAGTTGTAATAAAGATGTTTTTCCTCCCTGCAGCCAGGAACCATGATCGAGTGGGGTAATTACTGGTAAGGCAGCCTGAATTCATTTGACTCATTGAACTGTAGTTACAGAACAGTTGCAGCACATGAATCCTCCTCCATCACAGAGTCATTAATAAGAGCTATTCCTCAGAGAGGCCTTACACTTGAAGGCGTACTGTCATGCACTCGAACAAGGATTCAAAACTTAGTGAAGGAGTGTGTTTGAGGTTAACTCTTAAAAGATTAACTAAAAGTGTTCTTTAGCTTATTATGCCTGTTAAAGCAGTGGAAATTGTTCTGTCAACATAAAGTACTTTTTTTTTAAACCATCATCTGAAGCATCATGATGTATGGATATGATTTTAAATCATCTCAGAATGAAAAACATCACGTCAAGACAATTTTTGGGGTTTTTTCCACTCAAACCATTTTACTGTTTTTTTTCTTTGTTTGCGTCAACGCTCACTTTAACCAGACGTCGTTTAAACTGTAGTCTCACAAACTGTGTCAGCATAGCCATTTAAAGCCGTTTTGAGATAATTAGTGAAGGTGAAAGCTTAAACTCCCGCTTCAACTTACATAAACATTTACAAATGAGGCGTCTCCGTTTGGTAGACAGAATGATTATGATGTGGAGACGTCTGCGTGCTTTGGGGTGAAGGTGATGAACGTAAAACATTCCCTTCACACCAGCTCACCAGGACTTGGCCCGTGTAAAGATTAATAAACATTTGTACACTAGGTCATTAACCAGAACAAATCCCGTTATTAGACACGGTCCAAAGTCAATTCAGAGAGGAGCTTGAAGGCTGTTCTTGTTTTTTCTAGATGAAGGCTTGGTGTGCGTTTGGCTCGTGTTTTGACTGAAGTGGGTTTTGTTTTCAGGGCCAGAGCCATTCGATACCGCCAGCGCAACAGAGAGGCAGTTGGAGGGTTCTTCTCACAGATCGGTGACCTCTACATGGTCCATCACCTCTGGGGTACGATTAAATTTCAGCTCTGCACAAATATACAATGCATATCAACATTCAGAGAGTTTTGTTCATGCTGGAGACAGTTTTGGACTTAAACCATAGATTTGTTGTTAATTCATCAGAAAGATCACTCAAGTTTCATAAAGTGAAGGTTCTGTCCTTAATGCCTAAAATCTTTTTCAGAAATGGCAAGAAATCATTTAAGACTGGTTAACTCATTAACATTTTGCTTCCATTTCATTTGACAGGCATGGGGATAAACAGCAATTGTATTTTGTAAATGACACATTCTGATCCTTATTAATGAACTTAGCTTCTTGTTCCAGTTTGCTGGAGCCTTTCTCTACTTTATTGTTTTAACACCTGTCAGTGTTTTTCTTGTAACTTGTAAGAGCCTTTTTCCCTCTAAAATCAAGCCAGGAAGGAAATTGTTACAAAAGGAAACAAACAGAAATGTTGCATCTTTGCCGAAGGAGCCTTTTTAAAATGTATTGCCATTTTTAAAGCTGCATCAAACTAACCAGATGAAGCAATAATTGTTAAATTAAGGTGAATCTTTTTACTAAAAGCGTCATAATACTGTGTTTTGTCACCTGCAGCTTACAAAGACCTTCTGTCCAGAGAAGACACGAGGAACGCTGTGTGGCAGCAGGAGGGCTGGCATGAGGTGGTGTATTACACAGGTTGGTAAAAGCTTTTAAAATCTTCTATTAAAATGAGTTTAAACTGTACAATAATTCACTCTTTTTGTGTCTTTTCAGTGCCACTAATTCAGCACATGGATTCAAGGATCATGATCCCAACAAAGGCCTCCCCACTGAAGTAAAACCCGACATCAGAAGCTCTTCTTTGAACGTTACCTCCGTATTGGGAAATCGCAGTCATGGGTCCAAACCATCTGTCAGTTCTACCAAACAACATCCCCATTTTCTCCTCCATTTTACTTTGTTACTTCAAGATTTTCTTAGGTCAAAGGAGGCTACATTATCTGGAATTAGAGTAGATACCAGAAGGTAGAAAGCTCCCGACGCACAACCTTCCTTGTTTTGGGTCAGGATGAGTAAATTAGATCCTCCTGACCGTCGTCATGTGCAGCGCCTTGTGACTCATTAAAACTGGTTTCTGAGAAGAGCTTATTTCTAATTTTGGAACCAACCAAAGTTACTTGAAACAAACGAGCAGCTGTAAAGTTTATTAGAAAATTTAGGGGGTAAAAACTGTACTTTAAGCCATTTATTTATTTAAAATACATTTAATACATCGTGTTTAAATGTGCTGAGGAACCTTATGCCACTGCTGATTAAATAAGAAGCTTCTCTGTATATTCATTTAAGAAAATCTTTTTCTGTTGCCAATCATAAAGACAAAGTGTGACATAGAGAGCAGATATCATGATTTTATATTTGCTGTTATAACACTGAGTTACTTTTTCTCTCTGTTCTTTGATGTTTAAAGTTTCCTGGTGCTGTGTTTGTACTTGTTTTCTTGTGGCGAATGGCATGTCTGGTTTTTAAGTCTTGTTTTTAATCCAACATGTTTTACCGGGGTAAAACGATGGCGTGTAAATCAAAGACGGAGTGAATCTGGTAGGTGGACGGTCATGCTTTCTTTGTACTGTAACAACAGATGGTTGATTCTTAATGGAACCACATTTATCTTTTCTTTTGTTAACGAGGAACCAATGTTCAAAGACGAGAAAAAGAACGACGACATATTAAAAGTCATTCAGACATCCTTTATAGCATGCTGTCGTTTTTTAATGACTGAATAGCCACACTCATCACAGCTCTGAGTACAGACTAACGTAATTATCGCTCATTGCACATGCCATGATATAATACCTAGAGGTTACCAAGGTGTTTGGATGGGAAAAGTGCAAAAAAACCCACTAAAATCTTCTTAGCTTCCACACACGGGTAGTGTTTGGTTACTTTTTTTAGTATGTTATAAAAAAATAGGGCAACATCCCCATTAAGGTAAGTTTGACTAGTGTAAACGGTTTAATTCATTATAAAAATCTCCAGTTTAATCAGAAGTGTGCGATGGATAATAAAACTAGCGGTGGCACACCTTTGGGTGCAAATATAAAGTTTTAAATTAGTAACAGTTCTTGGCATCTTCAGATTTTCTCAAGTTCCCTGAGTAGCTCCTCAAAGCTCGTCACGTACCACGAACACCTCTCCTTAACCTGAGGCCTGACGACGTTCCCGCCAAATCCAACAAAAGCGCTCTGAGGGGGGACAGAATGCATTGTTTTCAAAGTGCTGCTAAAATAAACAATGCTAAGTGTTTAATGTAAAGACTCACAGCCGGGGGACAGGCCTCCAGATCCGTGGCTCCGTCGCCGATCATCACCACAGTCTTGAAGCCGTACTGCTCCTTCAGCATGCTTATTACTTTTCCTTTACCGCCGCTCTCAGCTGTTGGCTGGGTTTCGTCAAAACCAGCGTACTCTCCTGGAATTAGATTTGGAATTGAATTAGGCAGATCCAACAGCTCAGACTCCCTGGATGAATATGAAGAGCAGAGATCCATCAGACTCAGCCTCTGGTAGAAGTCTGGGCCCCATGTATAAACCTAGGTAAGCCCCCATGGCCACTTGAGGAATAGACTTACATATTTTAAAAGACAAAGATAACAAGGTTAATCTTACTGAGAAAATGCCTAATTGCCAGAAGTCGTGTTGATAAACGTCAATTATATTTTTTAGAGGGGTGATGGGGTCTCAGAGAAAATCCATTACTGTTGATAAAGTTAAATTAAGTCTCTCAACTTCATCCAGCCAGTGTCAACTTCCTTAGGACATAATTAGGAATTTAAAAAACTTCCTGCATGGTTACACCCTGCAGTCTGACGCCCCTGGCTTCTGGTTTTCACCGTTGAAGTAGAACTTGAGCCGGTTGGCGAAGACGTGGTGCAGAGGGATGTTCAGCTGAGTGGCCACATGTTCAACGATACAGCGGAAGCCGCCTGAAATAAGGAACACCTTTATGTTGCGTTCGTGGAGACGCTCCACGAGCTCCCTGTAATTAAAAAACACAAGAACACCGAGTATTAAAACAGACTCACTGAATAGTTCTGGTGAACATCTTGATAATAAACATGTGAGCTGCAGAATTAGAGCTCTAATAACGCTGTTCTTTATCACTCAGCTCAATCAATCATTAGGGAACGTGCTTCAGCTCGACACAGATATATATTTTTTAGATATATCCGATGAGTTCAAACTGTGTATGCAGAGTAAAATCTCTACTGAGTTATTATCTCACACTCACTTGATGCCTGGAGTCAGCTGAGGTGGGTGGTCCGTTATGAGTTTGTTCACTTGTTCTCTGGAACATCTGATGATGGAGAGTCGCTCAGTGAGGGCCTTCTTAAACGTCATGGAGCCGCCCATGGCTTTACGAGTCCTGAAGTGTGAAAGTAACACAGGCTGATGTTATGTTTTGGACAAAATCTTGTAAAGGGAATGTTATTTCTGAGAAACAATGCAGAGAAATATAAGAATGTGCTGCACAGCGCAGTGAAAAAGTATTTGGCCACTTACAGATTTCTTCTGTTTTTGCATTTAAATGTAAAAACTAAATGTTGTTTTCAAAAGATTATTTAATTTATTGATGGGGAATAAGGTCTCTAAAACAACCTGGTCCTGTGTGACAAAGTTATTGACTAGTTGTAACACCCTTGGCTGTAACAACTAAGTGTTTGTGATAAGAAGGAGTCTCTTTATCGCCGCGGAGGAATTCTGTCCCACTCTTCACTACATTATTGTTTTAATTCAGCCACATTGTCCCTTGATGCCATTTCTGCCCGTTCATCTCTTTCTTATTGTTGAATCATGACCTCTGACCTTAACAGCCTGCAGTGCTTTTGACGTTGTTCTGGGTCCTTTTATTCTTGAACTTCTAAAAAGCGAGACATGATGTTTCTTTCTGAGAACAAATGTGCATGGGGCAAATACTTCTTTACCAGTACTGTAGAATGGATGTGCACACATGTTAAACTTACATCTCTCTGACAGCGTCCCCCACACCACAGAATTTGGCAAGTTCATCGATGCCTTCTTCTTTGATGACTGTACTGTCCACATCGAAACAGACGGCGTCGGCTCTCCTGAAGAGTTCTTTTGTTTGTGCGAGAGTTGTCATCCTTCTGAAAAATAAAATAAGAAAGAAAACACTAAATTCAGCATGAGGTCTGAGGAGTGCTTCCAAAGCCTGCTGATTTGAGGCTGTGGAGGTCAGGTGACATTAGGTGAGGTCATCTGAACCGTGCCAACCCTGCATGCAGTGGATTACTTTTCTCCAGTGGAGCAGCAAACTCATTTATTAACTGTTCTGAATCTGAGTCATCTGAAATAAAGACAAAGTGTCCCAGGCCACGGTTTGAGCCAGAAAATCATTCCAGAAGACAAACGGATGGATGGGCATCCTCCGTATCCACATGTTGCATCACCCCTAAGCAGCAATAAGGGCACTACTAGGACTAGTGAAGGTGAGATGAAGCTTCATGAAGCACTGAAGCTTTCTACCCAGTTGGTTCACGAGTCAAAGCTTCACGGTGCTTCATTTGCTCTTCTGTGCCATCAAATGGAAAAGAAACGTATAACAGTCATCAATCATAATGTCATGTCTTCAGGGTGTAAAGCTCGTCTTTAAATGTACTTTCCACCATAGTTTAAGGTCTGAAGGAAAGAAAAAGAACACAATAGGAATGGCAAATCAGAATCTTTATTGTCATTATACAAAAGTACAACGGATTTGTATGCAGTCCCATTCAGTGAAAGACAGCAAACACAAAAAACACATTTTCCTATGAACATGGTAAAAGTGAAAGTTAAAGATGAAAAATAGAATCAATGGTTTAAATAGAATTATTTGTATATATTTTTATGCTTATTATACAAGGTTGTGAAACTGGTAACTTATATATTACACACTAGTGCACAGCTGAAATTTGTTTATTGCACATAAAAGGCATACCTCTCAGTAATCAGTTATTGTTAAAAACAATGTGCTCGCACACAACACACACACACACAAACACACACACACATGCCTGCCTAGTGGGGAGAACATATGTATTCAAAGCTTTAACAAGCTTTCTAAACAATCCACAATAGTGAAGGGCTGGAAATCCTCAATAACCATATTGACCAAGGCCTGATCCACATCATTCGTCTCTCCTGATGACAAGAAGAAATGCAGTATTAAATTACAGATGCATATAACTAATCACATTTAAAATATAACTTCATGTTGTCTACTGCAAACTTGTCGTATAATGTTATGCATAAATGCTGTTCTTTTGGTGTCCTAAAGTGACTTATTTGAGCTAGGTCATTTCGTGCAGGGCTCTATAACCTCAGCGTTGATTAGATGTTGTTCTATCCAAATTCTTTAGAACACAACAAACACTTCACCTGTTAAAATTCAATTACATTTTGAAGAATATATTAATGATCATTACATACCTTATAAGCAGACATCAGCTCTAAATGTTCTCAGACAGGCCTTTTTCTAGGTGGATCGATCCATCATAAAATAAAGCTCAAATTAAATACAAAACATGAAAACTTGAATCAAACCAGCGAAGCACTTCCTGAATCAGTCACGGGGTACAGCTGCCTCGCAGGGCTTCGAACGTCACCACCTATGTCACTGCATACAAGCCACGATACGCGCTGAGCAAAATCTTATGGATTGCTCGACACACGCTTCTAAAGCCTCGACTCAAAGGGACACATCACTACAGAGGACTAAAAACATCACTACAGAAAACCAAAGACTCACAGAAACCTACAGGAAATGTGAAGACAGTAAAAACTCAACCAAACAAGCCCCTTTCACTCGTCAAATATGAAATCTCTGATTAGTAACCGGCAGACATTGATACTTTTATGAACCCGATGGCGACCTCTATCTGTCCAGACTTTTGATTCATTTGAGCGCTTTTCAGCTGTTGTCTGCCGTAAACTAATCAAGGCTGCGAGCTGCGTTTAAAACAAGTATTTCAGACATTCAGGCTGTCCTTTAATGCTTACCGGTAACGGGGACGTTGATAAGGCACAAGCAGCAGTTTCAACATAAGACAAGACCGCTCTCGATGAGGAAGATGGGAGCTTAGCAATAGACCAATCAGAAGGAAGCCGACAAGACCCCGCCCACTCACTCCCTTCAATCGGTTCTATGGAAACACGCTATCAAAGACGTAAAGGACCGCGGAGTGTCGCACAAAATCATGGACAAATAAAGAGACTTACAATATTAAATAAAGGCAGTTTTATTCATACAGATAAATATTCAAACACTAATTTTCAAAGCAAAAACATTTTATGCCAAAAGATTTATCTTTCAGACACAAATAACACATAGGCAGCAGACCTGCTGTTTCACAACAGACATTTAAGGTTGAAACAGCAGTGAAAGTTAACGAGGGCTGCATTCCATTTAGAAGAATTTTCGCTCATTAGCAGTTTTACAGAACAACCAGCTTACACAGCTGCTAGAGTGGGATTCAGCCAGTCCTTGCTGCCATTTAACTTTCACACCAAAGAAAAAGAAGAACTTTTTTGCATTTTTAAAATGTATTTTGGTCAATGAGGGCATTACTGTAAATTAATAGCAATATTATTAATATTAAAGTAGCAATAATTGAAAATAGTGATGTTTGTGTTCATTTTTCAAACATTCCTATATTTTTAGGAATTTATTTGGTTTAGTAATTTTAAATTATGTGCACATTTTAATAGAATATGACGACTAAAATATGCCCTACCAAGTGGTTGACCTAGTTAAAGGATTTTACACTGGTCTTTTCATAATGTCTGTCATGAAATAAGCCACTTATTAGGATTACTTTGCAAACTTTTTTTTTTTAATTTGTGTATGTGAAACTATGAGAAAGCCTACAAAATAAAATAAATAAATAAATAATTGCAGAAATTAATTTTGAGGGGATGTGTTTTCTGACTTGAAAGCACTATAGTTACCACATCTAAAACACAAAGAGGCCTAAATATAAATAGTTACATTGCCACATCAAGGAATTAATTTGTCAGTTTAGGTATGACAATGGCTGTTAAAATAATTTTTTTAATTGTCGAAGTACCTATGCAGTCCAAAAAAGGGTTTTAAATAAAGGCAACTGGACTTATTTGGTTCTTTGAAGACGTTTCGCTGCTCATCCGAGTACTATAGTTGTCAGGTTTAAACTTTTTACCAACATAGCATTACCCAAACTTGGTCAAGGAAGACAACAGGTTTTCATACACAAACAGATCCGGAGAGAAGGTTTGGATCAGAACCGCCACAGTACCGATCTCCCGACCCTTCTGACTCAACCTCTCCCAGACCTCTTCTTTTATTGAAAAACACACAAGTAAAAACATACAGATAAATCACAGAACAGATAAGGCTCCAGATGTCTCACTCCCTTCCTCCAGACATTGAAAAGAAACATTGTGCTTGTCTAAATGGGTCAGGAAAGAGGAGTCTTGCAAATTAAACAGTTAAATGTCAAACTCTGGGAAAGAAGAACTTCAAAGATAAACATTTGGTTTCATACGTGATAAATAATTTTAACCCTGACATCTCCCTCCTCTTTTATCATGTATGAAACCATAAAAAAAAGTCATACTGATTATAATGCTTAAAGTGTGGTGATTATATAAGCAATCTATCATTATATGTGTGGTTATAATAGAGAAATAGGAATTAAAAATAATCAGAGAGGCATAATCAGAACCTGGATCAGCATCAACAACCTTCAACTCGTTTCACAACGTTTTCTGAAGGAGCTTCATAGTCCAGGCCTGGGAAAGACGGGAATTAACATTTCTTTTTGACCGGGCCAAGGGGAAACCCTTTTTGACTGAGGAGGGGGCATGGCTGGGTTGGTTTCCATTCCTCCCTGTGACCTCTGACCCCGTGACATCAGCGTTGCGGTGCAGGGCATTCCTTGCAGGGCCCCACACCAGCCTCGTAGTAAACAAACACAGACACACCCTGAGTCGCATGTCCATAGTCGTCCACTCAGAACCCCCCCCCCCACAACCAGTCCTTGTTTGTGGGGACCCTGAGATTTGGGTTACGCCCGTTCAGAACCAGCTCTGAACGCAGTGACATTCAGCCAACGAATGCCTGGGTTGTTTCGACTCATGAGATGTGGAAGGTGTGTCTGTCAATTTACAGTGACTCACGTCAGGTGATGAACCGTAGGATGTCAGGGTCAGAAAGGTCGCCACAGGCAGACTTGTCGAGGACGGCGTCGCGCACGCCACATTGGAAGAGAAAACCCAGAGAGGGACAGGTCACAGTTCGATTCTTCCCAGCACTGACCTGTTCAGGGGTCCAGCCATGTCCATGGGGCTATTGTTGTGACTGTTCTGGGGTGCATGACAGTCCTGGGGCCTGTTGGGGTAGTTAGACAGAGCATGGGCAGTTTTGGTTACCGTTAGGGGTGGAAGGGGTTCTTAGGATGTAGGTGCAGCAGCTCTTCGTGAGGTACAGCCTCCGTGCCATTGAATGTCCATCCTAGCTTTGCTTTAGAAAACACGAGTTGAGGTAAAAAAAAGTTTTTTAAGAAGAATTAATTCACTCCGTTTCACTTCGTTCATGTGAACTCCGTTTCACTCACTCCCCCCTATATTTCGACACATGGTCACATGTGTCAAAATATATGTGACCAGAAAGCAATTAATTCACAGACAACAGGTAAGGTAGGATCAGAAAAATAAAAACATAGGAAATAAAAGGTGAAACCAACATAAAATAATTCACCATCAATGTGGGCTCCATGAGCTGTCGACTCTAAATTATAAACCAGATAAACCACAAAAGAAAACATTAAACGTGTGTCGTTTTCACTTAAATCAGTAGCTCTGGGAGAGACACTAATACAGATAAACTAAAAAGAGAAACACTATTCCAGATAAGTAGCGCCGGTGAAATCATCAGGTATGTAAAGCAACTTTTGTCAGTGATAAATCCCTCTAGTTTAGCATATGCTAATCACACACTTCAAATCAAAGATATCAACCTAGAATGAATCATCATCATACATTTACTAAACTTTGTCCAACCATAGTCAAATAAACGAATTTAGAAATGATGCAAACTCCTTAAACCATTGTCTTAAAAATATAAACTTAAAAAATTAAATGTGTCTCTTTTTCTGTTTCATCAAGGGAGACGTTTTTCTGGCTTTATTCAGGGTCCTCACCCTGTTAATTCTGAATCTGGACTTTTGAGTACTGCATTGTGAATGGCTTCAGGCTTTTGTCTTTTGAGTATTCTTAATTCTGATTATTCAATTTCACGCTAAAAATCTAACATCTTATTTATTATATGGACGAAGATAAAAAAGACAATAAATCTTTCATGTATATTCCATTTTGTCATAATTGTAATAAGTAGTGTAGTTTTGAACTTACTTTTGGCCTTAATTCATTATAACATATTATCTCCTAGAGATTTATTTCTAATTTAATTTAGTTATCAATCAATTTGTTTGGTGATCTTAATTTTGTTGTTAAATATTAGGTTACGTGTAGACGGCTGTGAGTTCATTCATCTAAACACCTTATTTTGATTTGTTCAATTTTCCAACATTAGTCTGACATTCATTTAAACCTCACACATGTAAAATACAACAGACTGTAACTTAATTATTTTCCCACCAGCAGCCATCTCACAGGTATCCACATTCCTTTATTTAACAACCTATTTACTTTTGCATCTAATTTTAAACACACTTAGGTGTAAAATGCTTCACCTCAGAATGGAGTCTGATAAAAGTCGAAAGGCGTCCCTCTCCCATTCATCAGACTGCATTCCTTAAATTTTTATCAACAGGCCAGATTGGTTTAATTTTTGTTCCAAACAATAGACAAACTAACAGTTAGTTGTTTCTTCTGTCACATACATAGGTCTGTTAAAACATGTCAGGTACTCAGTCTTCTAAAAGCTGAGTTTCCAGTCCATTATGGTCAGTTCACATCTGTGGTCGTTCACGGCTTACGTCAGGGGGTTGGGTCAGTTACGTTGTACGTCAAATAGGATTGGTCGGTTGAACTGGGTCACGCCTACTGTCACGCATGCGCAGTTCAGACATACACAGACGCACGTTGACACAAGACCTGTTTTCAGCAGACGAGCTCACACACAGAGACATTTCTCACTGGGACATAAAACAGACAGTTTTGACAAACTCTGACACTGGGGACAGACAAACGATCTTTAGCACAAAACACAGAGAGCGGAGTCAGAGCTCCACTTTGTTCTACTTCTTACTCACAACTCAAACACTTGCATAAACCCATCTTCACTTTTCCTTTCTTTTTTCCAGTCTCAACCAACACACTGGCTTCTAGTTTAAACACAATCTCCTTCCATTTGTCAACTTTCAGCCGTCCATCACAACCATATTTCTTTTTCCACTTATCCAAAAATCTGTCACACCCTGGGTGATGTTCCACCATCATTTTCAAATCACCTGTGTAATCAGCATTCTTACTCTTTCCCGCACCCATCTTATGGGCTTCTCAAACTCAAAACAGCACAGAAATAACAGCTAAAACACAGAAAATACAATCAGCTCACACACACACACAAAAACGTCTGTATGGTAAAATCTGATTCTTTTTAACACGGATATTCTCACCCTCCGACGGGTAGCGGATATTCTCACCCTCCGGCGGGTAGCGGATATTCTCACCCTCCGGCGGGTAGCGGATATTCTCACCCTCCGGCGGGTAGCGGATATTCTCACCCTCCGGCGGGTAGCGGATATTCTCACCCTCCGGCGGGTAGCGGATATTCTCACCCTCCGGCGGGTAACACTGATCAGTTATGTCAACAACAACCCCACTAGATCAACAAGAAAGCAAACTTACTCGTTTTCCTTGACGAAGCTCGGGAGGGGTTCGGCTCCTGTCATTCACTCCGCCAGGAGCAGGAAAACCGACTCACCCGGCCTGCGGAGAACTTCCCCACAGGGCTTCTCATAAAACACCGTGGCCACGGAGTTTACGGGCGTCAGAAATCCTCCTCCTGTCTTTGTGAATTTTTAGGAACCGGGCAGGAACACCAATTATGTCAGGTTTAAACTTTTTACCAACATAGCATTACCCAAACTTGGTCAAGGAAGACAACAGGTTTTCATACACAAACAGATCCGGAGAGAAGGTTTGGATCAGAACCGCCACAGTACCGATCTCCCGACCCTTCTGACTCAACCTCTCCCAGACCTCTTCTTTTATTGAAAAACACACAAGTAAAAACATACAGATAAATCACAGAACAGATAAGGCTCCAGATGTCTCACTCCCTTCCTCCAGACATTGAAAAGAAACATTGTGCTTGTCTAAATGGGTCAGGAAAGAGGAGTCTTGCAAATTAAACAGTTAAATGTCAAACTCTGGGAAAGAAGAACTTCAAAGATAAACATTTGGTTTCATACGTGATAAATAATTTTAACCCTGACAATAGTATAGTAATAGTATCCGAGTACTCATTCATGAGCAGCGAAACGTCTTCAAAGAACCAAATAAGTCCAGTTGCCTTTATTTAAAACCCTTTTTTGGATTATCATGACCTGGTTGACTGAGAACCTTCACCAGCATACCTATGCAGTCTTTCAGTTCAATTTACCAAGCCTTGACTTTCGCTTCAACAATTCTTGACAAAACAAACTTATAATATTTTCTCAGATATTTGAATCTGATAGTATTTTTTTAACTTAAATATACATTTTTACCATAGTTTCATAATTAAATACTGTATACACTTACTATTATTATCAATTATTTCTACATTCTGGTTGTTTTATACAGATGCTGTGATGCAAAAAGTCTAAAATAATTTCAGGACAGCTGGAGCATGTTTTAAATGGTTTCTAACAAACAAGAACATGAACCCTGTCACTTGCATTTGCTGAAACATGAAATAACAGAGAGGGCTGAGATAAGGACAGATGGAAGGTTAGTTGTGTGAAGTGTAAACTGATAGCTCAGCCAATCAATCATGAATTCAATGTGTTTTTGAAACCAACTTTAAAACGATAACATCAGCATATTTTTTACACTGATTTATCTTCTGATTTTATGATCTTTAGCTCATTCTCATTGTCAATTTATTATAATGCAAACTTTGTATGATTCTGTGTATTTGTAAATCACGTGGTCAGTATGTTCTTATAATACCACTCATCTCACAGAGAAATAAGCATGGCATAGTAATAAAATATCTAAATGAGCTTCAGCTTCCAAAATTTTCCTATTACACGAATGGTCTACCAGAAAATGTTTACTGCATCAAAAAAACTTACAATAATGATAATTTTAGTTAAATTAAAACTTGCAAATTATAATAAATTGACTGATGGTCTCCACAGTTTCTAAACTCAAACACTTCATGCAAAAAGAGTATATTTTTCTTTCCTGGAAAAAAAGCCCAGAGCACAAACATTTCTAATATATATTTATATGATGCAACACAGTGTTTTATTAAACCAAGAAGTCAAAAGAGTAAGAGATACATACTTTTTCATCTGTCCTTTGAAACACATAACAAAATGTTTTATTCTAAGATTCTAATTTGGTAGCTTTAATTCAACATTACTGCTCTATCAATGTAGAGCAGAAATAAAGTTCAATGTAAATAAACTAATAAACTTTAGGAATTTAAATGTTTAAGTATTTAATACAATTTTTGTGGAGTAGGTTTCCTATAAAATGATGAGTTTGATCATTCTGAACGTTCAAAAATTGCCATTTTGTCAGGCCTTGTAGTTTCCCTTCCAAATCACGAGGGGGCGGTAATGAGCGCAACGCAGTTCTTAACCACACCGTCCGAAGCTAACAGGAAGAGGAAAAAAGATGCTGAATAGGATGCCACGTTGGATTAGGTTTGTGAAGCTTATAATCACGTTTAAGATTGAGATATTTGTAATATCCTTTAAAAAAAAAAAAAAAGAAACTGGGTTTAAACCGAACTATAAAAAAAAATGTGTTACAAAGCTCAGAATTAGCTAAACGTGACAATGTTTAGACGAAAAATCTTTGGCTAACTTCAGTCATTTTTCAGGTAATGATGCGCAGAAAGCACGAGGAGGCCTAACCAGTTGGAGCTGAAATAGAACCGAATGAAACGTAAAAATACCCCGACCTATGCGTGCTGAGGTGAGACTGTTTAAGTAAAGCGAAAATGCATAAATTGAACGTTTTCAGTGTACAAAGGGCGTAAAAATTCCCATAAATAAGCCCTAAATCCGTGTAGCAACTTTTTTCTTACATAAAACTTGATCAGTCAGCAGAGCTTAGTTCCAGGTTGTTGCAGATCAAACGGTATTCTCCTCTCCGTAATGGCACGTTTTGGATGCATGGCAGAATTCTGTGTTACTTTTCCATGTAGTAAATACAGTCAGACACCATGCTAAATGATTATTTTCACACACTGACTGACTCTAGATCAGAATGCATGCTGTCTGTTTCTTAATGTCAGAGTGAATACAGTAACACAAACCTCTGAATGAATCTCTTGTTTTCATTTATCAATAATAAACTTATTTTAAGTGTTTTGTCGATCCTGATGGTTTTTGTTGTGTTTTATTTTTAGAGTTTTGCAGCATGATTTTAAGGACTAATCCACACTCACAGGTTGTTGTAACTAACCTCCAGTCTGTGAGAAATGGCCTCACTCAGGATGGTATGTTTGTACTCTCTCTGTTAACACGATAACACACTGTATGATGATTTCAAGCATCGACAAAGTGACCTGAGGCATGGCTGAATTCTGTTCCAGCTGGTCCGTGCTGGGTCCAGTCAGACACCATGCAAAATCCTCGTCTCATTTCTGCTAAATGACAGGGCGAGTGCTTTTCTCCAGCCTCGTCCGCCTGCAGGGGAATGAGTACAGTGATGCATTTGGATTTTCTTGATTGTTTTTGTACTAACCTCTTGTTTTTTCCTGAATTCTATAGGGCGTCTGATTTTTCTTTTCTAAAACAGGACATTGGGAATGCAGTGAGTGCTTTTACCTGTGGTAACTCCTTTTTAAACATTTTGTCACTTATTATGTTATGCCATGTTTTTGTTAGTTCTATTTTAAAATCGATGTCACTGACTACATCTCTATGACCTGTGATATTCCCCATTTTTCTATAATAAATTTATAATTGTGCTGAAATCCTTCTTGCATTGTTTTGAATTTTTATTTAGTTATAAAGCCAACAGAAAATGATGCATCCTAAAAACCTTTCCATTGATAAGACTTTAAAAATTAATAATAGTTTTAATAAATAAATTCAAAGCATACAAATTAAAGTGCTCTTGTCTCATAGGAGCTGTCACCAGTACACATTACACCCTGCATAAATATCATTTAACTGTAAAAGTTTTCTATTTCAAGTATGCAGGTTAACCATACTCTTATCTAAACTCAAAATTATTTCCACAATTTAAAGTCTCTTTAAAAGTTTTGATATCATTTAAGGTCAAGAATAACATCACTCCCATGCTAAAATCTGGACCTCAGATTGTGTGTGTAATCCTGACTTGTGATGATGTGATTCTTGAAATTTTGCATTTCAAATTTGTAATTTACATTCACTTTGAAAAAAAGTCTCATTTTCCAGTTGAACTGGTTTAAAACAACAGTTTCTCCCACATTAGTGCTGCTTCTGAACATTTACAATCAAAAAAGAAAACCTATATTAAGTTGCTTTAGTCTGTCAGTCTTTTGGTTGCTTTTTTGAATAGTAATGAGAATAGATTCCAGTTCTGCAGGTTTACTACCAGCTGTGTTGGCCCTGCTCTTCTGCCTCAGCGGCCATCGACAGCAGGATGGCCTTTGGAGAGTTCTCAAAAAGTGCTGCTCGGTTCTGAGTTTGACCCTTCTTGACCCAGTGGCCGTAGATCCTGAAGGCGCAGGCGTCGATGAGTTTACGGATGGGCTTGACGGCGTACGGGTCGCTCTTGATCACCTCCTTGGTGACTGGTTTGGCACGGCGGTAGTTGCAATAGATGCGCATTGTGGCGAGCACGGTCATGCAGATGACCTGAGGGAGAAAAAACAGTCACGTGAAAATTTTATTTCTAATGAAGATCACATATTACTCAATAAAACTACAACTCTCAAAATCCTTCCTGTCTCACCTTGAACCTCCTGTATGGACTGAACTGTCGCACTTCGTTCACCACATACTGAGAGAAGAAGGAATGGTTCAGAGCATCTGAAGCAGTGAAACGCTGATTTGGATCTACCACCAACATCCGAGAGATCTGGACAAATATTGTTCATTTAAATCTTAATGCAGCTTCAGTCATACAGCTTCGTAAAACCAGAGCTAGAACTGGTCAAATAAGTCTGCCCACCAGATCTTTGGCAGTGTCTGAGCAGTCCTCCCACTCTGGAGACGAGAAGTCGTATTTCCCTGCTAAGATCATCCTCAACATCAGCATCTGTTTCCTGTGCCAGAAGGGAGGAGAGCCTGCGAGCAGCGTGTACATGATAACTCCTGCACTCCATCTGCAAACAAGTGCAACAAAGACTATAAACATTAAAAACAACAAATATATCCATCTTTAAGGAAACTGAAGGGTGCTTGATTTGAAACCAGGTGGATTTGAGCCCTCACATGTCGACAGCTGTACCGTATCCTCTGTGTCCTGCATCCATGGAACACTCAATGATCTCAGGAGCCAGGTAACCAGGAGTCCCGAACACCTCTGAATAACAGATACATCAAATCAGCAAGCAGAAATCACTCGTCAGCAGAGGCTCTTTTCTTTCTGTTAAAATTCAAATTTGTGTTAATGCATTTGAAACATGGTGTCCAAAGTGCATTAATTCACTCTAGAAAACATTTCCAAAAATCAAAACAGAGATCACTGGTTTACAAGATTCAAACCGTGTCAGACAGATAATCTGAGTATATAAAATGTAGTTTTCAAATTGTGATTTCATTTATTAAAGGACAAGAGCTATCCAAACCAACCTGGCCCTATGTGGAAAAAAATATTGTTCCTCTTGTTAAATCATGAATTAATTGTGATTAATCACATTATTTGGAAAACTGAGTTCAGTTCAGCTACACCTGATTATTGCCAAACTTGTAGAATTAAGAAATTCCTTCAACAGAACCTGTCTGACAGAATGAAGGAGGCTAAAAGAGCTCAAAAAGCAACACATCACATCCTGTTCTAAAGAAAGTCAAGAAGAAAAGAACCCAGAACAACATCTAAAGCTCTGCAGGCCTCACTTGGTTAAAGTTAAGGTCAAAGGTTCAGCAATAAGGAAGAAACAGGATAAAATGGCCTCCATGAGAGAGCTCCAAGTCCAAAACCTCTTTTGACCAAAAAGAACACAAAGTTCCATTCTCACGTTTACAAAAATACATCTTGATGATTCCCAAGACTTTTGGGAAAATATTTTGTCAAACGACGAGACAAAAGAACTTTCTGGAAGGCGTCTAACACACTATTTCAGAAAAACATCACTATACCAACAGTCAGACATGGTGGTGGTAGTGCGATGGTCTTTGCTGCTTCAGGATCAGGATGAGTTGCTATAATTGAAAGAGCCATGAATTCTACAGGCTACCAGAAAATCCTGAAGGAAAATGTTTGACCTTAAACAGGCCGTTCATGTTGGAAAACCCTCCAATGTGGCTGAACTGAACCATCTAATGATGACGAGTCAGCAAAAACATAAATAATCTGTAAAGGGGGAAAACGTTTTGATAGCTCTGTATTATGCTAAGGAAATAAAAACTTGAAAATAACTAACATTATACACTAAAAGTCTCATAGAATAAATACAAGTTTATTCAAATATGTTATAATACAATAAATAAACTACTGAATGTGATTCTGTTGTTTTACCATTATCTCATGGGCACATTTTTTTAAATTTAAATAACATAATTAATAAAGCATTTTTTATTATATTGACCAAATGACTCCATTGTGTGATCACTAAATAAAATGGTTGATCTTTGAACACAGAGTCCTAAAATGGCTATAAAAAGATTTTTTTTTTTAAAGTCTTAATGCAACACCTACAGACTGAACTAAACTCTCAGACGTGCCCTCACTACTACGGCTAATAATCTTGAGCTTTCTGAGAAGTCTATTTAAAAAGGGTCACTGTGAACATCTGTGACTGCAGCAAATAGATCGGAGTGTCCTGTGCTCTTCATAGATAGAAGCACGTTTTGCAACCAGATCCAGATTCTCCGCCGACAGTTGGTGCTCTGTGTACACACTTTAATATCATCAACTGAGGTCACAGGGATTGAGATTTGAGAGCTGTGAGGCTGAATTTACAGTTCAAATCTGATTTTGTCAATGTAAATGTTGTTTCAGACAGAAGTAGATACTTTGGATGAAAAAAAGGTCAATGTGGTGTTGGATTTCTCTCACCTTTGAGGGTCTGTCCAGGCTGGATTTGAACTGCAAAGCCAAAATCCGTGAGCTTGATGTTCATATTGTCATCTAAAAGGATGTTCTCAGGCTTCAGGTCCCGGTGGACGATGTTCTGGACGTGGAGGAACTGGACGACCTTCAGCAAAGCACGCATGATCTTTCTAGAAACACAACAAACATCTAAACACTTTAAAGTCTTTCAAAACAATTACTGTGATAAATTTGGAGAAAAACGACTCACTGACCTGGTTTCCTTCTCAGATAGAGTAACTTTTTCTGTGAGGTAGTCAAAAAGTTCTCCCTTCTTCATCCTGTGAGGAAAGAAAGTTTAATTTCTGAGGAGTTCCAGTTGGTTTGATCAGTTAGAGATGCTGTGCAGGACTCACAGGTCAAAAACCAGGAAGAAGAAGGCATTGGACTCATAGCAGTCTTTGAGCTGTACTGGAGGTGAAAGGTCACTCAGCTAAGTGAAGAATCAATCACGAGTTGAATTGTTGCAGGTTTTTGGGGAAGAAAATGAGCTTACTGATGTTTTCCTGCCCACAGACTTTCTTAAGGATGTCGATCTCCTTCACTGTGGCCTCTCTGATCTCCTCGATGGCCTGAGGGGTCATCTTGTCTGAGGGGGTGATGTCGATGACCTTTACAGCGTATTCCTGAGAAGTGCGCTTGTTGACGCAGCGGCGCACCACGCTGCTCACTCCTCTGAGGTAGAAAAGAAGAAAAAAGTACCAAGATCAAAAAGAAGGATTCAAATTCAAACACACAACAAAGAAAAATAACTATTTCCTGTCTAAACGGTTATTAATGAAAGTAGGAGCATCCTATTTAAATCTGAAATGAGTGATGAGGTAGTAATAATGTAGCTTTACATACTATATTCTACTTGCTTTTGGATCAGTTTTTGTTCAGTAAGTCTTGTAATATGTCATGTTGTGCTCACCTTTTGTTTTAAATTAAGCCCTGATGCAAACAATCCTAGAACTAAAGATGCAGAATGCTAATGTTTGCCTGACTTTGCAACTTGTTTTCCAAGTAAATAGATTTAAAATGTATGAAATGCCTTATTGTGGTGTTTTACTTTCTGGTGAGTTTCAGAAGTTGTTTCAGATTAAATAATCAAATTTAATAAAAGTAAACGGTTTGTGGATCTGACTGAGAGGAGTGAAACAGACTTTCCTTGAACCCATCGCGTCCAGTGACCTGCATGTGACGTTATGTGAAGAAACACAATGACCTCTCAACACTAAACCATAATGAAAGCCGTCTCCTACACACTGAGGCTTACATAACAGCAGCTGGTCAGGAATGACAATGAGCAGGCTTCAGCCTTTCTCGCACTTCCCAAAGAATTCTGGGAAACTTCAACTGATTGAAGGTTCAGCCTAAAGTAGAGCCTGAGCTGCATTATGAGAAAAGAAGCGATCTAGATAGCTTCTCCTTAAATTGTGTGTTTTGTTGTTTGCTGAACAAAAACCACATTTTTCAGGTTCATCTAAAAACAATAATCTCATGTTAAATGCTGTTCTTTATAAACATACCTGCCCAGGATCTCCTTGGGCTCATATTTGTCGTAGAACTCTTTTGCTCCCACCCAGTCTGGGATCTCCTCCTCTTTGGTCATGATGCTGGTTCACAACCAAAGACACACAACGGATTCTCTCCTACAGCTCACAACAGGCTGCAGGAAATTAAACCACTCAGATGACGTCTGATCACAAACAACACGTCAGTGAGGTGATACTCCTAGAACAGAAGATAAAACACAAAGAGGATCAAAATGTTCTTTCTTTGGCACTAAAAGTGTAAGAACCAAACTCCTCACTGTGCAGAAAGCTTCACAGGTCAAACTTAGAAAACGCTGCTATGGATCATTTAGGATTATATGTTCAATCTGATTTAATGAATAATCTGACGAAAATGAGAAAGCTGTACATCCATCACATTTATGGCCATTCATATTTTTTTAAATATGTATTTATGCAACATTTATTTTGGGACAAATAGTATTAACAGACCACATGTAGTTTACCAGCTTTGTGCTGTTTTATATTGTAATTAAAGGTTTTAAAATGTAATCTGATCAAATACTTCAGGCCTGTCATTTGATCATTTTCTTTGGCATCAAATTTTTACAAATCACCTTGAACTTTATTTAGACGAGTAAAGAATTTGTTCACTTTTAGAAAAATATATTGGCCCTATATTGTCCATAAATTGGATAGTCTGATTTATGAGTTATTTTAAATGATTTAGCAGAAGCTTTACTGTTATTACCTCAACAGTTAATATAACATAATAACAATGGTAAATCGATTAATGTATTACAACATATTGAATACACAAGGAATTGCTGCTTTTCATATATTGTAATATATCCCTATATTTGCCATAATATATGAAGTTATATAATTAACATTTATGTGAATATGTACAAAAGGTCATGAAAAAATGTATAGATCATTTGAACACATGTAAAACTGTAAATTTAGCACTAATTGTCTGATGTAAATACATAAATCATTCAATATATATGAATCAAATTTAAGTGAAAACTGGCTTTACATAATTTAATGTAAAAATAGTTGTAAATTTATGCTTTAAATTAATAAAGAAGCACAAATGATCCAGTAATTTATGCAGTGAAATTTTCTTCCCAGGTTGCCTTAAAGCACTTGTTCATCCATCTCTTTCCCAAACAAATCACATGAATCAATGAGCCGCCTGTGAACTCATCCAGTCACTAATCAACATTTTTCTGATTCCCAAGTAGAAGAAACCCCCTGCAGACTTACCGTGTCCGTCAGCGTCTGGTATCACAACCAGACTCCATCGCTAACCTGCGCTCTCGGCTCACAAAGAGTAAAAATCACCAGCAGGCAGGTCGTCAGACTCCAGTCCTGTTATATGTTCCTGGGATCTCTGATGCCATGAAGGGTGAGCTTTAATGTCAGCAGCTCAAAATAAATAGGAACTTCCGAGGAGCTAACAGAGAACCCAGATCCACGAAGTAACACCCAGCAGCTCCTTCTCTCACTGCGACGCTTCTATTCACACGTATTCAGACCTGAGTGACACAACAGGTGCTGCAACCTTCTGCTGTCCTGCTTTCTAGCTCCTAAATTAAAGACCTCAGATAAAAATAGAAACGTTTAAATGTGTCCTAAATGAAAAGGAGGTGAAATAAACAAGAGTCGTAATGATCAGAGTTCTTTATTCAATTTCTTCTTGTTACAAGCAAACATCGTTGTACCAGAAGATGAAAACTAGTTATTTTACCCTTTGTGAACTGCATCATTTGAGAAGTTTTAAATTAAAAGCATTTATGCTGATAAACACTACAGTCAAAATCAGAATCAACTCAAAACGTGACACACCAAAGTATATAAACAGTATTTATAAGACTATTATTACAAACTGCAGCTGTATCCTCACAAATAAAGGCTGATGTCTGATGATGAAATAAAGCATATTTATTGACTGATCCCTTGAAAATGACGCCCAGCTAGTAACTGAAGTGGTGACAAGTGTGATCATGATGCTGCAGGGCTGTGTCTCCATCTCAAGACATACCTGTGGTGAAAAGGAAAGAAGCACAAAATGATAACGTTTTTTAATTAACTGAGATCAAATTAAAAGGTCCTGCAATTCAATTTTAAAAAAGCTGATTTAATAGGAGTGTTAGTCAGAGCTCTAAAAGGAAAGAAAAAGAAGCACACTACTCCTCCTTAAGGTCACACCAAGTACTGCAACATTTTCCCCATAGTAGTGCAAAGTCATGCTTGCATCTTAAAATCCTCTTCCTCTGCAATCAAGGTGATGGGCTTTAAACAAAATCTCACTTAAAGCCTTTGTTTTAAAAAGGGGGCAAATTTGACATCACTGCTTATAGTTTCTGACAAATTAACAATAAAACAAGTTTTTAATGACAATCTATTTTCAATTTTAATTCAGTTCAAGTTGAATTAGCATTTTTATGTTTAATTCAGACATTGTGTCATTGCTAAGAGCATGTCCACCGAGTTTATTTTAGAAAAGAAGATGCTCTAATATATTTATCTTAGGTTCATGTACACATCACAAGCAGGAGGACAGAAAAGATGAGTAGGCACAAATTAATTAAATTACATGAGCCTGTGGACTTTGAAGTGTGAATTACAGCGAGCTAATTTAAAGCCTCTTTGATACGTCAAAAACAAAAACAGCAGAAATAAGAAGAGAAAGACCGAACAAGAAGAATGTAAAAACCTGACATATTCAAGTATTTTCTTGCCAAAAAAGCACATTTTAAATCAATCTGCAATAAGTTATTTTATACAAATGGTCAAATGTGTTTTGTTATTTTAATTTTACACTCACCATTAGCAAACCTGCACTGCTTGAGCACCTCACTGAATCCCTCGCAGAGTTTCAGGTCGCTCTGATTTTGGGCACATTCAAGGAACTGCTTCATCTCATAGGAGCAAACCTGCTGCTGCTGCTGCTGCTGCAGCTGTGGCTGCTGCTGATATGGCTCCTGACAAACACAAGGCAGAAAACTGGATGATAAATTAATCTGAAAGAGCAACTTCATAAAACTTAAACATTTCATTTAAAAAGCTACTTCTTCTGTCAAGATAAACTGCATGTCACAACTCGACATTAAATATGTTCGATTGGTAAATTTCTTTTTAGTAAACGCAAAAAATAGCAATAATTAAAATATGAATAGGTTACAGTAGATGACGGGAACGGTTTCTGGAATTTCTCTGCACGTTGTATGAAGGTTAGAGCAGTTCGTTTGCCAAACTAATGTTTAACAACTTTCAAATAATAATCATCTTTAAGCAATCAGTATTGATTCATTTTAATCATTTGAAGAAGATAATTTAGTCTAAATGTGTCCAAGAAAAATCTAACATTCAAGGTGCGCTCTTTAAAAAACGCTTTATTTATTGTCCTTGGTTGTCAGAACCCACATTAGTTAAATATATGCTCTTACTGACTAACGTGCCAAGTATAAAACACACTAATCTGCTCTGATACTATTCCAGTCTAATGGCAGGTACACCTCAGCTTACCTGGTATGTGACATCAGGCTTGGCAGGCTCAGAGTTTCCTCCACTGAAGGCTCCAGTCATGGCGTGGCCAAGAGTGTGTCCTACAGCAGAGCCCACTGCCACTCCGGCGGCTGTTGTTGCCATCTGTGCAAACATACCTGGCTGCCTGGGTGCTGCGGCTGGTGCTCCTACAGCAGACGGAGGGGCCTGCATTGGAACTGGAGCGTGGGATGAAGCAGGTGCAGCGCGGGCCATGGGTGGAGGAGATGGTGGTGCCCGGCTGTAACGAATAAAACTTCAATTTAAAAATGTCAAATCAAACATGCAAATGTTTTTCTCAAGCTAGTTTGCATTCTCATCTCTTAGGTTTCAACCCATTCTAAGACAAGTGACCATGTTTGATCACTTTTGCATTTGTGGGGTTTTAAAATAACTTACAAACATTTTACAAACACTAAAGATTTACAAAACACTGTATTAGCAGCTACGGAAAGATTATGAACATTGTGTTTTTAAACACTGTTAGCAAACAAAGATTAAAATTATTTGCAACAACATGGCTGGAGGGCAAGAAGATATGAGCCAACAGTCCTGTTAACCATGGCAACCAGACCTATGATTATGCAGGTCCAGAGCTGATAGGAGAGGAGTTGTTTCAGAATGTTGCCAATTGCTTCTGGTTCTGTGGTGAAATGTGAACCTACCTCCCAAACAATATGACAATATTTTTTAAATTTGTTGAGTAAAGTGTTTGCAGCAAAAAATTCAGATCAAGACTGCCCCTTAAATATGCAGATATTTAATCACGATTGAAGATTTTGATTTTATCAGAGTAGTAGATGAGAGAACATGCCAGTCTCAGAGCTTTACTAAACCCTGCTTGTATAAGCAGGGTTTAACTGTCTGTCTGGGTGTCGATCCCAGATTTTCTCTGAACAGTTGCACAACAGAGCTGTGGCGACTGATGGTCAGTTTTGTGTATACAACTACAGCCCCAAACCTTCTCAAGTTAAATACAAGTGAGAGGTACTGGCTGAATGTGCAATACGATAATACATCACTGGAATATTTGGTCAGTTAGATTTGCTGTAATAACATGTTTAGGAGAAATATTCAAGTGTTACAGCAGTTTAACGGAGTAAAGATAATCTTAAACCTAGATGCTGCTTTAAACAGTAAAGCTGTTGTGGCTTTTTAAGGTCAGAAAGCAAATGTAGTTTTAACGTGGCCAAATTGAGTTTTAAAACCCCCCAAAACGTGGCATTTTGGTGACATTGATGAAAGTTCAACAGTGACCTTGACTATTTTGGTCAAAAACGTTTAATAAGACACAATGCTGCTTTTAAATCAGCAATTAACTTATTAGTCTAGATGTCATCATTAGAAGTTATTTAAAGGACAAAATTACATTTGAGATCCTGGCATCCTGTCTGACACACGACACTTGAACGTTAGCAAGTCTGCTAGCTCGCGCAGTTAATTCATAAGGTTTCTACAACTTTTAACAAATACAATCCGGCATTATTTACCTGGCTGGAGGGGCCATCCTGGACGTTCTGCTTCTGCTTCCTCTTGGCATTTTTAATCACTAAATACGTTTAATTGTATGTTAGGTAAAACAGACGCAACACTGAGCCGATATGACTCACGCTCGCAGTTTTTATTTCGACCTTTGGTTCATCCGGAACTTTCTATGTGTTACATCAGTTATCCTCCGACTGACTTCCGGTAGGACAAAGATGATTGTGTAACAAGACGGCCACCTACTGAGCCTAAACTACATTACATTTATTAAATTATCCACTTTACGACAAAAAAATGAAAATGTATTAAACGGAAGTTTAGTAAGCAAAAGTTTTAAACCTATCCTAATTTCTTCTTTTTGTTTCTATGGTGCTAACCACTGAACAAGACCTTGCAATCTTTAAAAACAGCCTTTATTTAATATTTATAAGCTTTATTTGTGGTATTTGAATATAAAAATGAACCATTTACTGCAGAGGAACAGAATCTGAGAGACATAATTCAGCAAAGACTTGAAACAGGACCTGAGATGCATCCATCAGTTGATCTGACGTTTTCAGAAAATACCTCTTTAGGAAATCACTTATGAAGCCAAAATAGTTTTAGGCATCAAGCTGATGTATTATTGGTATGTTTTATATATACTGTATTGTGTTCGTGAAACTCCTTGCAAATTCATTTTTAAAAATCCTACTTTTTTGCCATGTTATGTATCAAAACAACACTAGTTTATTATTTGTGTTTGGGAGCCTCGGAGTAATTATTATAAAAATCAGCTCTATAATTTTAAAAATTACAAATTTGTATGCATTCCTAACCACGTTAACATGCTTAAAAGAATACCAACAAAACCTAATTGTAACTTCATTTGGTTCAATGTGAAATGGTAAACAGAACACATATAGCTTCCAAAACAATTGCACAAAACATCTACAAGTGATTTGATAGAAGATTTATTATGAAACAAACGTGGAAAGCCATACCTAAAAAATTAAGTCCTATTTTTCTGTTCTTTCATATGAACAAAGTGTTACATAAAATATCTGATCGTACACCACCAGCACGTTATGAACTTTACAGTACTTTAGAAATGTACACAGTCAAGTATGTACAAACTATACATGGATTCATAACTGTAAATTATATCGCATGCAGCATTTTGCCGTTTGATTTCACACAAATAATTGAACAAAATAATCTAATTTAATTCTCAAATTACATAGTAAAGCCTAAAAGAAGAAGCAGGTTACTCATTTTTTCCTTTTTTCTTATGCTTATGATGATGTCCACCTCCTCTTCCTCCCCTGTTTCCTTGTGCTCTTCGTTTTTCCCACATTGGCATTGGAGGCTCAATCTCTCCCGGCCGCCCTCCTCTGTCTGGCACACTGCCCATCAACATCTAATAATAAATTTAAAAAAACAGTTACAATAAAAATAATAGAGAGAAATGCTTTTACGATTACATGAGTATGGCTTTACCTTATAGACGGGGGTGCTCTTTCCAGCTTTGATTGGTTCAATGAAAGACTGATCCTCCCTGGCTGCCAGCAGGTGAGATAGAGACACTTGAGAGGATCCAGCGAGGGATACAAGAGGAGGCACTGAGGCTAGAGCTGCACTGCGCTCCTGTAAATAAAAAATATGACAGAAATTCTTGATTTTAGCACATGTCCTCACATAAAGTCTGCTCCAGGATTAAGTTCCTCCTTCCTCCAGACATAAAGGCTCAGAATGATTTCATGATTAAAAACTGAAATAAATTTCTCAGGCTTTTCATAATTTAGCAGTAGCTAATAGCTGATTTTATTTGAACAATGTAATGTTTTTTCCCAGATAGACCACATGATGGCGCTGCATTCAGAGCTGTCAGTAACATTTTGGTTCTGAAGCACTGATACTAGATTAGTTCAGAATTGTTTCTAAATGTGAAATATTTTGATGACTTGATCCCGTAGAAGAGGATGTCCCTGTGTGCTGGTGCCACTGAATCAGAAAATATAAAATGAAAAACATGAGACACACTAAGCAATGCTCTGAAATGTGAAATGGTCCAATTAGCTGCACAAGGAAAATTGTACTTCTGCTCCTATTAAAACAAATACTTTCCATTTCCAAAAGGCCATGAATTCTCTGAAATTCTTAAGGTTGTGCAAAAAGAAAATTTGATGCACAAAACTGCCAGAGAGCTGTGCTAAGCAATAAGACAACACAGATGAAAATTGACATTGTTGCTGTAGTTAACCCTTTAAAACATGAAATTATTTTACCCTCACACTGTCTTAGGGGATCAAATTGACCTTAAATGACTAGAAAACTCCATAGGCTCAAAAATAAGGACAGTGCGAGGGGTAAATACCTGGTCTTTAAAGCTGAACTATCTATTAGCTAATATTAACAGAACTATTTAACAATGTTATCTTATTATGTAATTATACAACTGTGATAAATAAACTAGACCTTTAACCTGTAGATCCTCTACCAGAGGGCAGCAGACATGTATAGCATTGGATATGGCAGGCTTTTGATGAAAGTTTAATCCTAACACTCCAGCTGGTTACTTCTAACGCTGGGAGTGGTTTGATGCAAATGACAAACAATAGGTTAGAAGGGGTTGACTACCTTTTGTTTTTCTCCCCACGCAAATGACTGTAGTGTAACCTGAAAGCGCTTGATCATCATCTGTCGCCGACATCCATAGTCCTCTGACAGAATCTCATTTATTTTTTTTACTTCCATCTGAATAAAATAAAATGTTGCAAGAGTTCATGTTAGAAAGATTTACCTTTGATTTATCCTGAAGAGAAAACCATCCTGAAAACTTACCCACTGTGTTGAGCTGAGGCTGGTATTAAGAAGAGAGTCTGTTATGTCTCCACCTGACAGATGATTGATCCTTGACTTCACCTGAAATTGAACCTCAAGGCTCTAAAGTCATCTTGTTTTTTTGGAAAAAATGTATCTACATACTGTGTTTTTACCATTTTTATGAGACTTACCTCAGTCTGCACATCTTCAAACTGAGACGATGCATCCAAACAAAGTGAACGCAGCAGTAAAATCCACTCTGCCTGCATCTCTGCTGCTTGTCTGATTGCTTCTGCAGCATCACCATCTTCATATTCAGGAGAAAAATCTGTAGCAACATGGCTTTGATCCTCCTTCAGCCTCTGCTCCTTCATCAACTCCTCACTTGTCAATTTTTCTTCAGGGTGTAATTCCTTATGCTTGATTATGTGAGCTGCTAGTAACTCTGACACAAGGAACTCTGTGGGATTTAAGCAACATTTTCACTATAAAAAGTGCAAATCTACAATTTTAAATTAAAACAACGATAGCAACCACAATGATTTTATTTCTCACCAGTTACGTTGTTGAGGACAGAGGGTTCCAGCAGATCAGAGGTCATGATAGTAAGAGGAGAGCTCATGTTTGACAGCAAATTTCGAAGCTCTTCTACCAACAATATGTCAGCTGTTCTACCTGAGTCTAAAAGAAACAGAAGATTGTTTTTTATTTTTGATTATTGAAATATTTCAGCACAAAACATATTTTAAAAGAAAGAAAAATAAAGCAATTAAACAACTTTATTGAGACATATGAAGAAAATGGAAAACTTTGGATGACCATTATAAAATAAGTAAAATCTTTCCTGCCTTAAATTAATTTAAAAAATGAACACAAATAATACTGATTTTAGTTCAAATTAAATACTTAGAATCAAACCTTAAAAATGTGAAATTAACTGCTGTGAAAAAGAAGTAGCCTACCAATACAATGGTGTTGTTAAGAGATCCCCTATCAAACATTACTGCCTCCTTTGATGGTGAGACTGTGTGTCCATTTATGGACCATTTATCAATGTGCAGGAAGAACTCAAACTAGAACACTGATAAATGATCCAAGGCTAAATGAACACAAAATCTGACATTCAAAGAGACCCTGAGATGTCAGATAGATCTTTTCACCCCAGCTTTTATTGCGGTAAGCTACTTCCTCCTTTATGGCAGTTTGAATTTGAATGATGGTTAATCGTTCATGTATTTTAAAATCCCCACATGTGTTTATATTTCAACATTTAGATGTAACAACTAACACCACACAGGGAGGCTTGAGTTGTGTCTCACCTTGTAGCTCCGGACACAGAGTCCTGAGCTCCGCGGACAGCCAGGTGAGCAGCGGACAGGGAAGCTCATCACAGCGGCACCGTGAAACACAGGAGCTGCTCGGGTACCTGAACAGGAAGTGAAGACAGGTGAATTTACCTGACTAGCATTTCCACAAGAGGCTAAAAAACCTAAAGCGGATGAACTACCACACCCTACAACGATGAAATTAGAAACCAAAGTTAGCTCAGAAGCTATATTAAGAGTGCGTTATTCTAAACGAGTTACCAAAACAACAATCTAAACTCGCTATGAAAGCTCTCTAAAAACTCAGACATTTCTCACCCCAGAGCTTTAAGAGCTGAAACTGTATCCACACTTCTCTCCATCACCACTGTAACGATGAATTTACATTACTTGTCTGCTTAATAAGCGTGTAAATGTTCAGTCGTGTTTACATAGTCTGCTTCTCTTTTAAGAGTCTAAAGGGCACATTTATGAACCTTCATACACATTGCCCCCTGCCGGTCGGAGTGCGCAAACACAGGCCACTTGCAAGTAAACTGATAGGAAACATACAGAGCTCAGAAAGTGTCTTTTCCCACTTACAGATGTATTCTTCTTTTGCTTTTTTTTTGTGACGTCTACATGTCTAAGATTAACAAACAAATGTAAATATTAGATAAAGATAATCTCAGTAAATAAAAATGCAGTTAAATGAATGAATAATTTTCAAATAACAATTTTATTTATTGGGGGCAAAGCTATACAAACCAAATTGGCCCAATGTACAAAAATATTTTTCCACTACACCTTTTTTTTTTTTAATAACACTCTTGGCAGCAACAGCTTTTGCGATAACTGGTGATGAGCCTCACATTCCTGTGGAGGAATGTTGGCCCACTCTTCTCTTCTTTACTGAATGGTTTTAATTTACCCATATCTGAGGATTTTCTAGCATGAACGGTTTGTTTAAGGTCAGAGGTCGGACATAGTCCTTCAGGATTTTCTGGTTGAGAATTCATGATTTCATTAGTTACAACAATTATGTCTCTTTCTTGTTGTTAAATCATGACCTCTGACCTTAACCAAAAGAGTCCTACAGTGTTTTAGATGTTGCTCTGGGTCTTTTATTCTAGAAAGACTTCAGAATGTGGCATAAGGTGTTGCCTTTGGACATCTTTCAGTTGCCAGACAGGTTCTACTGAAGTGAATTCTTAACTCTAAACTGAACTCAGAAAAATAATGTGGTCACAATCACAGATCAGTTCATGCGCTCTTTACCCCCAGCGTGATGTATCATGTGGTACTGATGCAGCTAATGTAAAAATGGATGAGACTCTGACTATAGGACGCCATTGATAATTATATATAAGTTAGATCTCCAAGATTTCAAGTCACTTTTCTCTCTTCTTCTGCAGCTAGGGGAAAATATTTGATCATAAGTGGAAGAATATTAGAGACTCAAAAAAGTGATTTAATAAGAAGTTCATATTTAAATTCACTGAAAAACCTTGAAGTTTGATTAGATTGTTCATGCTCTTCATGTGTGATTAGACCCTTCTCTCATTCACACATGCAAGAACTCAACTATTTTATTAGCTTTGCCTAAATGTATTGTTGAGCTCTGTAGGACTTCACAGCAGGTGATCTGTGGTATCACACACATCCGCTGCCTGCAAACCCAACAGGAACAATGAGGACAATAGCAGTGAGGCGGACTGAGCTCTGACGTACAGTGCTTCTACGTTTGATGCCATATGTACAGAAGCTGTGGCTTCCCTCGCTACAAAGCCCCATGCGTCAAGATGCCTGAACTCTGCCCCCTGCTCCATGAAAATCTTTGCTGAAGGTGACCTTTAACCTTTTAAGAGCGTCTAGACAAAGCAGGCAGGCACTCCCCCTCTGAGGTCGTCATAAAACCTCCACAGAAAACCCATTGATGTAAAAAAGTAAGAAAGAATATAATAAAAAAAAAAACTAAATATAGTAATTCTGTCAGCTAGTTCCTCAAAGGGACCCATATATATATATATAATATTTTAAGTTCAAGTATACATATAAATTTTGTTTTTATGTTTAAAGCCACCTGGATTACTATTAATTTTCAGTTTTAAAACTAAGACAGGACAGAGGTTGTTCAAACTGGATTAACTTGGCCTCCAGTGCTAATGGAAGGAAGTGTTATTATGAATCAATATAGGTCATTTAACTCTCATATAAAACATGTTATAATAATTGCCTTTTTCCATCTAAGATATTGCTAAAATTAGGAACATCCAAATTCAAAAGGATGCTGAAAAACTAGTCCATGCATCTATTATTTCTAGGTTTGATAATTGCAATCCTTTGTTATCAGGATACTGACTAATTTCTGGTAAGTCATTCAAAATGTTGCTGCCAGAGTTTTGATGAGTTAGGAGGGGAGATGATGAGCATGTTTCTCCAATTTTTGCATCACTTTATTGAAGTGAAGATTTGATGCAATTAGGTGATTTTCTGATTTTATTACACTTGAATTTAATTTACTGCAAACAATTGGCTTGAATCTGGGCATGATATGACTTAGACTTGATGTTTTTTTGTAAAAAGATCTCATAATACTTTTAATCATGAAATTCTTATTTAGAAATCAACAAAATATTTTACCTATAGATGGGTTTAAATCATATCTGGTTAACCATGAACAATGTGTTGCTAAATGGTGAGAAATAATTTAGAAAAATCCATAATAAGGCTCAGTTCTTGGTCCACTTCTATTTAGTTTGCTTATGAATGATTGGCAATATTCACGTCCTGATGCAGTATACCAGCCAGATGCATGCTAATGACATGGTTTTTGTATGGAGTGAGTACTGATGCTGCAATGATTTCAATGCAACCGTCTGATTTTTGGAGTCTATTGCAGCACGATTAAAAAGTTACGTCTCATAAAGTTGAATTTCATGAATTTTGAAATTGTTATGAAGTTTTTACATTTATTTTTAAACGTTCACATATAAGACTCATGGTTGCTCAATGAGCTTTTGGTTCCTCTTGAGGTTCAGTGACTCATGCAGCATCTAGCAGGAAGTTTTATGAAAAACCTCTCTGAGACAAACTGCATTCTCGGAGTTAACATGTGGAATTCTCTTTCTGCTGAACTAAAACTGAACTCTGACTGGCATCACTGCTTCAGCAGTCAGGTAGTCATGTTGTAACACTTTTTTTAGTTTTGTATTTTTATTTGAAATCTTGTATCATGTTTTTGTTGTTTTATGTCGCCAAAAGCCCAGCTAAGGACAGGTATTTGCATTTCAGCCTAGGCTATGGTACTGCTACTATATAACACTCCTTGTCCTTATGCAAATAAATAAATTCAATACTTTGACAGCTGTTGTGAGCTGGTTTATATAAATAAAACGAACTAAACTGAACTGATGAGAAATAGCATCAGCAGTCCCTTTTCCTGAGTTGGAGGTTTACTGAAACTCCTTCAGGTTAATCCACTTGATGGAATCAGAAAAGACGCGTTTCTCTGCATGTCACAGGAGAACAGGATGACAACACTGAGATCCCCGGATGTAAACAGGTGTCAAGCTGCAGGTGGTTCAGCAGGTTGTTGCTCAGGTGACACAAGTCAACTCCCACTGGAGACCGAACACAAAGTGACAGAGACAGAAAGAGGGATCAGCCCACTTTCACCAGACAGAGATCCACTCTCATCCGGACGCATCCAGCAGCGCTCAGGTGTCATGAATGGATCAGCGCGCCTTCGCCTTAAGAAACCAGTAGAAACCCGGTCACAAGTCACGACTGACTTACTGATGGATCGACTGGACGGATGGAGCTACAAGTCCAGCAAAATGGACCTGGATGAGGATTTCTACTTCCACTACGGAGCGGAGGAAATAACAGATTATCAGGACCCCAGTGAACTCCTGGCTGCTCTGAAACAAAAGGAGGAAGAGGTTATTTTGGCAGCGCAGCTGGGAAACGCGTTGCTCCTGGAAAACCGACAGCTGAAGGAGCAGAGCGACAAGACCCACGAGCAGTACGCGGACCGGCTGGAGGTGAGAGAGCTGCTTCAGCGTCTTAAAGAGCGTTTTAACGGGTCTGTAGAGGTTAGTGAGCGATGCGCTGCGTTAAAAAGTTAGTTTAAAGTGGGCGGTGGGTGCTAGGCCTACACGGCTCCGATTCCATTGATCTTTTAGGAAAGAAAAACTTGAAAAATGTTTGGAAATATCACAAACCGGATGTTCAGTTTGTCAAATTTTACATGCGTTTTTGTACACAACTCATTACACAACAAATACAAGGAGGTTATGTTTTCTTTTTATGAAATGTCTAATTTCAGAAAACAACCTATGGGGCGCCGATTCACCAAATAATAAATATGTACAATTAAATCTAAATACCGGTATATAAAATGGCATCAAAATATTAAGATCTAAATAGAAATGTGACTTTTTCAAGCTAAATATTGAGGTAGCATGCATTTGAGATTGCTGTAAAATAGAAGTGTCCTACCAAAATAAAAGCCGGGATATCCACATCAAAATGTCTTTAATAATCTCTAAATAACTTTGTAAGTCAATTTAAGCACGAATAATATGAACAGGAACATAAAAATATCAATGATTAAAAAAAAACAGGGACTCAAAGAACTCTTATTTTGGTAGGATACCTAGCTACGTATTTAATTTAAAAACACTACATTTATTTTTAGATTTAACTTTATGTATTTAGATTTCATCGTAAATGTGTCTTTTTAAGCAGACATTAAATTTTTCAAAAAAATATGTGGTAAAAAGTTACATTTTCACCCAATTTTGATTGTTTTGAAAGACTAAATTAGGTGAAATGCAGCAGTTTATTTCAAAATATATCACTTTACAATATGCAAGTTGTACAACTTTGAGGACTGCATGTGCAACCAGTGAAGTTGACTTTACTAAGTGCTGCAAAATGTCCAAACAAACAAATTTCTTTGATAAAATACAAGCACAGGTTATCAAATTAACCACATTCCTGCTGTTTACTGATAGTTCTCTGAACTCAACCTTCATCAAAACACAGCAGGTGATCAGAGGACTGTTTTTGTTTGACACGGTCACAGATCTGAGTGATTTCAACTGATTGAATAATGTTAAAATAAGTCTCCTTCAGATGATCAGAGCTGATTCTTATCTTTTAAAAAAATAATTTAAGGTCTATTATATGCACACTTGTGCTCTGAAATGTAATTTTAAACCTTCCATTGCGGGGTGCCATTGCTGTGAAGGAGCGCTCATACAGTTGTGGACACAAACACACTGTACCGTATGATATACTATTGTATTGTGTGGTATTGTACCATATACTACTGTATCGTATTGTACTGTACCATACCGTACCATATTGCATGGTTTTGTATTGTATCATACCATATGATTTGATATCTGATGTCATATCATTTTGTATTGTGTGGTATAGTACCGTGTAGTATTGTATTGTACTATATCATACCATACTGTACCGTATCATGTCATTTTGTATTGTATCATATAATTCTTCATCCCATTTGTTCAAACTAACACAAAATTCTCAGGCTAAACAAAATGTGCCCCTGACTTGACATTTTGATATCTTTGTACAGCTTTCCTGATGTTCTCAGTTTCAGTTGCTGAATTGTTTCTACCCATGTTCAGGAGCTGGAGCAGGACCGGCATGATCTGCGACTGAAGCTGGAAGGCTCACAGTCCCAGTGGGAGAGCCAGGTAGGAGACCTGGAGAGGGACGTGAGGGAGCTGGGCGCCCAGGTGGAGCGGCTGACCCAGGCGCTCAGCGAGGCTGAAAAGGACAAGAGTCGAATCCAGATGGAGCACAGCGATCAAACTCAACACCTCAGGGAGGAACTAAACTCTGTGAGTACCACGCGTGTATCGTATTTACAAATGGTACAATCATAAGTTTGTTACTCTTATGATCCAAACATGGTGCAAACAAATCCCCTTGAGGCTGGGACGGGTAACTGAACACCTGTCGATTCCAGGCTGCAGACTGCCTGGGTCACACTTGATAAGTTGGGCTGTAATCTGATCTGATAGCTGCTCTTGTATAATAATGACCGAGTCTGAACTGGAGCAAGGTCAGTGATTGTCTCAAAGCAGAGCCATTGTTACGTTCTTGTTTTGCTCACGTAATAAAAAGAGACAGTTTAAAATTAAGTTGGAGAAAAAGAAGTAGAGTCAGACATGCTGTAGCTGTGTTCAGTGCTGGCATGGAGGAGGATGGAAATAACATGTTAATAAGGAGGGAAGTGAAAGCTGATGCCACTATTTGATTTTAAATGAAGAGGACAGGATAGCTTCTTAAATGTACTCATGCTTAAATCACTGTTGTTGTTTTGAAGATTTTGAAATCCTTTTAAACGTCTCATTTTCTATTAAAAGTCAACCTAACCATGTATGTAACTATTTATTAACCGCAGCCCTTCATGAGAACATTATAATTCTTTATTGAGTAACATGAAGTTAACTTTTAACCTGAAACTTGCTTGACGTAATGGTTAAGAACAGCTGACTCGGATCATTCAGCTCTAGTTAGATATTCCTGATTCTTGGTGTTTCATTCTGAGGAAACTCCTTTCACCAGGACAAAACTGCAGCTGGTGACATATTTTACAGCTTCTTATCAGTAAATATGGAGGAGCCGATTGGATCCCTCAGCTGGATGACCTTGAGTGATTTTTCCAGCTTGAGAAAGTGGTGTTTCCTTCCTAACATTAGTGACAAGTTGTGTCACATTTCACTGATTCCCTCAGCAGAGCTGTTCCTTGGGTTTTGAAATTAGAAGTGTGCTTAAAAAGTTAAAAGTGAATCCAAGCAGCACTTTAACCCTCCCATAAGTCAAGGTCCACAGAATAAAGGGCTCTGATTGTCTTTTGCTACTCTGTGGCAGCGCTGAAGGACTCAACAGACTCCCTTTGAGTTCAGGAAAAAGGCAATTTAGATCAAACTTGTGTTTGAGCTCCTTTAGAGAGCAAAGTGGAGGAAGTGTCCTATTTGTGTGGCCATTATGGCTAACGCTGGACTCTGTGAGGCTGGAGAAAATCGACTGCATCGTAGAAACAAGCTTCACGTCTGACGGTTCGTTACCAGACGCGGTGAAGAGTGTTGTCGGTTCTGCTCCGCTGCCCGGTGGGGTGAGTCCTGGCTGTTTGTTTAATTATCTGTTGGGAGTGTGCTGATCCAGACTCATTTTTTCTTCATAACAGAGATAGAAGTCTTAAGAAATCAGCAGATAGTCTTAAAAGTTACAAGGAGATGTTGGAATTAACTGATATTTGTCATTTTGTCTCAACTGTTGTTGAAAGATTTTTTAAACAAATTCTTCAGTGGAGTTTGGGATTGAGTTCAAAAGTCATTCATCATCCGTTATGTGTCATCCTTCATGATTTTATCTTCGGCTTCCAACAGTGTTGATTTTGGCAGCAACTTTAGGTTTTAGTCTCAGTCTTATGGAGTAAAATGCTGATTAGTTCTAGTTGATGATAAGTCAAAGGTTTTAGTTTAAAAAAAAGAAGCAATAGTCCTTTAACAAAATAATTTAAGGTCAATAAGTTGGAAATTAAAATCACTCACATCAATCAATTCAAAAGTACCATAAACTGTTTATTTAATAAACAGGAAAAGTAGCAAAAAACCATCAAAACGGCTGAAACTACAATAACCAAAGCATTCAATCAACACTATATGTAGTGGTCTAACGTTCGGCCATAACAGTAACAGAAACATGTCGCTGTTTAATGAATAAAATCATCAGGAGTTAAAGCTTGTTAGCTTAGCATGAGCTCATCAGCGGTTTAAATTTTTGTAAAACAAAATAAACAAACAAAGCAAACGACTCACAGTCAAGTTGATTATTAGGGACACTTTATGGAATCAATCGGTAGTATTGTCACAAGCTGTCAAGAGGTATTCTTTGAATCAGTATCCGCTGGATGAGAGGCACACTGCCAGAGACGATAACAGAGTGACTGCTCCGGGACTAATAATCAAAAAGGTTCAACCCTGTCACAATAGGAGGATGCTCAGAAGTGGATATTGAGCTCATATGATTGACAGCAAAAATAGTTCAAATACTGTTCCACAACTACACACTAATGTCTTCATCTCGTTGTGCTGACAAAAACTCAGACGTCCCGTCTTATTTTAGTCTTCAAAGAGCCGCGTTTAGCTCGTCAGTGTCTTGCTATCTCCTGTAAAAAGTCACTAAATGTTGTTATAGTCTTAAATGTTGTTATAGTCTTAGTCGATGAAAACATTGATGTCCAAGCAGCCAGACTTTCTAATAGTCATCTAAAGTGGTCTTTATCAATAGTTTCTAAGGCATTCTGAAGGTTTTTCAAAGTATTCATTTGGACTTTGGCAGCTTTTTCTGTCCAGCGCGTAATTTAATTCTTAACTCTGATTTGATTCAAGGTTAAAAAGACAGCTGTATTCCAGAAATGTACAACCCAAGAACCAATTTAAAATTGTATATTTAGGCTCAGCAGCAGCCTGCTCCAAAGACACACATTTTTCAATTATTTAAAAGAAAATAACAAAGATAACACAGTTTGCCACCTTAAACAGGAACGATGAAAGATGACTGTCACTTCTTATTTTGCACTCCACTTTTTTTTTAAGCACAGTATTTTTTCCTGGGCAGGTTTATCTAAACCACTTTAAAATATCAGAAGAAGCCTGGCTCCTCCAAAGCAAAATACAAGTGGTTTAAAACTTTTGCACAGTACCGAATTGCAAATGTTGAGATGCATGACCTGTTCACTGGATGTCGGATTTATTTACATTTTTGTTTTAATCCTAAAAATCACACATCAAAAGTAATTTAATCTCTGTTGGATCTAAAGAATCTAATTTGTATTTAACAAAGTCATAAAGTCAGATGCATAAAATCACTCCCAGCTTTGACTTGTTGGTGGCATGAGTTCTACATAAACAAGGCCCGGTCGATTTCTGCAGTATTTTCAAAACAAACATACAAAGCTAACTACTGGAGTCTTAGACAAGGTTTTGCTTCTCAATAATAGTGTTAAAAGAGTAAAGAAAGCATGTTGGGAATCTGGAGGAGAAGGCAGGAAGACAAATCAGGTAGAATCCAGAGAGAGTTTACCGGCAGCAGCTAAAAATAAAAAAATTCCTGCGATAGATAAGTCAGAGGTATGAGAAATTCACTGTAAATCTCCGTGCCGGCTCACTTCAGACAGCAAAACATAAAGGAAGTGAGCCAGAGTGTCACATGGTTTTGTGTAAACAGAAGCCAAGCGTTACCCAGCAGGTGTGTTAGATGAATGATGTCTGTCTGGTTATTTTACCTTTGATCAGATAATGACTTATAACTATTAATGTCTCAATCAGCTGATTTCAATAGAAACTTTTCCCAGCAAAGCGCTCCTAACAAGGAAGACGTATAGATAGCAGGAACTTACGACTCAGAAATTAATAAACCTTATAATGATTTAGTCCAAGTGCTGGGAAACATCATCAGTGTGTTAAAAACTGAAACACAAGTTCTGGATAAGAGAAGCCAGACTGGAGCAGGAGTGTGTTTATGGAGATTAGCTGGAATTCTTGAATCAGCAAAAACAATTTGGCATGATTTGAACCATAGAGACATTTTTTGCATGTTGCAACTGTTTGATAGAGGGTTTCAGTTTCTACCCCTTCCTGGTCAAAATCTTCACTGTAAGCATGAAGGTCTGCAGAGCCAGGTGCAGGCCGAACCATCATCACATTCCCAGAATTGTATTTTGCTTAAACAAGTTTTGATGACCAAACGTCCTGTTTTAATGACTGTAAACAGCTTCATGTGTTCTCTGTAACATTACTCCATTTTCCTGGGCTGACCCGCTCCATGTTCACTCATATTTACAGTGTTATCTTCCTTCATCGCCTCACCACCCAACATTTTTTCACTTCAGCACTTTTCCTGGAAAGAATTCCTCTGTAACGTCTGTTCCTGGGAAAATTCCCATCCTTTGCTCTGCGTTTTCAGACAAAAACAAACTCTTTCACCAGCAGACACTTGTCTCCTGAACAACTGTTGGTTAATCGCTAGGAGAAATGTTCACAACTCATATCAGATGGATTAAAGTCTTGTTTGTGTTTGCTGGGATCACTGGGACACAAGATAGAAAAAAAAGCTGTTATCTTTAATATTATCTTAATTTCTGTTTACAAAATGTTTCTTTGACTCAAAGTGCTACTGTTAAGGTTCAGAGTTTTAAAATAAAGTAATGAAAGTCAGCATGTTGGTCTGATCTGTATCAGATGCATAGGTTATAATGATCAAAGTGTTAAAATGCTCAGCAGAGTCTGTGGATTTAATAGAAAATTTAGCATAAGTTCTTTTAATATAAGTTTTTAATTTACCTTTTTGTATAGAGGTGATATTTTTAAGGCATGACTTCTCATTCTTTAGAAATGTATTTAGCTGGAAAAGTTGAAAATTGATCAATACAGATAAAAATAATTAAAATTTGTCAGGTAGATGAATGAAATAAATTTAAATTAAGTGCTGAGTTTCTCAGATTATCTTACATGTACTAAATAACAAATATGTATTATTAGTGAAGATTATAATGTAAAGGTTAAGGAAACAGTTCAGCGATTTTAGGGTGAATTTTTCATTCTAAGATTTTTATTAAAACCTTATTTGGTGACTGGTCTAAAATCAGTTACCCCTTTGACTAGTCTTAATTGTACTTTTTAATATATCTCATAAATCAAGTCTATTTTTGCTTGTCTTTGCTTTTTTTAAAAGTTTTCTGTGATGAAATTCTTTTTTTTTCCCATTCATAAACCCACTGATCCCAAACAATAGCCTGCTCAGAAATAAAATCCCAACAAATGTTAATAAAACATAGTTGAACCATTAGTATCAGCAGCAGTCTGTTTCAGTGAGGTGTGCACTCGACCTTTTGACCTCTAGTGTTTTCTGACTGCTGACGCTGGATTTCTGGAGCGTTATTGGACAGCTGTGGTGAATCCCTCTGTGTGGATTTCCGTTATTAGAAAAGGAGCTGCTTGAATTCAGACAAGCCTCCGTGACCTCTGCTCTCTCCATCAGCATCACCAAGCTCACAGACCCAAAGAGAAAAGACAACACATGGCAGAGAGATATAGATCTGTAATTTTCTCCTTTTGATGTTGCTCCTCGTACCCAGACGTCTATGCATCCCAGGGGAAAACCCTCTTTTCTGGTCGCTCCCTGAGGGGGTTTGGGGTCGTCAGCTGGTTATCTCTGTGTTTGCTCTGATGAAGCCTGAAAACGTTGTTGTTTATTTTAAAGAAGCGTCCTCCTTCCACTCGTGTTTTGCTGATTTTCAGAGCCGTCTCTGTTGTGGAAGAGGCCCGTGTTTGTTCACAAAGGCAGCAGTAATGACGACAACTGGCCCCCTCCTCTCTCTCCTACACACTTTGTGTCTGCATGCGACGTTTTGTTTTTGTCCATCAGTGTCCGCTTTAGTCTCATCACACACACATTCCTTTTATTTTAGCCGCCTCGCTTCCTCTTTACGCTCATTCAGACGCGAACTCTCAAACTTGACCTGCAGGTTTCACCCTCTGCTCCGCTGCTGGCTAATGTGGCATGAAGATGTCACCAACAATCCAAAGAAGCCCTCTGCTCCATCTGCTGCAGAGGCCAGCCTTTCATCCTGTATTATGTGGTGCTGATGGGACCTGACAGGGGCCCGCCGAACTGCTGAGTAAGGGGAATCAAGGGTCCTGGACCAGATCATCGAATCAGAAAGGGGCTTACATTTGAAATCGGTGCTCTCTAACTTAAATGCATTGTTAATTTTAGTTCTTAATAATAAAGCAAATGCAAAAACTATTATTTCAAATGTCTGTAAATCAGTTGAATGTTATAGTTTCTCTTAAAATAGCTGTGAACAATGTGAAAGTTCATCCCTGAAGCCAGCGTTTGTTCTGATTGATTATTACGTTCTTTAAATACTCTCGAGTTCATTGTTACAGTTTTTAAGGGCCTTTATGGAGTTTTGTTTATTAAATATCACATGAATAAAGTCAGCGTACTCAGTCTAAACAGATGAGTCACCCTAAGCTCTCTGAACTGACACGGGACTCTAGTTTTTGTTCCAGATCAGTGATTTATAAACATACAGCACAAAACACTCTCAAGTGTCAGGATTTTGGTGTATTTTCTCTCAAAATTCCTGCCTCAGGTCACCAATTTTTGGAGAATTTTACTTCCTGCTGGCTGATTTCTGTTTTCTCTCTTTTTCTCCCACCTGCTTTCTTGAGCAAGCATTAATGAAGCTGTCCTGAAAGTTCATTAACCTTATAGGTTTGTTTGCATCATTTATAATAACCCTGTTTTTCTTTGTTTTCCTCTCTTTTGTGCACCTGGAGGCGATGGAGGTGGAGAGAGCCATGTCCAACGAGCTGCAGGCTCTGAAAGAGGAGCTTCAACAAAAAGGAAGTCCAAAACGGCAGCAGGACGAGGAACTGATCAGTGCCATGAGGGAGCAGGTACAGAAGAACAAGTCCATAAATATGACAGAATTGTAGTTTTAAAGCGTCATCATTGTGACAGTTTTACTAAAAGGAGATCCTGCTGAAGCGTTTTCATGTTGTGCTCTCACACTAGAGTGATCAGATTTAACCACTCCATCTTCTCTGTTTTATGATGCATTTTCTCAGAAAGACGAGGATAATAATGTGTTTTACAGGTTGCTGTCATTGGTAACAATTGAGTATCTACAATTGACAATAGTGGGAAAAAAATGTTTACATCACAATCTTATGATCTCATGCAGTTTCACAGATCTCACATCATCAGTTAGCATTCCTTCTGTGCTGCAAACTTGCTCAGTATCAGCAGAGTTTTCGCCATTTTTTGTGTTTATGTCATCTAGTTGTGATGACCGCCCTGAATCAGGCTGACTTCAAAACATAATCAGCTGTAGATTCACATCCATCCAATGATTACTTTCTGAAAGTTTCATTAAAATTCATTCAGTATTTTATCAGATGTTTGGCTAACACTCCAGACAAAAATGAACACATGCAGGCAAAATAAATCAAAGGTGGGTGATTATTAAAAAAAAAAAAAAAGGAAATGTTTCTACCATAAAATCTATTTTTACCATCATAGTTTTGATTTTCTTAAAAGAAAAAACAAATTAAGACCTAAAAGGGTAAGTTTGATTAAAAACATCTGATTCTGATGGAAACGTTTTAGTGCTAAACAGCTCCTGTTCTCTCCCTCACCTTCACTATGTTTCTATAGCTGGTTGTGATTCTGTCCTGAAACGCCTCATTTGTAGATCAGGCTCTTCTTCCTGGACTTGATGACATCACTATCAAGCACATTTGCAAATGAGCTCAAACAAAGAACGAGTCTCTTTGTTGTTGTTTTTGCCCAACCAGATGATGAGACAAAATAAACATAAAAAAAAATCCTTAAATAAACACTTTCCACTAATAGAAGGCTACAAACTGTTATGGGTGTATTAAAAAAAACAAAAAGCAAAGTGGGGTTATTGTTCTATATGAGCATAAATAAAAAACCCAAAACATTGTCTTGGGAGTCACATTTTATTTTTCATTGACAAGATCGGATTAAAACTTTTATCATCGCTAAGATCTGTTTGTATTTTGCAGGTGTTGCGACTCACGCAGAAGGAACAGACGCTGGAGCGGCGTTTGGAGAGCGTGTGTCAGGAAAACGCTGAGCTCAGGACGAGTTTGGCCTCCTTACAGACACGGTTAGATCACCATGACCAACGCAAACAGCAGCACAGCCAGCAGGTAAACGCACACATCGCACACAGGTACGACAAAGTAATGCAATCAGATTTATCTGTAGTGTATAAGAGGAAAAACACATTAAAAATCACTCTGTGTGGCTTGGTGTGCGGATAGAAAACATGAATAACGAGGGGATTTTCTGCTCTCTGCCTGGCAGTCCAGGTTTTGGTGGGATTGTGGAAAGAATTGCTAAACAATCACTTCATCCCTGCTATTGTAATTTTAACCCACAAGCCTGGATTCCTCTCGTGTTTAGTTACACGTCCGGCTGGAATCTGGTTTGTCAGGATTTCTCTTCTCTGCTGGATGCTTGCAAAGATTTTACAAAAGTCACTCAGATGATTTTTTTTTTCTCTTGTTGTTTTTAAGCAAATTAAGTACACCATTACGCCTTTTATCTTTTTAACTTAAGACATTTGTGCTTGCTGGTTTTGCATGCACATTTGGTTTCTTTTAAATGAGTGTTTTCCTTCCCTTTTAGCTATCCGAGGCGTGGAAGGAGGTGGAGGTGGCACGGGGTCGCTCTCAGCAGCTGCAGACTCAGGTGGAGGAGCTGCAGGAGGAGGTCTCTCTGCAGGAATCCAGGAGCCACTTGGACGCCTCCCTGCTGTCGGAGCTGGAGACAGCCGAGTTGGGAGTCAGCAGAGCAGAGGTAGAGTGACAGTTGATAACCATCAGAGCAGAAGAACAAAACAAAACACGTGTTTGAATAAAGAGCAGAAAAAGTTGCCTTAAATTCTTTGATGGCCATAATATCAAAGATTTAAAACTGGAACAACTAGTAGAACAACAAGCCTTTATTTGTGCCCTAACAGCAAAATTCCAAATGATTCCAAAACCTTTTAATAACCTGATGTAGAGCATTAATATCAAGAGGAGGGATCGAGGCCGAGTTATGAACGTTGTGTTGAGTTAAAGGACATAAAGGACTTATTTTAACTTCTAATAACACCTAAACCTCACAAATTCTGTTAGGAAAAAGTCTTTATAAAGTTTAATTTATTAATCTTGCACAAAATTTTCAAGCTATACATCATACACGATTAGGTGTGGGCGAGCAATTTCTAAAAAAAATATTGTCATATTCTCAAACATTTATCGATACATTTTCAATAAAACAAGTTAAAATCCTGCTAAAACCGAACCCCCCCCCAAATTACGTCCATGATTTGAATGTATACCATTTATGATATTTGAAAACAAATAAAAATCCTTTTCTTGACCTCAGAGTGGAGTCAAAGGAGAAATAAGTCATATTTAAAAAAAAAAAAAAAAAGCTTATAAAGACTAAATTTCCACCATATATACTGTAAATGCAGGATTTCAAATAGTAGAGTTTGGTGTGATATAAAAAGTTAGTTTCACATGTTGCAAAATTTGGTTCCATTCAGGAAAACATGTGTTGTTTTACCTGGAAAATGACAAAGTCCCTTTACTAATGCATCCTTATATTTGTAGGACTGTTAGGTTTTTCATTTTATGGGTGATTAAAGGAAAATCTGCATCACATAAAGTGGAAAATGATATATTAGACCTGATTTAGATGTGGACAAAAATAACAAAAAGTTTGTAGTTTCCCCAAATCGGAGAGAAAAAAGAGAAATGTTAAAATTGATCAAAACTTGCAGCTTACAGAGTTAATAAAACTTCAGTCTAAAAAATCAGTGATACAGAATTCATTTAATCGCACTTCAAACATTTATAAATGCAGGTCTTCCAGATGTTTTGTTGCATAAATCAAATGAAACAAAACTGAACAGCAGCCTGTTCAGTTTGCTTTTAAACAAATGAAACGTACGAACAGACAGGAGGTTTATCTGAAATTGCCAGATGCCTGAATTAAAAGAAATGTTTTTGCTGCTCCCATAATTGCATTAAATGAGTGTGAACCACCTAACCCCTTTTAACAACATGTCAGCCTGTAAAAACACAAGCTGGGCTCCTCATAAAAAGACTGATACTCAGAATTCTGATGGTGAAAAACAAACTGAACTGTCCAGAAAAAGGACATTTTATCTGAACAGTATGACAAAAACAACCAGCCAACCAACCAGTGACCATTATGACTTTGATAAATTAATTTAATAACTTAATTGATTTAAACTCTGCAGTTGGAAAGTGTTCTTTTTGACCTCCTGCCTGCAGTGATTTATTGATTAAGTGGATTTAAAGGAGGAAACGTGGCTGTTTTAGGACATGAATATTAAATTTATACAAAAGAAAAAGAAGATCAAAGCTCACATGTTGCAGTGAGAGCTCAGCGGCTCTCTGCTGAGAGGAAAACGATGACAGAAGTTTGTGCAATCTTTGTGACAGAGTGACTTTGGTTTGACTCCAGTAAAAGGTGCAAATATTATGGGATCAGATGTGATTATGTCTGAGGGAGCAGAAGAAGTCCCCTCGCTCTTTGTGTGTTCGCTGACAGGAAAGTGTGACATGTAGCAGATGAAACGCGCTTCCTGTTTGCATTGGCTGCATTGTGAAGGGCCTTTTAGAGCTTTCATAACATTTAAATAACGACGGTGTTTGAAAATCACCGGAGGGGAAAACATTTTTGGAAAGCCTAATGTAATGAGGTGGATTAAGTTTTGACAAGGAGATTTATTTTAACGGCAGTCTGATTATTATCTGAAAGTGTTCAGATATCTTTATCAACAAGTGAGCTCAGTCATGTGGGACCAGTTGAGTCAGGTGAGGTGAAACCATGAGGTAATGTCGTCCACCTCCCTCTGAGTCAATCAATGATGTCACTCAGGTCCTGTTGTTTATGTAAAGACAGTATGTGACACTAATAGAGATAGAAAAATAACTCTTTAATTCTTTTCTTTTTTTGAAGGATTGCATATTTTGTTACATTAATTTAAAGTAAATGTTCCCCAGCTTTTAGAAAACAATATTTTACTATATGAGCTGTTATTACCGGTAAATGAATATGTTCCTGTCTGTTTTCTTTACATAGATAACACAAGAAATGGGTTCTATCCTGGCGTTACTCCTGCCTCTTACTAAGAACGTCAGCAGCTCAGAGGGGTCAAAGGTCGTGGATGAAGAGGAAGACCTACAGGCCATGCTTCACAGACTCAAGGGCGTGGCCCAGAATCTGGCAGGGGAATCCAGTCCACAGGTGTGTGTGTGTGTGTGTGTGTGTGTGGGGGGGGGGGGGGGGGGGGGGGGGGGGGGATAAAAGGCTTCTTTGTTGTTTAAAACCTAAAAAGAAAGAACGGTTTCACTTCAGTTTTTAAAACTCTGACTCATCTTTCTACCGGGATGTTCGCTTGGAAGTCAGTAAGTCATGTGGGCTGTGATCAGTAATCATGCTTGACTTGAAAGACAGGTGTGTGTGTGTGTGTGTGTGTGTGTGTGTATTTTTATTCTCTTTCAACTTTGAAGAACAAAAACTTGTCTTGCTTTGCATGATGACAATGAATCAGCTGTCCTGACAGCAGAACCTGCTGTTTTAGTTCTTTCTGTTGAAGTGATCATAATCATGAAATCATCAGTTTACTCAGAACGCCTCTCTGATTCCACGTCTAAGCGCTGGGATTTACTGAACTGAGTTCCTGATTTTTTTACTCCTAAGCCTCTTCTTGCCGTTAACGTTTAAATACAATTGTCCAGTTGTTTTTCTTGCATTCCATTCAAGGCAGGAACATCCATTCATCAGTGTAACTTAATACCCCCTCCACCTTCAGACCTCCATGCATAAAGGCGCTCAGCACAAGAACAGTTTTTCTACTGTTGCACATGTGCGGCCGACATTTGATCCCTTTGCTAATGTCTCTGTCCCAGGAGGTGAATCTGGGTTTTGTCGACAGGACGGACGATCACTGTGGGAATCTGAGCGCAGCACAGGAGCTGAGAGATCAGGTAACCAGCTGATGAACAAGATGTCAGAAGGACAGCGCCAGTGGCCAAACGTTAAATCAGAACTGGGGTGCAGCTGTGACTATAGGCTTCTGTCACTGTTGCATCCAGAAACAGGAGTTATAGTCTTAAATGATTATGCAATAGGCTTTTGCATCAAGTTTAAAGGTTCTCTTTTAACAACTTTATTTTGAAAAGGCAATTTAAATTCAAAATGATCTTGTTCTTTAGATAAAACCCCCTATCTTAGCGAGGTTAGTGTTATATCATGATCATGTTTCTTTATCTTCCACCTGCAGAACATCCAGCTGAAGCAGGAGAATGCTGAATTATTACAAAAGCTGCAGAGCATCCAAGATCAGAATCACCTCGTTCAACAGGCCATCAGAGACCGGGACGAAGCTATTGCCAAGTAACTAACTCAAAATTTTAAAATTTTCAATTTAATAATACATATACATATATATATTTTACAAACTTCAATGAGTATGAGTCTTATGGGTGTAATTTGTTTCTATTAAATTCTAGGATGTAACAAATATCTGACTGAAAACGTCTGTTTTTGTAGAAAAAACCTGATGGAGGACGAGCTGTTGAGGAGCAAACATGACATGATGTGTTTGAACAACCAGCTACTGGATGCTATTCACCGTAAACTGGAGCTGTCCCAGGAGCTGGAGGCCTGGCAGGTGAGTCCGCGGATTCTTGTTCTCTTGAAATGAATCTGAACATCTCCTGCTTTATAAACTCCTTAATCGCTGTCTTAAATATCAGCATTATCACCCTTAAAAAGTGACAGCATGCCATGTGGAGATTGTTGTAATATTAAGATAAGATCAGAGATGTTTGGTTGTTCTTATTGAGATATGAGGGACAGTCATTAGCAGCAGGTGTCCTCTGCTGCCAACCAGAGCCATCTGCCCATCTGATGAAGATAATGCAGAAAATATTTAGAAACATTGATTAATTTTCTGCAGATATTATGTCCCCTCATGGAGCATGCTGTACTTTAAAAAAAGAATAAGAAAGAAACTATCTGCGCAGATTAGTTTCACAGATGTTGTTTAGATAAAATATCAAACATGAAGTCATTCAGACATAAAGCTTTGTTTGAAAATGCGTGCAAGAATTTGTGGAGTGTTTGAAAATAAAAATATCTCTATAAAAAGGACAACACAAAGATTAGAAAAATCTTCGTCTGACTTAGTTCCTCAGCCTCCAGGAAATCTAGAAGCATCAGGTTAAATGATCAGTCTTTTGCAAATGGAGACCTGATTAAAAAGGAACATTATAAGAGAAATTACAAGCTAAATACTTAAAATTAACGCCAAAATACATCAAATAAAACAAGTTAAAATCCACGTCACAAATATAAAAACAGCTTAAGAATCGGAGTCCCACTCTTCTGTTACAGACGACTTCAGGAGAGGTTTGAACTTTCACAATGAGATAAAAGTGTTGAGTGTTATTATGGTAGAAGGTTATTTCATTACCAGGATGAAAAATAAGAAAATGACGATCTACTAAGTTCAGAAAAATCCTGGGAAGTTTGAAGAACTCGTTTAAGGATCAGCAGGTTTTTGATGTTAGTGATAATGTACATTAATAAGATTTAGAATAATTTTGGCTTTTTTTTTGTCACCATACTGTATGTTTCAGTTCATTAATGTAAAAAAAAAGAGTTGAACATCCTTGATGTCATTTTAAAACCTATTTTTTACTGTATTAATCCTATTTGTGGCACTAGATTCGACCTACACATGATATTTTCACTTCTGAATGACCGGCCTTTTTGGAATATTTTATTCAAACTTTAAATATCACGCTTCTAAAAAGGTAACAACTGTAGGATTTGCTGCATGAGGTTTTGTCAGATTAAATGAGAGCGCTTTAGCTGGAAAAAAAAAAACAGTATTTCAGATACTTGTTTGCAAAATGATGCTGAATGCATGAAAAATAATTCTCTGTTCTGCTGCCATATTTGTGTTAAAGACATAAAAACAAAGCTTTCTGCTCACCAGACTCCCTGCTCACTCTCTGCTTGTCTTTTCTTCAGGATGACATCCAGATCGTCATCAACCAGCAGCTCAAGTCACAGCAGCAGTCGGAAAAGCCGCAGAAGAAGCCCGCCTCCAACGGCATGTCATTTTTCCGCATATCCAGCAGAATGCCCTCCACCTGGACACGCCAGTCCTCCTCTTCCTCCTGCAGCTCAGACACTAATCAGGACAAAGTCCAGTCCCCCTGGAAGGACTGGTTAAGACTTGGAAAAGGGGCACAGTTCGGCAAATAAAGTGCAGCATCCGTCCACTGGGTAGAGGATATATGAAGTGAAAAAGAGGTCAGAGGAAGGGGAACTTCTTGCAGACTGTGGTGGAAAAAATAGCCATAGAGACACTTTGAGTGAAGATCGGAGCTGCGACGAACAAAAACACCTACTGAAACACATTTCAACGAGAGACTTCTTTACATCTAAACTGTGACAACATGGAACGCCAGCATTTTTAAAGATTGTAAATATCGTGCCTTAGTTTGTTATACTGCAAACTTTATTTTCTGACACTTTATTGTAAATACATGAAGGGTTTAGTTCAATGGAAAGTATTTGTTTAGATTATTTGTCTAGAAATCCAAGATAAGAACGTCACAAAGTTAACGATCAAACACTGAAGTTGAAGCTACGCTGAGGTCAGTTTTACCAAGTTTGATGGACAAACATGTTTCTGTTTTGTCTTCTTGTACAGCAAGTAGTCTTTTTTTAAAATAATTTTGTCATTTTTAGTTAAAGTCTAAATAATGTCTGAATGATAACTTGGTAAAGTGTCAGTATGTAGCCGATGTGTACTTAGTCTGTATTCATGATGTTTTTAAACTTCTTTGATCCCTTCCTGGTCATAAAACATAAACAAGGAAAACTTATTTCTGGTATTTTTTGTTTGTTTTTTTGCACATCACATACAGAACTTAACAGATCCTAACTTTTGAAAACTAATCAGCTGTATTATTCGATATCGCCTCATTTTCCTACATCTCAGGATCTGATAACGGCCAGAAAAGTAGCAGCTGAGCTAAAAATAAAACCAGAATTTAGCTTTAAACAACTGTAACTAATATCCTGAGATCTAGATGAAATGTTTGTACATTTTGGGTCAAAATACTCCTAAAGGTACACGGCCTGTATCTATAGAGCGTGTTCTCCGCTCCCTAAAGCGCTGTACAACACGTCAATCATTCACTCACACACTGGTGGTGATGAGTTACATCGTAGCCTCAGCTGCCCTGGGTTCACACTGACGGAGGCGGGGGTGCCATGCACCGACACCCATCAATTGTCTTGCTCAAGGACACAAAGTAACCCAGCTGGAGCTGGGATTGAACCGGCAACCCAAGAATAAAGATCAGGATTTCTCTTAGCCAAATCAAAAACAGACTCATTGGTTTTAAGGAGGGAAGTCACTATTTGCTCCATTTCACTTTTCAGTGTGGTGTCACCAAGTGTAAATCAAGATGGGATAGATTCCAAGATGGGTAGAGAAAATATAATAATAGCAATGGATCAATTCAATCTGATTTTCTTTTAATTGAGACACTCCTTAACCCAGTGTTTCCCTGGTGAACTTCATCGCTTGTTTCCAAATATATTGTTCCCCCTCATAACAAACAAACTAAATAACACTGTATTTTTCTCTCATCATGAAGAATTAATACAGTGAAAATTGAGAGATTTGGTCTTAATTTGGCAAAGTTACATAGGGGGAACAGAATATTTCAGCTGTTTAAAATACGGTATTTTGTTCTCCCATCACAACATACAAACTAAATAACGTACAGGCATGCGTACTTTAGCCACAATTTCAATGATTTTTGACTTGAAGAATCACAAATGATTTTGAACTTGTCTTGGATTTTAGCATCAATTACTTGGGTTTATTTTGTGCTTTTTACAATTTGTTTTTTTTTAATTTTCATTTTATACACATGATTTGCACTTCAGAAGGTGTTGCTTCCAATCTCATTGTACACTGTATAGTGACATTTGGACAAAATAAACATGAAAGGCATTTTATCTTTATTTTACAGAGTGAAAATAAAAAATAATATTTACTAAAAAATGCAGCAATCAGCATTCCTATTTTCTGATCAAGTTGCGTTTGCTATTTTTTCTGTCAAATAAATATGACTTGAGTAGCATTCATACATTTTGTAAAGTATTTCTAATTACAGATTTGATACTCACTTGTTTGGGACTCAACACATAGATTAGGTATTGGAATTGACTTGCACGTTTTGGGACTTTTCTTGATTTGAGACGTGAAAGAAAAGACTTGAGACTCACTTGTGACATGCAATGACTTGGTCCTATCTCTATGAGAACCCTGATGAAAGTCTGGCTTGCTCTTTTGAGGCAGGTGTTATATTTACATTTTTTTAAATAATTAAACAATGTATAAAATACGAATTTTAAAGACGGCATAAAGAGGACTTCAAAGATTAAAAACTGAAACAACGCAACTAAACTATCAACAGGAATCTGCACAAATTTTCAAAAGGCTTTAAGATATGGAGCGCTGCTGCCCTCTGCTGGTGGACACAAAACACTGCATGCTTCAACATGTTTAGAGATAAAACTGAAAATATGTAGCATAGAAAAATGCACACCATATATGTTCACTTCTATAATACCTAAAATGTCACAGCTTTGCAGGGACATAACGTTTTACATTTGTAAAACTGCTAAATGTGGTCCACTTATAAACCCAGAAGAAGCGGACTCGTCGTCTCACGTTGATGACGGCAACAGTTACTGTTTACTGAGGAAATGCTCAAGGCTTCGTAGAAGCAAATTTCCAAAGCCAAAACACTGATTTCTGACTGTTAAACAGGTACGACATCACTCTTTACTGTTTTTATACATTACCTAGTCTGGAAACACACAAACCTGTGTGCTAGTTTCTTAAATAAACGCAGAAATTGATCCGTTGTGACCTTATGACAGCTTAGCTTGTTGCATCATGTTGAGCTAACAAGCTAACACTGCTAGCCAGTTACAGCCAAATGTCGAGTAACCAAACCTGCATGTGGTAATAAACGGAATATTAATTGGTGTGACAGATTTAAAACAACACCACGTTGACTGGTCAAAGCTCAACGAATTAGTTTGACTCGCCGCTGAAAGGAGCTAGCTGGTTATAACCTGACAGTGACAGTTAGCAGGAGTCTGCAGGGGTGACAACTTTGTGCAGCTTGGAGTGAGAATGCAGTTGAAATGTAAAGAAAACCAAATATGTTGTATCCTAATATCTAATGTGACTTTTCTTCTGATTGTATTTTTAAATCATTTTCAGTTTGTGAAAGCAGGTAAATGCTAAGAAGTGAGGTTCACTGGTTAATAGTCCATCAACAGGTTACCAGTTTGTCAGAAGGACAGATAGAAACAGAACAATCCCACATCTACACTTACACCATACACAATTTACATCCCCTACATAATATTTATGTTGACCTCATGATTTAAATCAGTGGAAGGGGGACCAGAGTCTCTGGTAGAAATCCTCACATGCAAACTCCTTAATCACGCGTCTCTATTTTGTATAAAAAACTTAAAAGTGATCAGAGTATGCTGTCCTGAAGACAGCAGAACAAAAAGGTACTTGGTTATATATAGAGTCTTTATTCTGTTAAAGGTACTAGAGGAATAAATGTATGCCATTCAGAATCTCATGGTGTGCAAGATAAAACAAATCGGTGATTATTTAAGGTGACTAATGGATTCACGACATCAACATATGAGAAGAAAGAAAATATTTTATTTAAAAATCTATTTTAAAGTCAGTGACAGTTTATGATCAGCTCGGAGATTTGTTTTCTTTTGCTCTGTCCACCATATGTATTTAGAGAAGATGTTGGTGAAAAGTGCAAATAGATGTTTATTTAAGAAGACTGTTGGAGCCAAAACTGTATTCGTTTTAGCTATTGGATGTTTAAATGGTTGATGAACGATTAATGATAAATAATTGCCTCCTATATGTTCAAACCGTCTTGTTTCCTAATTCAGGTAGAATGCATCAAAATAATTGTAAACAATAAGATCAGTTATTGTAAAATCACTCACTCCGCCTCAAACTTATGGTTACTTAGGTGAGAAACAGCTGTTTGATATGTGCATGTTTGTGCACACTCACATCTTTTGGTCCAGTACTTTACATACATGCATACAAGATAGACTGCTAAGAAAGCAGGAAAGGAGCTGCAATCAATTCAATTTGATTAAAAACACAACGTGACTGAACCGACACCGTGTGGCAAAATTTAGAGACAAAGAAAGAAGAAGTAAATAATTTTTCTATTCTTATATTTTTCAAGTTAAAATCTATTGTGAGATCTATGTCATTGTTGATCTGTCCTGACCAGTTTCTCTAGTCCTTAAAACTTTTTGTTTGGAGCAAGTTGCACTAAAATAAACATGGAGGCTAGCTGTCCATTTACTTACTTTAAATACTGCACAGCTAGCACTCTCACTGTCATCTTCATAGTTTATTCCATTTATTAGCTGAACATTTTGGGTGGGTAACTAACTACTGTTCTGATGGAAATCTTTCAATGTGAAACAATTTGAGCAGAACATAAAAATGAGCTTCCAACAATAAAATGGTAAAGCTAGTAGAGCTCTGGGGAGTAGTAGCTTACTACTACCTACTACTGATACTACCTACTACTGATAGGTACACACGACTATGCAGAATTTACATATTGTCAGATTGTACAAATGCAAAGTGCAATGGACTGTTCACCTGGTGAACTGTATGATTTATTTTTGAAGCATTCTTGACAGGGCTGCACGGTGGCGCAGCTGGTTAGCACTGTTGCCTCGCAGCAAGGAGGTCGTGGGTTCGCGTCCCGGCTCTGCGGCCTCTCTGCGTGGAGTTTGCATGTTCTCCCCGTGCGTGCGTGGGTTTTCTCCGGGTACTCCGGTTTCCTCCCACAGTCCAAAGACATGACTGTCAGGCTGATTGGGCTGGTAAATTGTCCTTAGGTGTGAGTGGGTGTGTGGTTGTTTGTCTCGTTCGTCTCTGTGTGGCCCTGCGATGGACTGGCGACCTGTCCAGGGTGTCCCCCGCCTCTCGCCCCTTGACCGCTGGAGATAGGCACCAGCTGCCCCGCGACCCTCTGTGGAGGAAGAAGCGGCTAAAGAAAATGGATGGATGGATGGATTCTTGACAGTCCATGTTCTGTCTTATGACCAACGTTATTGATGAGTTCATTAAGCTTGCTGAAATCTCTTTAACTAATGCTGTTCCAGCAGCAGACCACAACACAGTACAGGGCACCTTGCATCACAGACAGATAAAATATCTCCAGCAACTTCATGCACATGTAGATACGGAATATATATTTCTGAATTACATCCACTAGCATAAAAGAGTCTACTGGTAACCTTTTTGGATGTTTTAATTTAGGAAAAAATTCTCAGATAGGCAAGGAACAAAGGAAAATGTCTAGATTAATGCTAGACTTGTCAACTTCTAGTCAAGACGATAAACCAGAGTAGACATGGTGCTGCTGGGGATATCCAACTGAGGAAGTTGTGTATATTTATTTCACACTACTTGAATTTCTGTTTGTTGTCATAGAAAGTGTAAATGATGTGAAAATGTCATATATAGACAAAACTTAATTGCAGAATTATAGAGATGAATATTTTCGAAAACTACTGTAAAAGCTCAAAGGTTTGGCAGTAATCGAGTAGCAACTAACTGCTATTATCATTTTTTTCTCCGTATGATCTGACTAAAACTGATTGTGTTTAATTCCAGAGACAAACTGATAAATCTTTATTTTTCAGCTTCAGTTGTTATTTATTGTAAATGACCTACATTGTCCTTTTGGTTATAATAGAACAAAGAACAGAAGTTCTTGAAAAACTGAAGCAGGTTTGAAAAGTTTTAAAAATGTTAATACTGAAAATATTCTAGTTTATGTTTATTCTCAAAAGTTAAAAGATACTTGCCAAAATGATTCTTCATAAATACTAAAATATTAATTTAATGATGCGTTTTAATGTACATTTGGTTTGTGTGGAAATGCAGCTTAAAATACGTTTTCTTGCTTAGAGAAGATTTGAATGTATTTTGATTTTAAAGCAGAAATGATGAAATAAGAGTAGCAAGACAAAGACAAGGTTCTGTGCATCCTCACTGCCCTGTTTGTAGGTTATTTTAAGCATTCCTTTGTGCATTATTTACTGTGTCTGTGTTGCTCCTTGAGGCTGGAATCTTGGATGGAGTGAGTGTTGAGCCCCAGTGAGATGACTGACCAGGGCAACAACAACCACAACATCTCCTGCAACCCCTTTGCTGCCCTCTTCAGCTCGCTGGCTGATGCCAAACAGTTTGCATCTGACCAGAAAGCACAACAATCTACTCAGCCACCATGTGAGTGCAGTTTGAAGTCAGCCAGAAATGTTTGCTACCTGTTTTGTGTTTATTAAACTACCCTGCAGCTATTGTGTAGTTTTTTTCTTATGCACTTTAAAAAAATCTAGGTATTTCCTTGACTATCATATTTCTTAATAGCTGCTACTTCTAAACATTCAGAAGAGTACTAATGCTAATCCAAATCTCAAGGGTATATTTAAATTTAAAATAGTTTTGTTGGTGGATTTTCAGTTAAACTGACCAAAAAAAAAGTAGAAATCAACCAAATATATTTGTTGAAGACACATTTGCCGTTTTCCATTCTTAATTACATGAATCTCTGATCTAAATTAACCTTCCTGTGTGCCGTCACAGCGGAGGACTCGGGAGAGAGCCAGTCAGAGTCAGAAAACTCCGTGTCAGACAGCGTCGATGACAACGATGACTCCGTGGCAGAGCTTAGCCGCTCCTTCCGGTCCCGACAGGAGCTTTGTGAACAGCTCAATGTCAATCACATGATCCAGAGGATATTTCTAATCACTCTGGATAACAGTAAGTAGAACCTCGGTGATTATCAAACTGCTGTGTGGAACTTGGATAACACATCAGTAGGGATGATGTTGTCATATGCTTTACTTTGATCTTTTATGTTTTCTTCAGCTCTCCCTTAAGATGAAGCTTATTTTTAACTCTAGAGTCTTTTTGAAATCAGGTTTAGTTGCTTCTGCCTCCCTAAAACAACTCCATGATGTCGAGATCCGTGTTGCTGACAGACGTTTGGGTATTTTTAACATGCTTCGATAGTTTATAAGACTAGTCACTGCATCAGTCTGTGTCCCTGAGTCCTGATTTGGTACATGCAGTTAAAAAGTTCATTCTTTTTCAGTCATATTACCAGAAAACCTGAATTTCCCAGAAGTTCTTTCTCTCACATGAAAATATCTGAAGGGTAGACGCTTGCTGATAGCGATACAGATCATAAATAGCAGTGCAGCCTGTTTTTCCTCAGAGGCCTTTGTTGGATGCTAGTCAATATCATGAAATCAAATTAGAAGTTTCCAGTCAGAAACAAATGAGTCACGGTGCTTAAAGACAGCACGGAGACCTCCAGCGCTGTGAGGTTTCGCTGTGAGCTGGCTGAGTCGCTCATCACTCAGACTGCTGAAAAATGAGTCATGATGTTTCAGGAAATGTGGGCTAAAAGCCCCCCGCCTGTCTTTGCACAGTTTGTTCACAGATTGTTTTTCCCACCTCTGTATGTAGTAAATACATGCTGTGCATTTGATCCTCTAATGTCTTACTTAATCTAATTCTGGGCTCTTTTGTTTATGGTATTTTGTGACTACGAATAACCAAATGTTTGGTTTTATTTAAGCCTCATGTGTAGTTACTTGTTAACTATTTCATGTTAATATTTCTCCCACTTTAGGTGATCCCAGTCTGAGAGGAGGTAATGGGATCCCTCCTCGCTGTGTTTATTTGGAGGAAATGGCTGCAGATCTGGATGGACAGGACTGGCTGGACATGGACAACATTGAACAGGTTAAACATCAACACATTTGTCTTGTTCTGTTTCTATTTGTTCAGTAAATTGCTAAATGTTGGACATAAAAAGTAGAGATTGTTAATAAATGATCCATTACCTTGATATGTTAACAGTAGATGGAAACAGAAGGAATTGGTTGTTCTTGTCTGTGATGTTTCTTTTTTGTCCTTCAGGCTCTGTTTAACCGCCTGCTGCTGCTAGAGCCAGGAAACCACCTCATTTACATGACATCATGCAGCGCGGTCAACCTGTCAGCTGACCGTGATGCTGGAGAGAAATGTGCCATTCCTTACCTTTTTGCTTGTTACCAAAGAGCTAAGGAAGAGGTGTGCTTAAAAAACATTGCTCTTAAAAAACTCATTTTCATTTTTATTAGTGATCAGTAATTAGAAACTTAAAATATGATCCACAATCTTTAATAATTTAGTGACTCTGTATTTATACACCAGGTGACAAAGGTCCCTGAGAAGTTACTTTCATTTGCTGTTCGCTGCAAGAACCTGGCCGTGTCGAACACTCGAACAGTCCTACTCACACCGGAGATCTACATCAGCCAGAACATTTATGAACAGCTTCTGGACCTGCTGCTGGAAGGTTTCCGTGGAGCACGTAGGTCCTGCATTAAGCCTGGATATTTCCTCTCTTGAGTTTTCTTTCTCATCTCTTTAATCTCTGAGTATAATTAATGAAACATTTCGTCTAGTTTGTGGTTTTTTAACTTACAAAGATGCTGTTTCAGATCCAGAGGAGGTGGTTGAATTTGTTGAGGAGGTCATTGCTGGCTTGATCTCTGACCAAGAGGTGCGTACCTTTGAGGAGGTGATGGTTCCCGTCTTTGATATTCTTCAGGGACGCATGAAAGACTTGGAGCTGTGCCAGCCTGTCCTGTACTTCTACCTCGATGTTCTCCTCTATTTCAGCCACCATAAAGATATTGCCAAGGTTAGAGGACAAACATGATCTGAGCAAACATGCAGCTTTTGTCAACAGAAACAAAAGAATATAGATTAAATAGGCAGTAATTCCATAACATTTCAGTATTTATCTACTTTTAATGGTTGAAACTTCAAGGTGCCAAAATTTAATTTTTTTTTGTTTTGTTTTTCTCAGGTATTGGTGGAGCACATACAACCTAAAGACCCAGCTAATGGTTTGCAGTACCAGAAAACCCTGCTGGGGACTGTACTGAATATATCCTGCATGCTAAAAACCCCAGGTGTTGTAGAGGGACATGGCTACTTCCTGAACCCCTCACGCTCAAGTTCCCAGGAGACAAAGGTCCAGGAGGGCAACATCCACCAGGTACATGGACTTATTTAGGTTGCCAATTCTATTTTCTATTTTTAACCAAAGCCACGCTCTCAAAAACTATAAAAACCTCCAGGCACATCATGTTTACTCTCTTTGTGTCACAGTTCATGGGGCAGTTTCATGACAAGCTACACCAGATTTTCAAAAACCTGCTCCAGCGATCTGGCGAGACCCGCCACTTGCTGCTCACGTGGTTTGGCAGCTGTCTGCAGGCTAATGCTGGTCGAGCCAAAATTTGGGCCAATCAGATGCCAGAGATTTTCATCCAGATGTATGCCTCTGATGCTTTTTTTCTAAACTTGGGTGCAGCTTTGCTGAAGCTGTGCCAGCCATTCTGCAAGCCTCGTTCACCCAAACTGCTCACCTTCAATCCCACCTACTGTGCACTCAAAGACATGAGCGAAGAAGAAAGGCGGAATCGCAACATTCATGCAAGAGGTCGGCATATATGAAAAAATATCACACTCTTGAACCAGTGGGGCAGCTTGGATATTCAATCGTTATACATTTTTATCTATAGTATTTGGAACACATTTTTAGTTATAAAAAATGTAATGTGTATATGATTTGAGTTTTGTTTTATACCAGGTCTTGACAAGGAAACCTGCCTGATTCCTGTGCCTCCCCAGCAGCAGGCAGAGCCTGCACAGTCCTACAGCCTGCTGACTGAAAACCTCATCTTCACACAACTCACCATGCATCTTGGCTTCCACAGGTACATAAAATCAGTCAAACGCTTAAATCGGTCATAAACAAGTTATCAAAACTTATCAGAAGCTGCTCATGTCTATATGTGTGCATGTGTGTGTGCAGACTCCATGAGCAGATGGTCAAGATGAACCAGTCTCTCCATCGGCTCCAGGTGGCGTGGCAGGAGGCCCAGCGAACAGGAAGCCCCATGTCAGAGCAGCTCCTGGAGCAGTTTGAGCGTCTGATGATTGTTTATCTGTCAACCAAAGCTGCCACCACACAGCCCGCCATGCTGCAATGCTGCCTTAACCTGCAAGCATCCACCGCTGCTCTGCTTGTTCAGCTCAGTATGGGAAACCAGGGCCCTGAACATGTAGCACTCAGTTTCCCCCTGCCTTCCCTGCAGAACAATATTCTTTGTTATATTCCAGGTGGGTCAGATCTTCATTGCAGGTAGAGTTTTAATATGTCTGCAGACTAGATTTACTATTTATCAGTTTAAATACGAAAATGTCAACATAACTGGTGAAAGTGAACTTTTCATTCTAGGGAATAGGTTATGTAGCACTGCAGGTTTCAGTCTTGTGGCTAATGAATCATTTCAGATATGCTCGTTGTACAAAAGGTTTTATTGTGACTGCAGCTGTGCGTTCGACATGGTTGATGTGAGTTTAGTCATAACTAAAATATTTGTTGTTTGTCAGAGTTTTTTGCAGAAAACCTGGGAGACTTTTTCATCTTCCTGCGGCGTTTTGCAGATGATGTTTTGGAAACTTCTGCAGAAAGCCTGGAGCAGATTCTTAATTTCATTACTGTCTTTATGGGTAACGTTGAGATGTACGTGACTTCCTCTATCATGACTCTGGTTGTGGAAAGATGAGAAACAAGCCACTTTTCAGATTTACAGTTGTTGCTTTTGTTCCTCCTGTTTGGTTTGCACAACAGGATGAAAAACCCTCATTTAAGAGCAAAGCTTGCAGAGGTGTTGGAGACAGTGATGCCCCACATGGAGCCGCTGGCTACTGGTGCTGCTCAGCCCGTCGTGTTCCAGAGCGAGAGGGTCTTCTGCACCTATAGACATGCACCTCAGCTGGCTGAGGCCCTCATCACTGTGTTTGTTGATATTGAATTTACAGGTAAAGATATTTCTTAGAACTTTTAACTTGCTAGTAGAAAAGCTGACTAATGTAAACAAGTTGATGGTGCATGTTTACTCAGCCCAAATCTGTGTTTTCTCCAGGTGATCCTCATCAATTTGAACAGAAATTTAACTACAGGAGACCCATGTATCCAATTCTCAAGTACATGTGGAGCAAAGACAATTACAGAGAGAGCATCAAGGTAACAAACTAACGTCCCCACAGTGTTTATCTAAATCTACTGTCTTCACACCTGCAGGTTGTGGTATGATGATGTGGTTTTAACAGGAAGCTCAGATGTTTGAGGGGTTCTTTGAGGGATTTTTTTCTTGTATTCCAGTTTAAATAATTTAATCCTTCTCTTATTAACAATGCTTATCCAAAAGGCTGAATCACTCATTTCAAACATGCCATTCAGCCAAAACTTATATTTAATTTTGTTTGATTTGTTTCAGCATTTAGCAAACTATGCATCTGAAAACCTGGAGGCCATGAACCCCCCTCTGTTCCTCAGGTTCCTCAACTTACTGATGAACGATGCAATCTTCCTGTTGGATGAAGCTATTCAGGTGAGACTGAACATTTACAAGCTGTGTGTGAACTTGTTTGGTAATTTTTCAGTACTTTTAAGATCCTCCAACATTGTGCAGTTGGTGATAACATTTTTTTAATTTAAAAACCTATTTTGTCATGTGTTTGTGCTCCTGATAAAATAGAAGTCAACCACATACTTTAAATATATTTTTGTGTTTAGAACTTGAGTAAAATCAAGATTCTGCAGCTGGAGCGGGATCGGGGTGAGTGGGAAGGCCTGGCCCCTGGTGCTCGAAGAGAGAAGGAGTCGAGCCTGCAGATGTTTGGACAGCTGGGACGCTTCCACAACATTATGTCCAGCGAGACTATCGGCACACTGGCCTTCCTCACCTCAGGTCAGGCAATCAAACCAACAACAAAAAAAAGCTATTGCATACAATCTCTCTATTTTACTTTAATGTTTATTCAAACATTATTTTCACCCCTAAAGATTTTATTTAGGTATGTATAAACAGGCATATATACACAGTTCATAAGAACTACACCTATCTCAGTAGATTTCCATGTTTGATGTTCTTACGGTACTTGTTGCTAAAATACCTCAATAAAAAAATATACTTCTTTATTATCATGTTGAGAAATTATGACCTGTAGGAGTTTTTTTATCCTGACGAGGTGAGATTTCTTATACTAATGACTAATCCTCATAACAGTTTTTTGATTTATTTACTATATTTTTAATATTAAGGCGTGCTATGCGAAGCATGCAAGCCCTATTATTATGCACCTCTAAAGCGATGTCTGTGTAGTTAGTTTGTTTGTTTATTCCTCTTCCATCAACATTAATGCGGCCCGCACGGAGGGTTGCAGCCAGACACATGATACATCAAAACAACCGGCTCAGTCGGTGATGTGTGCTATTACTTTTATAAGAATTTGGAGTTACCATGGCAACGTAATTCGCAAAAAACCACGCCAAAAAAACCCATTCAAAATCCCATTGGGATCGACAAAAACCGCAAAAACCCACCCCTCTTCCCAAGTCTCCTGTGCGGACACACAATCACCTAGAGACTCCATTCAAAGTTTAAACGGGTTACAAGACATTGGACTATAACATTTGGAGGAATTGTGTCGATAGCTTTTACCGTTTTCCTAAAATCGCAAGAGAAGTTTGATGAAAAAATCAGAGTCTGACAAAAACAAATCCTCTCAGTTTACATGTAAAATCACAGGATTTTAGGGGGGTTCTGGACCTTTGAAGGCCATTTCTGAGAAAACCGTAGGTCCTAGAGAAAAATGGCTCTTGTATTAATCATGTTTTAATTTAGATGTTTTTGTGAAGCACTTTGTGATTTGTTTCTGTGAAAGGTGCTATATAAATAAAATTTACGTACTTAGTTTTGCATGTTAGCATGCTAATGATAACATTTTTACACTTTTGGCATGGGGACAGGTCAAGCACAAGATTAGCATGCTAACATGTTATCATGAAACTGTTTTTTTTTGGCATTTCGGACACTAACGAGAGGGGGAACCTATACAAATTATATATCAAATCGACCAGCTCGCTCATGTGATGCTTGGTTGAAATTTCCATAGCGTTTTGATTAACTATCGCAAAATTATTCACAAAAGACAACAGCAGAAATGGCACAAAAATGGATTAGCCCTTTGAATTTCAGCAAAAACTTACTGATGTTTGAGAGCCTGCCATTTCGACACACTTTAACCTAGAAACTTCATTCTTGGTTTAAAATAGTCATGGGACTTTGGACTGTAAAATATTGAGGAACCATTTTGATTTCACTGATGCCGACAGTAGTACACCCTCTCAAAGTTTCTTCAGGAACTTTTCTAGTTAACTATTACTGCTGTGACTTTTTATTTTAAACTGCACTGTTTTTGTTGAGTTATGTTTTATATAAAGTCTCTCATACAGTAAACAAAGTAACTGCTTTGTGTAATTATTATTTTTAGGTATTTCATGTGGTTTCTATAGGCTAGGTGTTGGGGTAAATATGTACAGTATTGAAGCACTGTATTGTACATAAATGCAATGCCTTTAAATGATTCTCAAATAAAATCAAATATGTTTTAAAAATGAGCATTAATGGACAGTTCAGACCTAGACTGAAATCTCGTTTAATGTTCTCTGTTCATGCTCTACGTCAACATGAACTTCTCCAGTACTGAACTGGAAAAAAAAAACCTAAATACAGAAGGGTTAGCAATGATAATATGCTATAACTTGTTCTTGATCTGGAGCCTCTAAACATCTTTTGCCGGACTGCATAACCAGAGAGAAACTGGTGGGTTCGTCTCTGAAATCTTATGTTCATGCAGCCATTTTTTTAAGGATGAGAATAGGTTCAAGGACCATAGGTTTTAAAATGATTTCTTTTAATACTTTGACTCAAAAGTTATTATTGAAAAATAGAGTAAAAAAGATACAATAAAACTATAAACATTCACTAGTTTTGCACTTGGGATGTATTGAAAGGGTTGATCTGGGGAGTGTTTTTATGTACCTGTTCAAACATTTGATTTCATTGATTAAATTTTTTTTTTTTTTTTAACATTTCTTTCTTAGAAATCAAGGGTATTTTTGTGCACCCCTTCCTGGCTGAGAGGATCGTTTTGATGCTGAACGACTTTTTACAGCACCTGGTTGGTCCTAAGATGGGAGCTCTCAAAGTCAAAGACTTCAGCGAGTTTGACTTCAAGCCACAGCAGCTTGTTTCTGACATCTGCACAATCTACCTAAACTTGGGGTATGTCAGAAATATTTTTCTTTTACAAAAAGAAAATAAGATTTACTTGTTAAAGAGAAAAAAATAATTGTTTTGTTTAAGCTTTTTTTATTTGAGCTATATGGTCTGAAGAAGAAATAAAACACATTGCTAAGTAAATCTGAACTCCTATTTCTGTTTTTGGCAGCAATGAGGAGAATTTCTGTGCCACTGTCCCAAAAGATGGGCTATTGTACTCCCCTACCCTCTTCTCCCAGACACTTCGCGTGCTGAAGAAGATCAACAAACCCGGTGACATGATCGTGGCTTTCAGTCTCCTTGCAGATAAAATAAAGGTATCATTTGACTTTTGGTTTGTTGGGAGAATAATAACTGTAAATTATTATGCATTTATGCTATAATCTTTTTTTAGTCTCATGCAGACAGGCAGCAGCAGGAAGAGGAAACCTATGCAGATGCTCCAGATGAATTCTTGGACCCCATCATGTCCACTTTGATGTTGGATCCTGTCCTTCTGCCCTCTTCTAATGTAACAGTAGACCGCTCAACTATAGCGAGACATCTCCTCAGGTTTGTTTCTTCTAAATGAGTTGTCCTTCAACTTTAGCAAAATTATGTCTCTAATCGACATCCTTACACTAACATTTAGATGAGACTTAATCTATTGATTATATATGTCCTCCTTGCAGTGACCAGACAGACCCTTTCAACCGAAGTCCTCTAACCATGGACCAGATCAGGCCAAACGAGGAACTCAAACAGCAGATCTTACAGTGGTTGGATAAGCATAAGCAGGAGAAGCTGCAGCTGGGACCCAGCGGCTAGTCCCACTGTACTGGCTGTGAAAAACTCTTCTTACATTGTTGTTTTCTTCCCTGACTCAGATGCTCCTCTGCTTTATGGCAAACCCATAAAATCCATAGCGTTCTTATCTCTGTGGATTTATTCAGACTTCTCTGCTCCAGCTGACATTGCATTAGTTCTTTCATGCAGCCTTCATCCTCAACAGATCGTTTTTGCAACAACTGTCCTGGCAAACTGCATCCCATTGTTACAATTTTAAATCTGATGCACAGTAACTGCTATTATCTCCCATAATGCTGTGTCGTGTAAACATTAGCAGGATGTGCACCCTCTGCCTCTATAGTCTCAACAGTCCGTTTGGTCAGCTCAGTATGAACTCCTAAACGACCAGCTGGCTGTAGTTTCATTTTATAAAGCAAGGTAAGTATTTTTGGAACTCTAAAGTAAGTTTGTACATTACAACTGATTCACTTGGATAAAGAACATGTCATACACTGCCTTTTAAAGTCCACTAACACCCTATATGTTTGCATTTTGAGGTAAATCTCAACCTGCATGCTAGTCATAAATATCAGCAGTTTAAAGTAGAACCAAAAAAATATATCTTATTATTTGGGACAATTAAGAGTTGAAACTGTTCTTAGTTTTGTAGGCATTGGAAACGTTATTTGAAGTTATCTTAACCTAGAAAATTAGGTCTGAATATGTAAAAAGTCACTTGTCAGGATGAGAAATTTCACTATAATGTTGGATTTAAGGATACAGAGGTCTGACCTTTTAGGTCATGCAAAATAAATCTAAATATGTCAGAGCACTGAATAAAATCTAAATATGTCAGAACACTGTTAGAAAAATCTCAACATTTAATGACATTTTATTTTAGACAGTGTGGGATCTGTTAACATAAATACTGACAGTTTAACAGTGTAGCATAAAAGTTAAATCCTTGGGTTGGGTTGTTACAAGTCTAAAAATCAAAACACTTTCAGCATTTTTAGTTTCCTGCAGAGCCTCATAAGACCTCTGTTTTTCAAACTAGCATGGTGACCTTCGTGTTTAAAATTTGTAAGAGTGCCTTTTTGAGACACTTAGTGATAATGGCTGCTCTCGACCCACGAGGAGAAGAGGATACTATCAAAATTCTGGCTTTTAAGATCAAAAGATGTGCAGATAACTCAGAGGTGACTACAGACTCTGAAATGTTTAATCCTAATAAAAATGTAGATCAAATGCAGCTTATTATCTGTGACATTGCTGATTTATCTCTGTCTGGAATCAGTTTAAATAAAATTTGTATCAGTTCCTTGTGTGGGTTTGTTTTAAGGTCCTTTAACTAACCACAGTTCTTGAGATTAAACCTTAAAAAGCAAAAATATAGGGTTCTACCATTTTTGACTGGAACATCCCAGTTTTTATAACCTTTAGAGCAAACGTTCAGCAGTTGATAACTGGTGTGTCTTATGACAGGTTTATTTTTGTTTAAATGTAATGAATTAACTTATGGGCAAACAGTTGAGGTCAGGAGAAACGGTGCCTAAAACCAAGAGCCTTGCAGCAAATGAGGACCCGTTTCTTACTTTTAACAAACGTTAATTGTTTTTCTTTATGGATGTTTTGGAGCTTTGTTGTAGATTGTTGTAAAAGAACAGAAAATTACATGTGTAGTGTTTTAATTTAAAGGCGTTTATTCAAGTTTGATTTATGAAACTGTGGGAAAGATTATTTGGCATGTTCTCATACTGTGTTAAACATATACCATCTTATTGATCATGTGGTTAAAATTACAATGCAATATTTATGTTATGTGATTGTAAATTTTATTATTTTTTTGGATGTAAAGTAAGATTAAGAAATAAACTTATGTAAGTTATAGACATTATTTTCTTAAACATCCACTACAGTGTACTTACACTAGCAGAGACTGAAAATGCAAGTTATACCTTTTTAATTCTCAAATACACGATGTATTTGCGAATTAAACTATTGAAATAAATATGGTTTGCATTTGTATTTCGATATTTAGATTTTTCATTGATTTATTCTCCTGAGACACACCCCCTTCTGTTAATTTAGTACTCAAATTTTAGTTGAAATGTATCTTTTGACTTTCTTTTACTTTGCTTGCTGAACCTTATTGAACTTTTTTTTTTAATGTAAGTTCAGTCTTTTTCCACACAAACCTATATTACAGTTTTTCTCAATTGCTAAGACACATTTCTTGAAAACTTCTCTCCATTGCTCCAAAGTTTGAACACAAAACCCAATTTTCAGCTAATTTCACAAAATCTCAGACTCTTCTTGCAAAACCAAACTTTCACCTCAAAACAGTTCCGTCTCTGCCCAAAACTGAACTTTGTTGTCAAATCGTGCCCCGAGTCGATCAAAATTATATACACTAAGATCAGTCACTAAACACTACGTAGAAAAATAGAAAACACAACGCTCAGGACATGAAGCAGGAGAAATACAGGTTTATTGTTCACTGTAGGTGAAATGCATGTTGTAAAACAAAAATAACTGCATTTAGCTCTGGTACAAAAAGACTAAACAGAAATCTGGTGCATTTACACGAAGCACTGGTAAAACCAAACAGAAATCTTATGCGTTTGCCACTTGTGTAGAGCAAGGCCATGTAAAAATAAAGTACAAAAATATACAAGTACTATAAGTGCATTACTCAGCCACAGCATCATGTCTCCGTACTGGGTCAGGACACAGGACTTTGTCCACATCACAGGTCACATTTTGTCTGGGGGGGGGGGGACTCATCAATACTGAATGTGAGAAAATTATTTTCTCATTCACTAGCATTGAGTTTTTCAATCTAGAGGTCCAGTGGGATTTTACGGAGGGGCGGGACTTACCAGCTCTACTGTATGTCATACAGTAATTGCTGTCAACATTTACATACTGTACTATAATGTCAAAAGAAGCTCATTAGTTGTTCTCTGCTCTAAATCCTCAGACTGGTGGACACAGTGAATCTACTGATGTTCAGTTTGTACCCTTTGTCCAGCCTCCCTCATGCTCAGACCATGGACAAGAACATGGTCAATCACAGTAGCTCTGATGTCATCAGATATTACTGTTCTTTGTCTTCCTGACCACCTCAACGTCCTCTGACACAAAATCTTCCTCAGATTTTTGTCCATTAGGGCCTCACAAACCAGTGCTCTCTGAACTGGTTACTGTGGATGTTCCCTTACATCATCAGACACAAGTGGGATCAATTTTGACTTGTAGTGTTCAAGTGGTGACGCCAGTGCTTTAATTGTGTTTGACTTTTGTCACCTGTGCTCACTATTTTGCAGCACATGTGCACACAATGAAAATGTGTTGAAAAGTTGTCTAAACAGCTGAAAAGAGCTTATGGTTTTGTCAAAATAGTGATTGTTTCAATCAGTGGGTTCAGGCAGCTGAGAATTTGGTTCAGACAACAGGGTTTAGTGTTTTAGCAATTGAGAAAAACTGTAATGTGGTAAATGGATATTTTGAGTTTAAATTATTCCAAACGCGTTATATTCTTTATAGAAGTTTGAGATCATTTTAGAAGATGAATAGTGTGTGTATCATTTGAAAACAGAATTGTCTCAAGTGTGTAAGCATTCATCTTTTTTTTTTTTTTACCGCCATGCAGCACTTAGTTGTCAGATTGCTGCTGGGCACATGAGGCTCCCAGTGGGGCTTTTTGATTGAGCCACTTAAAAAGAAGCTGCGAGGATCTTTTCAGGGGCTGTAGATTGGTTGTTCACCACCGTCTTTTTACTACATTACATAGTTGTTACTATGTCAAGAAGAAAACTGTTTCTGGCTGTGACATTTTATTTCCAAATGTTTAAATTCAACTAGCACCTCAAAACAATGCTTCCAAAGCTTTTTGGGCACTTATTGAGGCTCTGAAGGAACCTCCTCCCAACACTGAACATTTTTTATGTAATGGTGCTCCCTTTAGGCTTCTATATGAATCTCATTTATTAGACCCCAATCCTAGATTTCAAGTACCCATGACCCAAAGGGTAGTGGTTAAAAATGTTTCTATGAAATGGGAGTAACTTAAAGAAATGCATTGTTTCTTCTAGCATTCCAGTACTGTTATCTACCATGATGCAGATGTCAACAAATGCTATTTAGGAAAAAATGACCTTGACACAAAATGTTATACAGAAACGGGTGATAATTGCACATAACTCCAATGTGAATATTTAGTTTGGGTGCATTGTTAAAAATATATGATTTTTCCTCCAAAAGTGATTGATAGTTTTGACATGTTTGCCAAATATAACACACCAAGATAACATCAACCTAACTGCGATTATTGTTGTAATAGTGAAAATTTTTTACACAGGAGGAAAAACTCATGTTAGGGATTTTTTTGTGCCTACTTTTACATTACTTTTGCCAAAATCTAATTCAAGCAGTTTTCAAATATTTTCAAGGTTATTTACAGCATCTTGCATTGGTAATGATTTACACATATGATTACTGGTATTTCACTTCCTTGTCCTAATTAAGTATTATTGTGATATAAACAATTTCAGTTAGTTTCAAGCACTTTATTGAAAATTCAAAGATTCAAAAAGTATTTTTTCTAATATATTTACTTGTAATTGGTGATTTTATTCTTAAAAACACCATGGTTCTGTGCAGATGAGTAGGTGGGACTTTCCGCCTCACTTGCCAAATGTGAAAACGTTTACTCCAATAATACAGTGCAGCAGCAAACTGCACCAGTAAACTGAATATTATGGCTTCACTTTTGAACAACTAAGGTGGAGGGAGATGCTTCGTCCATTTTTGTTTATGTTCAATTATGTAGATGCACACACATCACAAAAAGAATTGGAACACCCCAGGTCTACATTTAAACACAGTGGTAGTGCAAGGGCAGAAACATGATTCACACATTAGTTTTAAAATATTTTCAAATAAAATCATTGGTGCAGACCATAATGTCAGCCTTAAAATTAGCAATTTTATATGCTGTTTTGTTTTTTATTCAAACCCCAAATTCAGTCATGGATACTTTGGACACATAAAATGTCCTTATTTATAATGAAACTGTAGAAATACTAATATTCAACCCTGATTTGGTCGGTTTGAGGAAGAACCCTATCCATACACAGCTGCCAATTTTGTTTAGCACTTTCATACTATTACACCTCTGTTCATTAGGTAGTCTTGTAATTGTTCGAAAATTAGCAGCTGCTAATAAAAGCTTCACAAAATTTCATGTTATACTAACCTTACAGTAAGCTGTCTCTTCTTTCCCTGGGATTCAAATGAGAAGGTCGTTTCCCGGGCAAAGCCCCTGAACCTGATTTGAATTCAACCATGCAAAGTCTGAATAGGGCCGCTAAGAAAATGCATTGTCGGGGTTTCTTTAATCCCGCCCCGTAACATGCATAACAATGAGTTCGTCAGTGAGAGCGCAGCGCTGTGGTAGAGGTTGTTTATGTGGAGTGCTGGGTTAGGGTTCCGCCCACCGAGGTATCTGATCGTAGGGCAGACAGGCAGAGAGTGTAAAATGGCGCACAGCTGTCGGTGGCGGTTCCCCGCTCGGCCCGGAGGGAGCAGCAACTCCGGTACCGGGAGGAGAGCGGGCCGAGTCAGGGTTACGGCCTTTTTGCGGAGTGTATCGGGAGCCCAGCCTAACGCAGCTGGACTCGGACCCGGGTTTGATGCTGCACTACAAGTCTCTTCGGTTATCGAGAGCAACCTGCAGAAATTTCGGGATGTTTTGGGGGAATCGAGCGACTCTAGCAGCGCAGAGGTAAGCCCAAGACAAACTGGGAGCATCTGTTTAGCTGCGGGGCACACGGTCCACCCGGAGGAACGTTTATAATCTCAGAGAAGAGGAGCTAACGGTTACTGTCCCCAAAGCATCATCTCCTGACTGTGCGCAAACTTGTCATTGCAGGGATGCTCGGATAACTTTGAGTTGGTTGTGTGGCCTTAAACTCTACAGTAACATGTTATATTGTAAACTTTCATTTAAAACGACACAAATATATATTTAATCGTATTTTATCCTACTTCTACTAGAATTAAAGTTTTCTTCTCAGTAAAAACATGCTACATCCACACGGTTTGGATGAAGTGTGGCTAACCCCAGTCTGCTAGCTAGAACACCGTAAATAAATCTCCGGTGTTACTTGGTTAATTACATGCAGTCCAGTAAACACATGGAACAAAACTCAGTGCAGTTACTAACTAAAATAGCAATAATTATAATATTACTACAGGTTTACTAGTTAGCAACTCAGCTTGGGGGTATGAAGCCTTGTGTTCCCTTCAAATTCATTCTCATTGACACAGTAAAAGTTATTGTTCAAAATGGGCATTAATGCTTATGTCTTACAGAAAACTAGCGTTTCAATAGTCGAATTTATTATGCTTTAATTTTTAGTGTACCAACATGGGACCTGGCTTCAAGATAGCGTGCAATGTGTTTGAAAACAACTTGAAAGGAAGCGAGAGAACACTGGTTTTTAATGAGCTAACGTCAACTTAGCGTCTGTCTGCAGCGTCTCTTGGAAAGGGCTGCTCAGTGTTCACTTAACCTGGTTGAAATGTATTTAAAATAATCTTTACTAGGTACATTTCCAAATATTAAAGACATGAGCTCACTCTGGGCTCACTCTTTGCAGTGAGGTGTCAACCTTCCAGCGACGCTTATTAGCAACCCAGGTTAGCTCACAGGCTAGCTGTTTGTATGTCACAGCTAAAACTACATCATTCTTTCGTAAGCCGTGGTCAAGTTGCATTTTTGCTTTGGAGGTTGTTTACCTCCGGCTAGTGTATTGCTACACAGTGGGTGAGATTACCAAGAGGAAAAGTTATCCAAGCTCATACCCACAACTAAATAATTCCCATCGTTAAGCTAGGACAGCTACCATGCTACGCACTACGCCACGCTAGCTATCAGGGCTGTTGCTGATGCATAGGAAAATGGGAGGTGGACATGTTTTTCTCTACAGTCAATACGTAGCTACTACTAATATAATATCGGGTTTATAGCGCCAGGTAAGGACGTTTAATTCTTAGCCACAAAACAAAAAAACATTCTATTTAGTCTAGAATGAATAATAAGAGTATTTCGATGAGATTTGGTGTGTAATTTTGCCACATTTAAGAGGAATGAGGGTTGGTAGTGGCAGTGCGCATGCAGGGTTGGCTACAATAACAACGAGCCCCTTCTTGACGGACCGTGTGATGTGGGGGTGTGTTCGCCTTAGCGAATCTTCCTTCTTCATGATGAGCAGCATGCGTTCATTGCAGTGGGAGTACACTGAGTGGGGATGTTGACTTCCAGCTTTAATGCTACTAATCTGAGCTCAGACGGTATATCACTTTAACCAAATAACGTCAAAATTTACATATTTATATTGGCGTTTTGATGTTTTGGATTTTTTAAATTTAAATACTGTATTACACTTTGTTTCTACATTTATTCTAAAGCGTGTTTTAGAGGTTATAATACATGGAATTAACATGTATGCAGCCAGATTTTGTAAAATACTGCTAACATATTTTGTTATATAAGAAGTTAAACTATTGTTTTAATTTGAAATACAATTTTTTTTAACAAATTGCTGATTAAAATTGTATTTATTGGGATGCATATTTGATGTTTGGGCCATTAATTCTCCATGAAGCTTGATTTACATGCATTATATCTGTTTTATTATTTAGCGATGCATCCAAAAAATCATCTGGTGATTGTAATCGGCCATTATTCAGCTTGATTAGCTAATATGAAACATAAAAATATTTTTTGTCTATAAATAAAGCAATAAAAATTCTCTCATTATCCTTCTGATCTATGAACAAAAAATGCTAAGTGCTAATTTGAGCTAGCAATAACAGATCTTCCAAATGAAAGTTTTTAATTTCAGATTTATAATTTAAAATTTCATCAGGTTTTTGTAATTCTGTTAATTATAGTTTTTTAAGATGAATCATAATAGTCAATATTGGTTTTGGCAGATCAGTGCTTTACAAGAATTGGCCATCAGTAGCCAACAAACCCCCCCAAAATGTAATTTATGCATAATCTTTCTGCTCTGCGATACTACTGAGAAACAGTGATGTTATAGGAAACTTCATCCTTGTGGGTGCCTCCTCCCTTTGCTAGCGTATAGTATTATTTGATGTGTGTGGACACAGACTAGACCATAAAATCCCCATGGGACCTGAAGCTTGTGGAAGTTGCGGACGCAGCATGGTGATTTCATCAAAAAGCAGTGTGAAGTGCTTGTCTGGCCAGATCGAGGCACAGTTGTTCAGGCTCACTGCAACATACTGAGCTCGCAGTGCAACACTGAACGGAGCGCCAGCCGGACACTTGGCCACCCCTCCCTCCTCCATCCAGACAGAAAAACCCAAATCCACTTCAGACACACACACACACACACACACACACACACACACACACACACACACACACACACACACACACACACACACACACAACCCTGTCTGAGAGGCAGAGCAACTTTTCTTCTGACAGCTGCCACTTTGGAATGGATTACTAACCCTATTGGAGTGCCTCAAAGGGGTGCTTCTTGGCTGTTGTTGTCCATTTATTAGCTTTTGTATGTGTGAAGAGAATTTGTTTTCTTGATCTGAGCAAATTGTTATGATTTTTTTGGGTGCCGATCTTGTTGATGTTTTTTGTAAACGTGTGCCCAACCCCAATTTCATAATTTGTCCAGTCAAACTTTGCATAATTTTCTTTTTGTTCTTGATCCATTATTTTTCTCCTTCTGCTTCATCCATTCTTACCCACATGGTATTATCAAGTTTAATCATTCAAACTAAAATGCAACTGAATAGATGTATCAATCTAAATGTGTCTTTGCCTGACTGGTTTGAGAGAAATGGTGTGTTTGAGCGGAAGGGGCTTCAGTCCAGCAGGTGTTTGGCCTATTTAAATGGAAGACCCCCACACCCGCGTACCCATTCCCAAGACAGCGTGTGGATTGGAGCAGGAAGCTTTGTGTCTGCTTTTATTCTAGTTCTCACAAAGTGCGGGCGGCTGAAAGAGTGCAGGCAGGGATATCAAAGGGTGCTGGGCGACCCCCCTCTTCCCAACGGGACAGCGCTGGGTGGAGAATTAGTCCCAGACCCTCCCATCCATGGCTTTATTCTGCTGCAGCAGGCGGGCAAGGAGCTTTCACCTCCGCTTTAGGAGTTGCCTGACTGGGAGAAAGGCGGCAATTGTGTCGTCTTTCTCTCTCTTTGTGTTTGTGGCGGTAGGGGCAGGGGTCTTCCTCAGACTTTGCTCTTGTCCCTGATTGCAATCAGAAGCGGGTGTGTTTTCTTTGTCTTTATTTTGATTAAAACATTAGTTCATGCTGCCACATCGGGTGAGGAGGAGTGGTTATGTGCCGTCTGCTAGCATATGCAAAAGAGTACAGACATCATTCACACGTGCCAATCGAGCTGTCCTTATTTGTCTGTCTTCATTTCCTTGTAATAAGATGTTCAAATGGAAGTTATCTCACCACTGTGCTGAGGAACAAATCTGAACCAGTTATACATTTGCATATGAACATTTGAAAAACAAATGCTCACCTTTTGCTTAGGGCATACAGGGGTCACCATGCTGTAACACTTCTGTGGCCTTTCTCCAACAGATATATCATCAGCATAAAGGATAATTATTGTTCCTTTATACATGGAAAGATTCCTGAAATGTGTCAAAATTTATTTTTGTTTCAGACTGAGGGAAGAAAGATTTCTGGAGTTCTCCATCATCAAACCGAATGAAAACTATTACACCTATTTTATATCACACCACTGCATCAAAGTCACATTTTTGCCCTCAGCGATACTTGTCCTGATTCTTTCTTGTCTTAAATCGAGTAATATCTGGGTTTAAAAATAGCCTAGAGTACTGTGCAAAAGTTTTCAGTCATTCTTCACGTCTTGATTTTTGCTTTTCACGGAGTCAGACTTTTTCAGAATTTTCTTATTTGTCTGAAGCAATAGTTCTACAAGTTTGCAGAAGTTTGTAAAGCTAAAACAATGTTGTTTAAGACTGCTTTTGAAAGTAAAAAATGGGTGTCTCAATACTTTTTGCACAGTATGGTGGGTGTTTTTTTTTTGTGTGTGCTTATGAATCAACCTGTTAGTTTTGCCTTGGTTGGATTATTCCATGTCTAAAATACTGTTTATGATATTTGTGCATTTGGATTTGTTATTTTGATGTTGTTGTAATATGTAAACAGATAGTATATGTGAGGACAGAAGGGCATAATTCAAGTGAGACATTTGTCATGCAGCTTGACGGTTTCCATCCTACTGAAACTGCTCTTCACAAAATTCCATATGTGAATGCCTTTTGCATCTGATTAGGAAAAAAAAATCTGCTAAAAAGTATAAATGTCTGTTTTCATATCAACTAACAGATTAAGTTATTTTAACCAGTATAACTAATGAGGTTACTGACCTCAACTCCTGATTTTTGCAGTTTTGCATTTGCAGCACTCAGTGTAAGGTAATTAGCACATGGCTAATTAGCATATCAGTACAGAAGCGCTGAAGCTTCTTCTAAAATCACTGCCGATCTATTTCTCTGTCACTGTAACATGCTGCACAGTGGTGCAGTTGATAGCATTGTTGCCTTGCAAAAAGAAGGTCCTGGGTTTGATTCCCAAGTTGGACCTTTCAGCATGAAGTTTGCATGTTCTCTCAGTGCATGCATGTTGTCATTTAGCTATTCTCAGTTGATCCTAGTGTTGTTTTCATGTGTGGTCCTGTTAATGGACTGGTGGTGACCTGTCCAGGTATACACCACCTCTCACCTGTTGACTGTTGGAGATAAGCACCAGGTCCCTGCAACCTGGAACAGGAATAGATGGATAATACTAGACAACTGGTATTTCCCACTAATGAGTAAACCAACTGTAACTTACCATTTACCACTGAATCCGTTACAGTGTTTGTGACAATAACCCAAGTGGTACATTCAGCGTCATTAGAGCACTTTTTTGTGTTTTATTTATTACAGTTTAACTTCAACAAAGTTATCTTAACAACAACAAAAATATTATTTTTAAGGTTAAATTGAATTTGGATCATTTTTAATGCTGATTTAAATAAATTAACTTTACCACAGGCTGTATTTCAGTGCTACTGATACATGTAATTAATTTTAATAACTTTAATGCACATTTGCAATAGTGATAAAGTAATTTCCCAACAGGGACAGTAAAATATCTACTATGAACAAAATAATATTTTGAACCTGTTTTATCTTTAAAATAAGAACTTCGTGCTGTGGTGGTTGTACTAGCTGGTCTTATCTGCTGCCAACTGTCAGTTTGGTTTATCCTAAATACCGTCTTTAAAGACGTTAAAAGTCCCATCAGCTTTCTCGAAAGTGTAAAAGCGCTATCAGCATGATACAGAAAAGTGTTCCTCAAACCTGATTCCCACCCGTCTCAGAAGTGTCAGGGACAGTCCCCATCACATCCTGAAAATACCACTTTGTTTCCACTATGAGTCAGTTGGTTTTTCCCTCTCTAGCTTTTAGTGATTTCTGTCATGTAATAAATGCAGTAATCAGGCAAATGAGATGTGTCAGATCAGCTGGACGCAAAACTGCTCAAACCTTTAAGGTGAGAACCATTACAGAAGAAAGCTCATCAGCTCATGAGATAAAACAGAAATGAGAAAAGGAAACTCTTGTATTTCATTGCCGAGTTATTCGTTTTATGTTGCCAGGCATGGAAGCACATAATGCAACCTCACGAGTCTACTACCGTGTTTGTTTACTTCTTGAAGTTACCTCCCTGTGCCTGCCCTGCCATTGAGCTCCCAGTGAGCCTTGTGTTTCACACGCTGCTGCTCGGTGCTTGGGAGTCAGTGGGCGCGAAGCAAGCGAGTAACAAGTGAGTGATTGAATATATGTGTTTTGGAGCACAGCGGAGAACAGAAATAAGGGGAGGGAGAGGGATGGGAGGTTAGTTTGGGATTTGGCAAGCATCTGCACGAGCATGTTGAGAACCCTAACGTCTTTCATCCAGCGCTCCCAGGAGACAACTGCTGTCCCTCTGTTGTCGATGGTGCATGTGGTCAAGATGCTGTTTCCTTGTCTCATTTCCCCCCCCCTCTCTCTCGCTCCTCCTCTTTATCCTCCCACAGCCCTCCTCCCATCCTCACTCTGGTGCGCTTGCCTGTGCTCCCCTCCCCCGCATCTTCACTCCTATGCTCTGCTTGTTTACATCTTGATGTGCAGTTCATGCACAGGGTGTTTTTATGTGTTCTTTTGCCCCTTTCTGCAAGTGTGAGGCATTATCGATAGCACTCAGGATCGACAGTTACATGTGCAAAACACGTGTGCGGTCACATTCATCTGTCGACTTTAAGCGCTTGCCTTGAGCCTAGCAGGTTGTGATGTCATTGACTGCTACTCATCATCACAGCGAGTCAGTGCTGTTCGTTGGTACTCCGCCCCCTTCGGCTCTGCAACACCATCAAGGGGGGGAGCAGCAGCTTGCTCAGAGAGGAGAGGATGCTGGTATTACAGTGAGCAGAGAGGAGAGGAGAAATGTAAATAGAAGAAGATGCTTGAATGCGTTATGGGGAGTGTCAGATGCTCAGATTAATGTTGCTTGCCAGGATAAACAGCAGTATTTACCGTCTGTTATGGCAGTTTATTTATATGTTGAACAGATGAAAGACAGTTTTTGCAGCTCACTTAATAGCTTTCTGTATTTTCTTTCTTTTAAATTACATTCCATGTTGTGTGTGTTTTTGGTATCTGTATTTCTCGTGTGTGTAACTTGGTCCAAACTGAGTTATCATTTGGTCATGTGCATACACCTGGATAGCAGCTGCTCTCTAAACTGGGCCAAATCAACCTCAACTGCATCCCCACACGCCTCTATAAATAAACATGATGAAATGACATACTCACCTCTACTGTTAAATGTATTCACTGTTAGAAGTAATGGTGCTCAGAGGATCCTGAGGATGTTTATATTCCCCAAATCATTTCACCATCCGTCATGTTGAGGACTTAAAATTAAATTGAATTAAAGCTCAAGAGGCAGAATTTATATTACATTTATAGTGATGTATCATTTCTTTGCTCCAAAGGGAAAATAGTAATTTAAAATAAAAAAAGGGAAACATAGTTACGCCTTTAAAAATGACCTCGTTTAAAAAGTGAACATATGATAAATGTTTAAATTAATATTAAAGCACATCTCTATGTGAGTCACCCAATATTTGTTTTCTTGTTTTGTAGGAAGAAGCATTTGGAGGATTTGGAGCGACTGCTGAACAAGTGGAAATACAAAACTCTTCAGCAGCTTCTCCAGGTACTATAACTTAAAAATAAAGCAGAGCATTGGGGAACTAGATATTTAAAAAATATATATTTTCAGTTTTAAATACTTAAAAAAGTTTTCTCCTCTGATTTTTCTAAGCAGACCCACCCCTACAGGAGAAAAAGCCCAGAGGCCGTCCACCACGAATTCTGACTGCCCAGAAAGCTGCTTCAAGTCTACCTTCCCTTTTATCCTTTCCCTCCCCAACACGGCCTGATGGCCCTGAAAGGCCAGCAGAGAAAGTAAAGAGGCTACCTGGGAGGCCACCTGGCACTGGGGAGAAGAGAAGAGGCAGGCCACCTTCATCAAGCAGCAGGAAAGCTTGGAGCACAGGCAACCATGCATCAGGGGAGGACGGCAGGCATGCTGGGTATGAACTGGGTGAAGAGACAGAAGAAGACAAAGACAGAAAGTGCAACAAGAGGTTGCCAGTGGGTTCTGCACAGCCTCATGACACAGATGCAAAGTTTCCCACAGGTGGACGGAGTGATTCCAAAGTTACCAACCTGAAGAGGCTGACAGAAACTAAAGTCACCCCACTCAAGTCACGCCTCAAGACTTTGCCTGGTGTACCTCGACGCCGTCGTGGGAGACCACCTTCAGCAGAGCGGCTCAAAGCTGAAGCAGCAGCAGCTGCTGCACAGCTGTCTACCTCTATTGAAGGTGGGGAAGGGAAACATAAGGCTTTTAGGGTCAGAGGTGGAGACAAAGGCACAGAACCACACATAACTCAGCAGTCCATCCTAAGGGATGCAGTCAGTGCTGAGGACCAGGACTCTTCCAATTCACCTGTCTCCCCATCTCCCTCTAAGCCAGGTCGGCCAGTGGGCCTCAGAAAAAGCCCTCGGCATAGAAAACCGGTTCGAATAGTTCCCCCTTCGAAACGCACTGATGCCACCATTGCTAAACAGCTGCTGCAGCGCGCCAAGAAAGGAGCGCAGAAGCGGTTGGAGAAAGAAGCTGTCGCTATTGGGGGGAGTGGCTCAGGAGCTACTGAGGCTGTCATCAGAAAAACCCAACTTAAGAACATTAGGCAGTTCATCATGCCTGTGGTCAGTACTGTTTCCCTTCGCATCATCAAAACTCCTAAACGCTTCATTCAAGATGAGGGCAGTTTTGGAACTCCTCCACCCCATGCAAAGATAGCACGGTTAGAAACACCTCCCCCATCTGTCCCAGCGTCTGCCCCACCCACATGTACCACCTCCTCATCACCTTCTCCTGCACTTGTGTCTGTTACTCCTGCTGCTGCTAGCAGTGGTACAACTGCTCCTGTCGAATCTCTCCCTCCTCCATCATCCCCTGCCCCGACCCCTGCTGTCCCAGCAACAGCTTCCAGTCTGCTCAACAGCAACACCAGTAACACAGCCAATGGAAGATTCAGCCATAGTGCACCATCTTGTGGCTCTAGTGCTGTGTCACAGCATTCCTCTCAACTATCCTCTGCAGAGTCTTCCAGGTCCAGTAGTCCAAGCTTGGATGACTCATCCTGTGACTCTCAGGCTTCTGAGGGCACACAGGCATTGTCAGAGCCTGATGATCATTCTCCATCCTCACAGGGAGAAAGAGAGGCCAACCTGTTGCACAGCTCAAGGCCTGCCTCTCCTCCTTCTGAACCAGAGCCAGAGAGGACTCCTAGAGGTCGGAGGGCACAGGGGGTTGGCCGGGGAAGTCAGAAACCGAGGGTGAGGGAACCTCTCTCTGGTGGGGTTAAAAAGCCAATCATCAGCCCACCAACAGGTGTGCTAATGTCCTCCTCTACTCTTGGAAACTCTCAACAGGCTTCATCTACAGCTTCATCCCCTTCTTCACCTCCCCCTCCCCCTCTCCTCACTGCTCCACAGCCTCCCCTATCAGGGTCCTCCAGTACAGCTGCTATCAGTGAACACCATGCCCAGCCATCATGGATGCCTCACACCATTCCAACATTTATGCCTGGGCCATCAGTGCTTTCCAGCCTGTCAGACAAACGGAGTCGCTCCATACTGAGAGAGCCTACCTTCCGTTGGACATCCCTGTCCCATCCAAGACAGCTGTACTTTTCCTCAGCTAAATATGCCAAGGAGGGCCTAATCAGAAAGCCTGTGTTTGATAATTTCCGTCCTCCACCCCTAACTCCTGAAGATGTAGGATTGTTGCCTCAAGGTGTTGCCGGAGCAGGGGGTGCTGCTACATTTCCAGCATCAAGCGCAGGAGCAGGAAGTCGCCTGTTTGCCCCTCTTCATTCCCACACACATCACCAGCATCCCTCATCGTCCCGTTTTGATGCATCGCTCCCAAAGCGCAGCCCACTGCTCCGCGCTCCACGCTTTACACCTAGTGAGGCTCACTCTCGAATATTTGAGTCTGTTACTCTCCAGTCATCTTCTGGAAGCAGCCCCGGTTCTCTCTCCCCTCACCAGACGTCCCCGAGTTCTAATAGATCCCAGCGGCGCAGTAGACGACTGGTCCCGGGAGTACAACGAGGTCATCCACGGTCCCCATCACACTCTATGACCAGACGAAGCAGCCAGATAAGAGAGCAGATGTGTGCTGGGAAAGGTGCCTCTGAGATGTCTGTGCTGACAGGATCTGTTTCCGCTAGTAACCCCAGCTCTCTGCCGGGGGTTTCTGCAAGCCCACTAGCCACTAGTGCCTTAACACCTGCTTCTTTCAGCACCTTCTCCACAGTCTCTCGGGGTCTGGCCTCACAAGCAACACCTGATAGTAGAAGAGGAGCAACTGGAAATCCATCGCCCATGTCAAATACATCATCCTCTTCTTCCCCGCTTTTCCCTCTCTTTCCTTCCAGTGCTCAGGACACAGGACGAGGAGGTGGGAAAGGAGCTAAAGACAAAAGCTTGTCAACATCTCAAGAGCCTGCTCCAAAGGAAAAAGAGAGGGAGTCTGAGACAAATCGTGAGAAAGAGAAGGAAAACAAGAGGGAAGGGAAGAAGGATTTGGAGAAAAGAAGTAAGGTGTCCTCGCCTGATGGCTCCCCAAATGCAACTTCTGGCTTGTTTGCTGTGGATGGGAGAGACTCAGAAGGTGCTCATGCACCCAAAAAGACTCCAGGAAGAAAAAAGTCAACATCCGTTGAAACAGTTTCTGACATTGCTACTCTAGAAATAAGAGGTCCCCAATCTATGTCCATCACTAAAGGACGTCATCCTAAGAAAGGACGACCTTCTGAGAAAGGAACAGAGACAGAAGAGGGGGAAAAGGAGAAAGAGAAACGAAGTGTATCTAATCAGCAGACCACTAGCTTTCCAGGGCAGCAGGGCAAGCAGCATCTTCCTGTCCCTTTGACATTAACACAAACAGAGGAGCACTCATTGACTGACAGGCAGCTGGTTGGACTACTGAAGAAGGCCAAAGACCAGCTCATTGCAATAAAGAAGAATAAGCTAAAACCTGCAGAGCAGACTAAGGTCCAGGTCAGTTTTCCTCGTTGTCTTCATAAATCTTGATGCTTCTCAAAAGCTTTTCTGGTTTTGCCATTTTAATCATTCAACCACAAGTAAGTGGCTAAATGTGCAAATGACATGATGCATTGAACATTTCCTATAAATAGAAACCTGTGTTTGTACTCAGACTGGAATTTGATAAGAGGAAAGTCCCACAGCGAGTGTTACTTAAGGGGAATTCTCTCCACTTCATGCATTATGTAGAAAACAGAGCTAGACGTGCTTTTAGAGAACTTAGTATTTTCCCTCTCACTCCTACTGTAAATCTAAAGGCAATAACGTAAACGTTCATGCTTCAGTTCCATGTTTGCTCTGACTGTGGTGTGAATTTCAATATTGTACCTGTCCGCTGAAGACTGCCAGACCAGATTTTTGTGACTGCAGTACCTGCTTCTTTCATCCAATGTAGTGGCGCCAAAGATACAGCAGACAAATAAAACATCAGAAGAAGAAAAACTACACAGACACTCATTTTGAGGAAATACTGTGTGAGATTTACTGTTATCAAAATTTGGATCTCACTCAGGGACCACAAAAAACCCTGGTGGTTTCTTTTTCTTTAGAGTTGAGAAAGCAGCACACTATTGTTATGTAGGCTGTTATGGAAACTGTAGATTCCTGTAGAGTGCTGTATTCAACCTCCACTCCTATCCCTGTTACCTTCTAATTGTTTTTTATACTGTATATTAGTGTTTCATATTGGTTGAAAAGAAACATCCACAATGACAAGAAAACAAAGTATTTACATTTGTGGTAGAAGTTTGTGCATTTCTTATAAATAAATATTTTTACACTTGTTTTATGTTGTGTGTTTCTGCAGGGTCAGGAGAGCGACTCGTCAGAGACCTCAGTCCGTGGTCCACGTATCAAGCATGTATGCCGACGTGCAGCTGTGGCTCTTGGCCGTAACCGGGCAGTGTTTCCTGATGACATGCCCACACTTAGTGCCTTGCCCTGGGAGGAGAGAGAAAAGATCCTATCTTCCATGGGGAATGATGGTAAGGGCAAATTTGAACCTACCTCTCATTTGACTTGCATATGGGTTACTATCTTTAGACTTGGCTGATTAAACAGACTTTGAAAAAAAAAAAAGATTGTAAACTATAGTTCTTATATGATAATGCATGCACGGGCTGCAAATTGCTTCCCTGTGGGACTGAACATGTATTTCACTGTTGATTATTGGATTTTAACCCAGTTTGTAGTATGCTTGGATGTTATAATCCAAGAAGTGAATGTCACGCTTTAGAGTTTTAATAATAGGAGTAAACTTTGTACACCTGTGCACTATATATGGCAAAATATTTTGCATAGTCAAAGAGACGACAGATATTTTACATCGGGATGTATTTACTCTTTAATCGTATTAATCATAGATGAGTCTGAGCAGAGTTATTGTTATTTATGACAACATCTGTCCTTGTTATGAAAAAAGCATGCAACAAGGCAGAGTTCTCATAGGAGTAGAGAAATCCAGTCATCAATTGGAGCACAGGCACACAGTGAAGTGGTGAAGGAATGAGCTGCTCTGTTCCTGTTATTTCTGACTGAATTTATGCCATGTTGTGACATGTGACTATGTGATGTTCTAGGCCCTGGTGGTGACAAGTCAAGTGTTTGGAATTTAATATATTTTATCAGTCATTTGTGATCAAGATCTAGTACATCTGGCACACGTTAAAATCTTCATCTTACTTGTAATCAGACCTTGAGGTTAAAAAGTCTTTTGGTTTTGTGTGTTAGTAATGATCATCTGTGTGTGATGGATCATCTTTACAGATAAGTCATCAGTAGCAGGCTCAGAGGAGGCGGAGCCCCAATCTCCTCCCATAAAACCGCGCGAGACGAGGCAAAAGGCCGTTCAAGAAGCTCCTCCCAAAAAGGGGCGTCGGTCACGTCGCTGTGGCCAGTGCTCGGGCTGCCAAGTCCCAGAGGACTGTGGCGAATGCACTAACTGTCTTGACAAGCCCAAGTTTGGAGGACGAAATATTAAAAAGCAGTGCTGCAAGTGAGTTGCATTTCATGAGCTGTTGATTATTTTATCTCTAATGAGATTTTTTAAAATACATTATTTTAAGTTTTATTTTAAGAATTGAAGTTTGAGCTTTTTACGTTTTATTTACAGGATGCGAAAGTGTCAGAACCTGCAGTGGATGCCCTCGAAGATGTTTCTTAAAAATCAAGGTAAAGGCAAGAAGGACAAGAAAAAGAACAAGTTTTCTGAGAAAAGAGACGTTGTGAATCCAGTAAAAGGGCCCAATTCAGAGTCAGTTGCCAAACCCAGTCCAGCATCGCTGAAGGAGGATTCTCTAGGTAAAAGCACTGAAACTCTTTCTTTAAAGCTGGGAGAGGAAAAGCCAAGACAGCAACCACAGTCAAAGCAGTCGTCTCCAGAGCTCGCCTCGTCCCCTACCCCACTTGAACCCACTCAGGCCCAGTTTACAGTCACCTCCCAGGCTCAGTCTCCAGCTCCCACACTGGACCCCAAACAGCTCCCAGTTTCAAGCAACTTCACCGGTAAAAAGGGACAAAAACCACAACAGCCAGTTCAAACTTCTGCCTCCACGTCCTCCTCTTCCCCTTCTTCTTCTTCTTCTTCTTCTTCCTCTTCCTCGTCCTCATCTTCATCCTCATCATCTTCATCCTCGTCATCTTCAGCCCAGAATTCCCCCTCCCAGTCTACGCCGTGTCACCAGCTATCACAGCAGCAGCCCCCTCCTAGTCAGGCACCTTCCAAAAAAGATGCTTCACCCAAGATTTCTGTGAATGAGCCCAAGAAGAAACCCCAGCAGTCGTCAACGCAGCAGCAGAGTTCAGCTACATCAGGTAAGAGCCTGGTCACTATTTTTTTTTTGCCTGTTTTAATATTTAAACAAGTGTACTGGAAGAAAAAAATGCTCCATCCAGACCTGCATGTTCTTTCTTTGCAAAACCTCCAAGTATCTACCATGTTTCCCAGACCTCGGCTCTCGCCTTGCTAAAGGAATAATGCATATTTCATAACTAATCTTATTTTTATTTGAATGTTATGTTCTTTTCCCTTTTCCTAGCTGACTCGAAACATCTGAAAAAGCCACCTTCTCGCACTATTTCTCCATTTCTTAAGCAAAAACCAAAAGACAAGGTAGGGAATAACTATTGTTTTGTGTCTTAAAAAGTTTCTTCAGTACTTTGAGGAGAGACCACACATGATTTCTGACATGTACTCTCTTCTGTATCTTGTTTGTTCAACACAAAAAGCCGCTGAGCACTAAACCTCCCAGCAGCAGTACTTTAAACTTGCTGAGCACTCCCTCGACTAGGGAGCAGGTGAAGTCCAGAGCTCCCTGCGACGGAGTGCATCGTATAAGAGTGGATTTTAAGAGGGATCACGACGTGGAGAAGGTGTGGGAGGCTGGTGGCCTCAGCCTACTCACCTCTGTGCCCATCACACCCAGGGTACTCTGCTTCTTATGTGCCAGCAGTGGAAACTTAGAGGTAAAACAAAAATCACAACTTGTTTTGAAAACATCTACTCCTTTAAATATAAATTTCTTGGTTAAATTGACTCTTCTTTTTCTCTACAGTTCGTCTTTTGCCAGGTCTGCTGTGAGCCGTTCCATCTCTTTTGCTTGGGGGAGTCAGAGCGCCCTCTCCAGGAGCAGTTTGAGAACTGGTGCTGTCGGAGATGCCGGTTCTGCCAGGCCTGTGGGCGCCAGCACCAGAAAGCTAAAGTAAGCCAATTTAAAGCCGCTAACAAAAGAAGTTCAGTTTAGACTGACAGAGTGGAGAATCTTCCAAAAGAAAGATGCTTGCTAGCTTTGCCAACACACATCATTTCATCAGCTTCTTGGTTTCCTGCCACAGGTTTATTATTTAGCTCACACTGTGACCAAAATGTGCATGGTGTGAGCTTTGTATGGCTGTCATTTAAGTTGCATAGAAAACATATTTGATCTAAGCAACACAATAAAGCTACTGTATAAAATATTAAGTTCTTTTAAAGACAGATTACAGAACATGAAGCAATTTATTTTTATAACCAAGAAGCTGCTTAAACACATGCAGGTTTCTGTCACTCTGATTTCTCAACAAAACACAGCTTAAACCCCTGAAATCTCGGCTGTTAGTACAAGAAATGTCATGTCAGACCAAATGGTACATTTTAAGTGCAACATAAAAACATGTCAGTCTCTTCTAAAATATAGTTGTTGAAACATGTTTGTCTCATATGTTGTTTAACATTTGTCATTTTGGCTTCCTGCACTTTAGCAGCAGCTGTTAGAGTGTAATAAGTGCCGTAACAGCTATCACCTGGAGTGCCTGGGTCCCAACTACCCCACCAGACCCACAAAGAAGAATAGAGTCTGGGTATGCATCAACACCACTCTGCCAGTATTCATCATCAGTGCCCTCTTTCCCCTCTTTTTGTTTGTACACCTTCCTTCTTCTCAAAATCATACTACTTGTATTCATTGGATTGCTCAAAACCAGAGTGTTTTTAAATTCAACTTTTACACTATTTATCATTATCCAAAATCCTTTTTTAAGTAGTGCTTTAATGTTTTTGCCTTGTAGTTATTTTCTTCATGTGATCTTTTTTCAGATCTGCGCCAAGTGTGTGCGCTGTAAAAGTTGTGGAGCCACCAAACCTGGGAAATCCTGGGATGCCCACTGGTCACATGACTTCTCCATGTGTCACAATTGTGCCAAACTTTTTGCTAAAGGTCAGTGAGCAGCACGTTTACTAATCTGCACGCCAGTCCAGCAGCGTGCTCCGGTGATGTTGTGAAAACAGCTCTCATAAACTCTTCTCTTGTAGGAAACTTCTGCCCACTGTGCGATAAGTGTTATGATGATGAAGACTACGACGGCAAGATGATGGAGTGTAGTCGCTGTGACAGATGGGTTCATGCAAAGTGTGAGAATCTCGCAGGTTAGTAAGGAACCACGTAATAATCAAGCACACGGTTCTGTTTTCGACTTCCTCTGTCTTTCAGCATCTTGACAGGCGATCCTGCCGAGCTGTCATCCTGATGATAGGCTTAAAGATAATAAATCTAATGATTGCAGCAGTAATGACCTGTCATTTTGCCTTTCCTCAGATGAAACGTACGAACTGCTGTCAAAGCTGCCAGGAAGCATTGCCTACACGTGTACCAAATGCACTGAACGCTATCCGGCCGAGTGGAGGACGGCACTGGAGAGGGAGCTTCAGGGCTGCCTTCGCAACATCCTCAACGCACTGCTCAACTCACGCACATCCACACACCTGCTACGCTACAGACAGGTTTGATACTTTTTTACAAAAACTTTTATTTTTAAAAATTATATTAATATACTATATAGTGGTGTGATTCATTTTGATGGACATTGGATGAGATCTAATGACAAACTTTCTTTACCTCCCTCACTCTGCAGGCGGTGAAGCCTCCGGAGCTGAATCCGGAGACAGAGGAGAGTCTTCCATCCCGTCGTTCCCCAGAGGGACCAGATCCTCCCGTTCTTACTGAGGTCACCCCCACACCTCCCAGCGACTCCCCTCCAGATCTTGAGTCTGTTGAGAAAAAGATGGATCAAGGTCGATATAATTCATTGGTGAGTGTGTTAGCTATACTCCTGTAACAAAGTGGGACTGGCTCAGTTTCAAGTAAATACAAGAGAAGTCTGCTGCATTTTAATCAGAGGCAGTTAATGCATTACTGTGCGTTAAGATTAGGAGGTAACTTTGCAAGCTAGTGGCAGGCAAATATTAAAGTCTGTAAAATCTCTATGAATATATGTAGTAAGTGAGGCTTTTCAAGTGGTTTATATGTGGGGGACAAAAAGGTTTGAAACATGCTTTCAACCATTTTAATTGCAAATCCGTAGTTATCTCTTGCAGCACTTGTAGGTTCTGCTGTCATGTGTCATCTATATTTATGATTTCTCTCCCAGCTGGAGTTTAGTGACGATGTCGTGCGAATCATTCAGGCAGCCATCAACAGTGATGGAGGTCAGCCTGAGAGCAGGAAAGCCAACAGTATGGTGAAATCTTTCTTCATTCGGGTAAGAGTCGAGTTTCACAGCAAAGTTTGATTTCAGTACACAAATACACACTAATTCCATAATGACAGTTTGGGTGATATCAGTGGATCTTGATAGAGCATCAGCAGCAGCTTTCTTGCTCCCAAAATGCAGGTCTGGTCCGGTTTTTCATTTTGGCCGATGTGTCGACTTCACTGAATGTTTTCCCTTTCAGCAAATGGACCGAATCTTCCCGTGGTTCAAAGTGAAAGAATCCAGGTTCTGGGAAAGGCAAAAAGTCTCTGCCAAGTGAGTTTCCATCACACTGAGGCAAACACAAGCGGTCATGTGATTATATAATGCTCAGCATCTCTTCTGTACGGCTCATTAAGGTTACATAAAGTGCCATTAATCTTTAAGGTGATTCTAGATTCATACATGTAATCCCAATTAGAAGCACAGACATGAAATCAGACAAAAGTGCTTAAAAATGAGTTAAAAGAAAGGTCTGGGAATCAGTTGCAGTTCCTGCTTTTTGTTTCGGAGGTATTGACATACAGTGCCATTATTTTCTAATCCTGTAGTCCAAGTTATGCTTGTAATTACAGGGAAGAAGAAAATTTGATCTGTATTACTTCTGTGATGTGAGATCATCCAAAATCCTTTAAGTTTTCAAGCAGTGCTGGTCTGTAATTATTGAAATGAGGAGCAAGATGTGGTCTCTTTTTAAGAATCTGGATCATCCTCTGCAAACAGGAGCGCACCATGAAGCAGTGGAATAATATTTATAAGTTCTGATTTTATGTTATTAGAGGAAATGGCTCAAACATCACATGTTTGAATTTATAGAAGCCTTGGGTGTTCATTGTATTAGTCCTAGTCACTTAGATTTAGCTGTCTGCTTTCACACAGCTTTATTTCTGCCTCGCCTCCTGGCACTGCAGGAGGCAAACTGCAACATCTCAGATTTCACTGGGAGGCTCTTTGATACATATTTGTGGTCTATTTGTGGTTTACTTGTCAGCTCCGTCTATTGCTTTTTGTATCAGTTCAGCAGTCTAGTAAAGCAGTGATTCATCCAGTGGATCTCGAAGCCGTCAGTGGAAAGATTTGTTTTTAGATCCCTCTGCTGGCTGACTGAGATTAAAACGTCACATCACATGAAACACTCCGTCTTGGTTGACTTGGCAGAAATGTAGCTCAGCAAAGTTCCCTGCATGGGGCTTTTTAGTAGTACTGGTGTCAACTGCTCTAGATTGTCATATTTTATATAGATATTTTTATAAACATTTACATGCACTGATCAGCCATAACAGTATGATCAGTGATAGCTTCTTAAATGTAAATCATCCACCCTGTCCTCCAAGTGGATGTTATGTTGACAATTGCCACCTACCTAAATTCGTGTTTTTGTTTACAAACCGATCACAACCTGCACATTGCACGTCACTTCAAGAGTGAGTTAAGCCACATTTTATTATTTAAATCTTTTCTAGACTTTACCAAAAGTTCATGTTTCTTTTTTTGTATTTTGTTTTGCTATTCCTTTATTGGCCCCACACGTTTTTTTTTCTAATATACTAATCACAACTAAATTACTCCTCCGTGAACCGTCACCTTATCGCGGTGGAGGAGTTTGAGTGCCCTAATGATCCTAGGAGCTATGTTGTCTGGGGCAATTGTGCCCCTGGTAGGGTCACCCATGGCAAATTGGTCCTAGGGGAGGGGTGAGACAAAGTGCGGTTCAAAAGACTCTTCATGCAAGTACAATCATCGAGCCAGTGTACCCGGCCCGGAGGGTTACCGGGGTCCCACCCTGGAGCCAGGCCTGGGGTTGGGGCCCGTGAGCAAGCGCCTGGTGGCCGGGCTTTCGCCCATGGGGCCCGGCCGGGCCCAGCCCGAACTGGATACATGGGCTCATCCACCTGTGGGCCCACCACCTGCAGGAGGAACATGAAGGGTCTGGTGCAATGTGGATCGGATGGCAGACCAAGGCGGGAGCTTTGGCGGTCCGATCCCCGGACACAAAAACTGGCTATTGGGACATGGAACGTCACCTCTCTGGCGGGGAAGGAGCTGGAGCTTGTGGAAGAGGCTGAGCGATACCGGCTAGATATAGTCGGGCTCACCTCGACACATAGCGTTGGCTCTGGAACCCGAGTCCTTGAGAGGGGTTGGACTCTCTTGTATGCTGGAGTTGCTCCGGGTGAGAGGCGGAGGGCTGGGGTGGGCTTTCTGTTAGCCCCAAGACTCTCTGCCTGTATGTTGGGGTTTTCTCCGGGGGACGAAAGGGCAGCTTCCCTGCGCCTTCGGGTTGGGGAACGGGTCCTGACTGTTGTTTGTGCTTATGCTCCAAATAGCAGCTCAGAGTACCCACCCTTTTTGGAGTCCCTGGGACGAGTGCTGGATAGCGCTCCTACTGGGGACTCCATAGTCCTGCTGGGGGACTTCAACGCTCACGTGGGCAATGACAGCGTGACCTGGAGGGGCGTGATTGGGAGGAACGGCCCGCCCAATCTAAACTCGAGTGGTGTTCTGTTTTTGGACTTCTGTGCAAGTCGCAGTTTGGCCATAACGAACACCATGTTCGAACATAAGGATGCCCACCGGTACACCTGGTACCAGGGCAGCCTAGGTTACAGGTCGATGATTGACTTTATAGTTGTATCATCTGACCTGAGACCGCATGTTTTGGACACTCGAGTGAAGAGAGGAGCGGAGCTGTCAACTGATCACCACCTGGTGGTGAGTTGGATCAGATGGCAGGGGAAGATGCTACGCAGACCTGGTAGACCCAAACGTATAGTGAGGGTCTGCTGGGAACGCCTGGCAGAAGAGCCTGTCAAGATGGTCTTCAACTCCCACCTCCGGCAGAGCTTCGACCGCGTCCCGAGAGCAGTGGGGGACATTGAGTCCGAATGGGCCTTGTTCCGCTCTGCGATTGTTGAGGCGGCTGTTGCTAGCTGTGGTCGCAAGGTAGCCAGTGCCAATCGTGGCGGTAACCCCCGTACCCGCTGGTGGACACCAGAGGTTAGGGGAGCCGTCAGGCTGAAGAAGGAGGCCTACAAGGCATGGCTAGTCTGTGGGTCTCCAGAGGCAGCTGATGGGTATCGGAGGGCCAAGCGGGGTGCAGCAGTGGCAGTTTCCGAGGCAAAATCTCGAGCGTGGGAGGAGTTCGGCGAGACCATGGAGAAAGACTATCGGTCGGCTCCAAAAAGGTTCTGGCAAACCATCCGACGCCTCAGGGGAGGAGGGCGGCAACTCGCTCACACTGTTTACAGTGGGGACGGGGAGCTGCTGACATCAACTGGGGCTATAGTCGGGCGGTGGAAGGAATACTTTGAGGAGCTCCTCAATCCCACCGACACACATTCCTATGAGGAACCAGAGCTGGGAGACCTGGGGACGGACTGTCCAATCTCTGGGGCAGAAGTCGCTGAGGTAGTCAAAAAACTACGCAGTGGCGGAGCCCCAGGGGTGGATGAGATCCGACCTGGGTATCTGAAAGCTATGGATGTTGTAGGACTGTCGTGGTTGACACGTCTCTGCAACATTGCGTGGTCATCGGGGGCAGTCCCTGTTGAGTGGCAGACCGGGGTGGTGGTTCCCATTTTTAAGAAGGGGGACCATTCAGTCCCTGTACCAGAGGAGTGTGAGTCTGGTCCGCATAGCCGGCAGTAAGTCGGACCTGTTTCCAGTGAGGGTTGGACTCCGCCAGGGCTGCCCTTTGTCACCGGTCCTGTTCATAACCTTTATGGACCGGATTTCTAGGCGCAGCCGTGGTGTGGAGGGTGTTGAGTTTGGTGACAGGAGAATCTCGTCTCTGCTTTTTGCAGATGATGTGGTCCTCCTAGCTTCATCAGGCTCTGACTTACAGCTCTTGCTGGGGAGGTTCGCAGCCGAGTGTGAAGCGGCTGGGATGAGGATCAGCACCTCCAAGTCTGAGGCCATGGTTCTCGGTCGGAAAAGGGTGGATTGCCAACTCCAGGTCGGGAGAGAGATCCTGCCTCAAGTGGAGGAGTTCAATTATCTCGGGGTCATGTTCACGAGTGAGGGAAGGAGGGAGCGGGAGATCGACAGGCGGATTGGGGCAGCGTCTGCAGTGATGCGGACGCTGAACCGGTCTGTTGTGGTGAAGGAGGAGCTGAGCCGGAAAGCAAGGCTCTCGATTTACCGGTCGATCTACCTCCCAATCCTCATCTATGGTCATGAGCTCTGGGTAATGACCGAAAGAACGAGATCGCGGATACAAGCGGCCGAAATGAGTTTTCTCCGCAGGGTGGCCGGGCTCAGCCTTAGGGATAGGGTGAGGAGCTCGGACATTCGGGAGAGACTCGGAGTAGAACCGCTGCTCCTTCATGTCGAAAGGAGCCAGTTGAGATGGTTTGGGCATCTTGTTAGGATGCCCCCTGGATGCCTCCCCAGGGAGGTGTTTCAGGCATGTCCTGCCGGCAGGAGGCCCCCGGGTCGACCCAGGACACGCTGGAGAAAATATATCTCTGGTTTGGCCCTGGAGCGCCTTGGGATCCTGCCGGAGGAGCTGGTAGAAGTGGCTGGGGAGAAGACTGTCTGGAACTCCCTAATTGGGATGCTGCCCCCGTGACCCGGACCCGGATAAGCAGAAGAAGACGAGACGAGACGAGAGACAACTAAATTAATTTTTGACTCCTGCACCAGCTTTTATTATTTTATCATTGTGTACCTTTTTATATTTTCTGCTCTAAAAGTTTTTGTTCTTTTGCACAATTCTCAGTAATTTGGTCAGCATCTTGTTGTTTTAAATAAAAAGTGCTATATAACTAAAGTTTGAGTTGAGTAATTTGTTTTCTTGTCACGTCAACCTGTTTTTGTCCCCAGCAGCGGGCTCCTTCCCAACGCTGTGCTGCCTCCGTCCCTGGACCACAACTACGCCCAGTGGCAGGAGAGACAGGAGCTTTGTCGTGCAGAGCAGCCTCATTTCATGAAAAAAATCATCCCAGCTCCCCAGCCAAAGATTACCGGAGAACCCGATTCACCAGCCTCCCCTCCTCTTCTCCCTCCCTCTCTACTTCCACCTCCTGCTCTCCTACCAGGTGAGGCAAACAATGTGTTACTGATGTTTACACTGACACTGCTCTCACACATCTTTTTTTTTTCATACCAAACTGTTTGTTTTCTGTTCAGATCTCGAAGACGGCCCAGAGCTTCCTCCTCCACCAGGCATCACCGACAACAGGCAGTGTGTTCTGTGTCTCAAATACGGAGACGAGAACACGAATGTGAGTCACCAACGGATCTGAACTCACTTCAGAACACAAAAGGCTTCATCGTTGTGACTTTCAATGTTTCTGTATGTTTTAGGAGGGTGGCAGGCTGTTGTACATTGGTCAGAACGAGTGGACACATGTGAACTGTGCTCTTTGGTCTGCTGACGTGTTTGAGGATGACGATGGCTCTTTGAAAAATGTTCACATGGCTGTTCGCAAGGGAAGACAGATGGTTAGACAGTTTGATAAAAGTTGCCACTCCTTTTAATGTGTGTTGATTGGATAAACACCAACAACATGTTGTGCTTTCTGTTCAGCGTTGTGAGAAGTGTGAAAAGACGGGGGCCACGGTCAGCTGCTGCCTCACCTCCTGCACCAGTAACTACCACTTCATGTGTGCTCGTCAGTGCCACTGTGTCTTCTTGGAGGACAAGAAAGTCTACTGTTCAAAGCACAGAGACCTCATCAAAGGAGAAGTATGGGATTATCTCTATTAAAAAATGACTTGATTTTATACATTTTCCCCTCACCTTCTCTATATTTATTCTTTTTTTTTTTTGAGGCGGTGTCTGGTTTTGAGGTAGCCCGCAAGATCCTGGTGGACCTGGAGGGCATCAGTATCAGGAGGAGGTGGCTGGCAGGATTGGAGCCAGAAAACATCCACATGATGATTGGTAGGTTACCTGCCGCTGAATGTTGACTTTTTTTCTGCTTTCTTCCAACACTGATCTAAACTCCATCATTGCAGGGTCCATGACAGTTGATTGTTTGGGAATACTGACTGAACTCTCTGACTGTAAACGAAAGCTCTTCCCTGTAGGATACCAGTAAGTGGAGTTTTTATCTTTGATTCTTGCCTTGCTATCATTTCTGACAGCATTTTTATTTCCCCCGCAACACATTACAGCTAACGGCAGATAAAATGGAAATAGCTTGTCACACTGAATACATTTTCCTCTTTCTAGGTGTTCAAGGGTGTACTGGAGCACTTTAGATGCTCGAAAGCGCTGCGTTTACACCTGTAGGATATTAGTCTGTCATCCTCCAGTGGCAGAGTCTGACCTCAAGAGCATGATGGCTCCGGAGGAGAATCGCACAATTGCACACAGCCCACCTCCCATAACAGGTAAAGCTGCAGACTTTACATGTTTAAGATTCGAGGCTTGCTTTAAAGAAGAATGGATGCTATATAAAACAGTAAATAACCGTAAAAAATGAAAATTATTAAATCATATTTACCGGTTGATTAATTTAAATGAAAAAAATGCTGGAACAGAATCTAACATTTGGTCAAAACCTGCTACTACGGATGTAATATGTGCAGATTGTATTATGGATTTATTTTGTTGAAGTAAGCAAAGCAGTGTCTAAAAATATATTGGTTTGCTAACATCAGATTTACCTCCAGTATATAATTTTCATTGCTGGAGCCGTAAAACGTCCCTAAACTACAACATTTCCTAGGAATCAGTTTAAATAAAATAACAATTTTCAGGTGTTTTAGTAGAAACGTAAAGATGTTGAAGATGGAATTAACTTTTCTGATGATTCTTACTTTGCTCTTTTCATACATAGACTTCCCAGATCCATTTGAGTCACCGCGGCGCTCTGAAAACCTTTCCCCTGCTAATACCCCCAAACTCAGGGTTTACACTCGAAACAGACACCCTAGCTACCCCCCCTGTCAGCGCTCACTAGACTCCAGGCCCACGCTAGCTCCAGGTACAAAACTACCTTCTTTAAATATACTGTATATTTAACCATGCAGCCACATAATTATATATTTTTTCATTATTTTACAAGGATTTATTTAAGGACAAGATGTTCCAGCTTTCCATAAATCTGCTTAAATTTCAAAATTGTTTTCCCTTCTTTTCTAGGTGGTACCTTGCAGCCCCAAAGCCATGTGCTGGTCACTGTAGGAGGCCCCTTGGTACACGCCAGCATGAGGAATATTGACTCACGACGTCACAGCTCCCCTTCTCTTTCTCCTACGCCCCACCAGCTGAACCGACACAGAGGAGTAACGTCTCCACCTCAGATTTTGTCACGACCCTTCACTTCACCCCCTCCTCTCATCCCCTCCCCAGCCCGAGACCCTGAAAAATCCAAACACCTCAACAAAGACTTGGCAAAGAATCCAGTCCAGAGAGATGATGAAAGGGCCAGATCGTTTTCAGCAGACAGGAACAGACTGCAGACAACTAGAGAGCAAGGATTAAGAGATGGAGACAAAGGGAGAATGTCAAGTCGAGATCATGCTTCCAGGGACTCTGACAGGAGCAGACCACCAAGAGAACAAGGGCAAAGAGACTCTGATAAGGGCCAAATATCAGCCAAAGAGCCAGAAAAGAGGAGGCCTTTAAGTACAGACTCTGGTCTGAAAGAGTCTGAGAGTGGAAGACCCCTTAGTAGAGATCCTTCAAAAGATTCCGAAAAGGGGAGACATGCAAACAGAGACTCTGACAAGGAGAGACAGACAAACAGAGAACTGAACACTCGAGACACAGATAAAAGTAAATCATCCTCCAGAAATCCCAGCTATAAAGATACAAATAAATCTGGGTCTCTCAGTAGAGATGCAGGAGTAAGAGACTCTGAGAGACATAGACAGCACAGCAGGGAAACAGGAAAAGACTCAGGACAAGGTAAAGAAAAAACACCAAACAGAGATTCTGACAAAGGAAGACCTCCTTCTAGAGATTCCAGTTACAGAAGCACAGAGAGAAACAAAGACTCTGGTTCAGGGAAAGATAGCAATGCTGGAGGTCAGTCCAAACGAACTGGAAGTGAAAGTAAGAGCCCAAGACTGGCACCTGCAGGCTCAGGACAGTCGTCCCCTCCAGTGGGAACTGCTGTTCATTCAGGTCAGCAAAGAAGCGGCAGCACCAGACAGGTTGAAAAGCAAGTGAAACATGGAAGCAAAGACCAGGATGTTTCTCCTGGCCTCAGTTCGTTGCCTCGTCACCGGCCCCCCACAGCCTCTAGCATCATCCCATGCAAGGACAAGCCCAGCTCAGGGAAGGAGATTAGCACTGCCACTGGAAATATCACACAATCTCCACTCCATAAGGACTCTGTTGGGAAATCTGGCTCCCCACAAAAGTCCAACACACGCAAATCCACTGATTTCTCATCAGGTCCGGCTGCAGCGGCCGCTGTGAATCCTCTGTGGTCGTCACGGACATCATCGGAAGATGATGTTTTTAAACGGGGCTCCCTGCACCTGGCCTCCCCAGCTGCAGGCTCAGCTGCCAAAGATAAACACTCCAAAGTTAAAACAGCAGGCAGCAGAGACGCATCCAAAGACAGAGACAGGGAAACGAACCTTCAGAACAGTAACAGCAGCAACAAAATTCCACTTCTCAACAACAATGCTAAAGCTACTGGCAGCTCTAACACACACTCGTCAAACTCCAGCTCTTACAACAGCAGCAGCAAAGCTCCAGTGCTCGGAAACAGCACCAAAGCCCATGGAAAGCCTCAGGGAGAGAAGCACGAGAACCATGGGGGTGAAAGGTCATCCAAAAAGAGCAGGGAAAATTACTCCTGTCCAGAGAGAAAGAACAGCTCCAGTCTGGACAGTTTGCAGCAGACTAGTTTAGCTACAGAGAAAGGTGTGACCACCTCGAACCTGTCTCACACTAAACAGACTGCTAATCAGCTTTCTCTGTCCTCCAGAGAGAAAAAGAAATCAGTTAAACCCTCTACTCCAACTCCACTCAAGTCTGAGGTCAAGACTGACCCTAATGGGACCAGCACCATTGGTGGTATTTCCTCAACCTCCTGTCCTACGAGCACCGTTTCCACGGTCTCTCCTGCTGTACATGGGACTCATCGCTCTGCCCACTCCGCTCTGTTCTCCTCACCCTCTGCCAGCAGCAGTGATAGTTCGGAATCTGACACCCAGACTCAGACTGAGGAAGAAGAGCTGCGCAAAAGCCACTTGCGCAGCAAACTCAGAGACCACCACAGTCTTCTCGCTCAGTGTACAGAGGATGATGGCGATGGCCCAGAGGACGACCAGGACAGGAGTTTGGAGGACAAACATCACGAGGATGACAGTGATGGATCAGGATCAGCCAAGCGGCGCTACCCTCGACGCAGCGCCCGTGCACGCTCAAACATGTTTTTTGGCCTCACGCCTTTTTACGGAGTACGCTCATACGGCGAAGAGGACCTTCCATTTTATGGCAGCGGCGATGGAGTGGGAACTGTGGTTAAGAGGAGGAGCAGCAGTCGTAAGAAGTCAGCTGAAGGGCAGGTGGATGGAGCAGATGATATGAGCACCTCCTCTTCATCAGGGGACAGCGGAGAGGATGAAGACTGTGGAATGAAAAACAGGGGTAAAGACCCTTACTACTACAACTTCACTCGGACAATAATCAACCCCGGTGAGGGTCTTCCATCTATAGAAGGACTGGACCACTGTTTGGGAAGAGGATCCCAGCTTCAGCGCTTTCTAAAAGATGAAGAACAGCAGCAACAAAGGAATCAAGAAAAAGTTGAAGAAGACATGCTGAGTGCTTTGTTAGTACACAAACTGTTTTTCATCAAATTATCTAAAATTCGAATTATTCTTTTCTTTTGTTTCTAACATTCTTTTGTGTTTGCCGTTTTTAACAGGACTTTAGGAAAGCAGCGGATCGGCCAGCTTGATGGTGTTGATGATGGTTCAGAGAGCGATACCAGCATCTGCACTACCAGCACCACCACCACTACAGCCACCTCATCTTCCACCACACATAAGAGCACTCCTAGAAGGAGAGGTAGAGAGAGGCACACCGACAAAACCGACTCCCATGACTCGACCAAGGAGGCTGACAACAGCGGTGGAGCAGGAAGTGGCAACACACGAGAGAGCAGAAAGAACCAGAAGGAAAATTGTCTTCCTCTTGGAGGCGGGGTCAAATCCCAGCCACAGAGTCAGGGTCAGGATCCTCTAGAGGCCCAGCTGTCCCTCAGCACAGACCTCCTCAAATCAGACTCTGACAACAACAACAGTGATGACTGTGGGAATATTTTGCCTTCAGATATCATGGAGTTTGTTTTAAACACACCTTCCATGTCGTTGCCAGCTCTGGGTCAGCAGTCTGAGCCTTCATCCTCAGAGTTGCTGCTGGATGAAAGCTATGGAGTGGATGTCAACAGAAGGAAAGACATTTTTGACTTCTCACAGCCGCTGCCCAGTACTGAAGGTGGAGGGGTCGTGGAAAGTAGTGTAAATAGCTCCATATCAGTAGACGAGCCATATCTTCCTCTAGAGCTGCCCTCTGACCTTTCTGTCCTGACCACACGCAGCCCCACTGTCAGTACAAGTCAGAACCACACTGCTGGGAGTCTCATCTCAAATACTTCAGACCGCACTATTCTAGGCTTGAACTCTGACCCAGAGAGCATCAGTGGGGAAAAAAGTGGAGACAAGAAAGGAGCTGGACCTGGTGTGTCCCCTTCTGAGAATCAGCGCGACAGTACAGCTTTGGGAAACAGGGACACGCAGGTCACAGATGGTCACATGACTCCAGAGCAGTTTATTTCCAGCCCTGCTATTGGTCAGGTGGTTGAACCTGCAGCTAACCATGATGTGAGTAGAGGTTCTGGCACTTCAGGTTTGCCAAACTCTTCCTCAGTACCTCTTCAGAGTCAGAAGTACCTTCCAGCAGCAGCTGCAGGCAGTCCCAGTCCAGTGCTTGGTCCAGGACCTTCCCAGGCTCAGGTGTCCAGCCCAGCGGTCATAAAACCCGGTCCTGACAAACTCATTGTTGTCAATCAGCAGTTCCAGCCTCTCTATGTTCTTCAGACAGTCCCTAACGGTGTCACACAGAAAATCAGTGCCGCAGGAATGATGGACACTTCCTCTTCAGCAGTGCTGAGTCCCATGACTCTTACCCAAGGATTGAATGCTGGTTTATCATCAGCACAGCCAATATTTACTGCTGGTGGCAAAGTCCTGGGCACCATACCTCACCCCTCTCAGATTCACACCTTCACAGGATCCACACAGGGAGGCTTCCAGACAGGAATCCCCAGCACCACCTCTGGGCTGCTCATCGGTCTGCCCTCTCAGCCCCATGACCAGTCCCAGATTCTGGTCTCGGAGGCTGGTAAACCACAAGAGTTGGGCCACGGTGTTACCATTGTTTCCAGCCCCTCCTCCCTCTCTTCTTCCTCTGCTGTACTTGCTTCCGCTCATGGCAAGAAGAGGCCTATTTCTCGTCTGCCAAGAAAAAGCAAAAAACTGGCTCGCTCCCGCAGCCAGCCCACCCTTGCCCCATCTGACGTTGCCCCCCCCAACATGACTCTTATCAACCTGTCTTCCCCACAGATCACTGCGAGCATCCCCGGCCAACCGGGTGGTCTGGTTGAGTTAGGTACCCTCTCTAATACTCAACGCAAGGTCCCCAATATCATCAAGAGACCAAAATCCGGTGGGGTTATGTACTTGGATCCCACCACGCTCCTGCAGCAGAGAATTCCTGGTCCTGGCCAGCCTGGCATCCTGGGTCACGATTCCTCTACTCATCTTCTACCTTGCACTGTCTCTGGTCTGAACCCCAGCCAGTCGGTGTTAAATGTTGTATCTGTTCCACCCAGTGGTTCTGCTGGCCTTCTCGCTCCAGGATCGGTGTCACTCTCCACCCCTGTGCTAAGTTCTGCTGAGATCACAGGGCCAATTAGCAGCCTCCTTTTTAAAGCAAATCCACACGGTTTGGGTTTGTCGGATCAGCCGATGGTCCTTCAGCCAGCAGGGGGAGCTCCTCTCATGTCGCAGCTCGGCCCCTCTGTTCAGACATCCATAGCCAGCAGCATCTGTGTCCTGCCTACCCAACAGACTCTCAGCATGGCAGTCAACCAACACGGAGAGGCAGAGGGTGGTAATATCCACTTACAGCATCATCCTCAGCCTGTTAGCAGGGCTCAGACTCTGGACTCCAACCCAAACAACATTACGTTATCTCCCAGGCCATCCACTCCTTTAAGTCCTGCCAAGGGACGTTTTGTTGGAGTGTTCACACAAAAACAGACCTCTGCACATTCCCAGACTAGCAGAACAACACCTATTTCCAGATTATCAGAACAAAGACCAACCAACTCCGCTATCGCAGTGCCGGGCTTTTTTTCCATTACAGAAAAAAACAAAAAGAAAGTGAAAAGGGCCAGACAGAGTCTGGACACCAACACTGGGAAGAAGCTTAAGGCCTCTCAGATGGAGGAAAGCAACTCGGCAAAACAGCTTCCGTCTTCAAATCCAAGGTGAGACACACGCTTTATTTTAAAGCCGTGATTATTTTTTATTTAGCTGGGTACTTGAAAAAACTCTTTCAACAGATTTGAAATAAATAAAGACATTTAAATAGTTTGCACATTTTCTTGACAGTAAATTTGATCGGATGCAGTTTAATTGTCTCTAGATGTAATCATCAAGTTTTTGTGTTCTCAAAAGTTTGTTTTAGGTGAAAAATGAAAATTTATTAACCTATTTTGATTGTTAAATGTTTTTGCATTTTAAAAAATTTATTTTAAACCTCTCCAATTACTTTTTGTGCAGCTCTAGGGAGCTGACCTCTCCAGAACCGATGGATACAGGCAAACCTCCAGATAAGATGACCAACAAGAGGTACAGAGTGCCTCTATTAACTCCCATTTTTACTAACTGAACATAGAATAGAGCACTGATGTTTTATTTACATGTTTTTCCTAGTGCCATTGGGAAAAAGAAGATGCCTGACGGACATGCTTTACCAGAGAAAATAGTGGGAAAGGACAAGCCATCAGCAGCTGGAGAAGCCGGGTCTCTTCCTGCAGCATCACCACCGGACCAGGACGGCAACAGCAGGGATTCTGGTTTAGATAGCAAACCCAAAAAGGGCATCATCTTTGAAATCTGCAGTGAGGACGGCTTCCACATTCGCTGTGAGAGCATTGAAGGTGAGACAAAAACTAACTAAAGCCAAAACTTTTCAGAATGACACAAATATTTGTCACAAAGTTTGCTGCCTTTGTGTTTTTGATTTAGTAAAAATGCCAAATTATTACTCAGTTTTTTCCAATTTTACTCATTCTCTAACTCGCAGAGGCCTGGAAGTCTTTAACTGATAAGGTGAAGGAGGCTCGCTCCAATGCACGACTCAAAGAGCTTTCTTTTGAAGGTAAGAGATTTTTCTGATAACAAGAGATTAACAAAACAACTTCTGATCTTCTGGCAGCCTTAATTAGACTCCATGTTTCCTGCGTTTCTATAATTATTGAGGTATTTCTGTTGATTCTAGGTGTGAACGGACTGAGGATGCTGGGAGTCGTCCATGAAGCTGTGGTCTTCCTACTCGAGCAGCTGAACGGATCCAGGCACTGTCGAAGCTACCGTTTCCGCTTCCACAAACCAGAGGAAACTGATGAACCTCCTCTTAACCCACATGGCTCGGCTCGGGCAGAAATCCACCACAGGTTAGAGAGGGGACTGAATAAAGAAAGAACACCTGGTTTACTCTTCTGGTACTCCAGAGCCTGTAGTAGGAGTCTGACACAAAATAAAATCCTTAAGTAATAATGATTATCTTTTTACTGGTTTGTGATGCTGGAGTGTATGAAGATCACAACCAGATGGAAGTAATTGACTTTATTTCTGCTTCCTCCACCACACAATCTATCTGTGTTTATTGTTTTAAAGGATGTAAAAATAACTATATGCTCTTGTTTTCTGCATCTCACTGATGACTGTTATACTCTTCCCCAAACCAGGAGGTCCGTGTTCGACATGTTTAACTTCTTGGCCTCAAAGCATCGCCAGCCACCTGAATACAAGCCTCAAGAAGAAGACGAAGAGGAAGGGCAGCTCAGGACTGCCAGGTAGGCCACAGCATTTACTCATCAGTTTGAGAGATTTACTTTAAAAATCAGGATGAGGTTGATGATTTCCATGTTTACATGTTTTTTCACATTGTCATTGCAGGCGTGCTTCCATGGAGCTGCCGCTCGCCGTGAGGTTCAAACAGATCAAAGCTACCTCAAGGGAAACCGTTGGAGTCTACAGGTTAGATCAACAGTAATAAATGTGTTTCTCTTTCGTCATTTATCAAAGCTGATGAAAAGATTTATAAGAAGTGCTTCATGAAAACTTTAACAGCAAATAATGTAACAGCTTTAATATTCATGCCTGTCAATTATTCATGAATTCAGGGCACTTTTATTTATGGAGTTTAATTGTAACTCTTTAAATTTATAGCTTTTATCATTTTAAAGATTTAAAAAGAGGCACAGTCAATAAAAAGAAGCCTTACAATAAATCATTGGGATTGGCTGTTTTCCTTTGTGCAGGTCACCTATTCATGGTCGTGGCTTGTTCTGCAAGAAAACCATTGAAGCTGGGGAAATGGTCATTGAATACTCTGGAAATGTAATTCGGTCTGTGCTCACTGACAAACGGGAGAAATACTACGATGGAAAGGTGAGATCATGGGAATTAATTTAAATATTGAACGTCTAGAATTACTCAAAGGAATCTAAATTGCCTACTGCCTTTCATGCCAGAGTATTAAACCAAGAAATGATGGAAATTCTTGTCATTTTGTTCAAATCTATCAAATAACATGTTTGTTAGCATTTAGAGAATGTGTTGTGAATTATTCTCGTCTATCACAACACCAAATTTTAGCTCAGTATTTGTAAAATTAACTGAATCTGAAACCTTTTTGTGTTCATTAAGGTCTATTAGCTGTGGCAGCTACTGAGTAGACGCCAAATATCAGATCAGTAGTAGATGTCCATCCAGTGATTACTTCCTGAGAGTTTCATTAAAATCTGTTCAGTGGTTCTTGAATTGTTTCTCTAACAGATGAACAGACACAGATAATGATAATTATTTCATCGTTTTGATAAATCAAGCATATTCTCTCTGTCTTCAAAGGGGATTGGCTGTTACATGTTTCGCATCGACGACTATGAGGTGGTAGATGCCACAGTGCACGGCAACGCCGCCCGCTTCATCAACCACTCCTGCGAGCCCAACTGCTACTCCCGAGTCATCACTGTGGACGGCCAGAAGCACATAGTCATCTTTGCATCTCGTCGCATCTACTGCGGAGAGGAGCTCACGTATGACTACAAGTTCCCCATCGAAGACGCCAACAATAAGCTTCCCTGCAACTGCGGAGCAAAGAAGTGTCGCAAGTTCCTCAACTGATGCCCCTCCCTAAACCACTTAAAGAGGTCTTCAGAGCAGCAGTGCCACCACGTTCTGCTGGGGTTTACCATGGTACCGGTTTTCTGATTTGTGTCACAGCAGCTGCGTCAGGTTTTGGTAAACTGGGTCAGGGCTGTGTTTGCAGGAAGGGCCATTTTGGAGGACGGGCCATGTGTAAGAAACACATTGTGCCTCCTTTTGTCTGTTTTACATTCGGCATTGAAAGTTTCACCCAGAATCTGGGAGTTACGAATTGCAATATTAACTTTTATTTGTATTTGAATGATAGGTAACCCATCATATGTTTTCTCTTTTTTTTTCTACTTGGCCCATCCTCCTTGGATTTTATTTGATTTAAAAAAAATATGTTATGGTCTACAAATGTGAACTTAGAAGGAAAAAAAAATCAAAGAACTTGGTTTCATTTTACACCAAAGTGCAATTTGTTGAAGGGACTTGTAACAGTGATAAACCCTACCATTTTTATTTAATTTAATTTTTATTTCAGTGTCAGCTGTTATTGATGCACATCTCCCTGTCTCAATGTGCCCTGATGCCTTCAGAGCTGGAACCTTCCTCTAAAGTTTGTAAGTGTGTACATTTGACACTGTAAATAGAAGCTGCTCGTGTTTAGCAGGAGCTGTACAGGTGGGAACACTAGGGGGAGCCGTGGCTACGAGGATTAGAAAAAAACAAGTAGAGAAAAGAAAGACAAGTTTATTTTTGACCATTGCTGTAAAAGGATTGTTTGATACCATCTGTAAACTGATTAGCTTCGATAAGATAAAGTCTCTGGCCTGAAATTGTAAGGCAGCTAGAGATTCTGGTGGACTGACAGCCAAGGGACCAGAAAAACCTACTGATGTGCTTGAGATGTTCGGAAAATTGATTTCCTTTTGGAGCTGTGTTGCAGATGCAGTGTCAAAACAGATGCACGCAAACAGACAGATGTTGCAGGTGTGTTCGTGCGTATTGTCGTTGGTATAAGCTTGGAATCGCGTTCCAAATCACAGCAGCGAGACAACCAAACGTCACGCCTTTAAATTGAATTCTGACACATCTTGTTTTCTTCTCGGCTTGTTTTGATAACCGTTATCGTGAAGAAAAGCTGTTGTTTTTTTTTTTATTTGTTATCTTTTTTTATTACGGACAGGGAAATTTGCTTGCTTTTAAAAATAACAATGTAAATAATGTATATTTTTCTACGAAAAAAAGCACTCACTAGCGAATAGCACTTAATGATGGTATTTATATTTTTAAAAATTCGTATTTATTTTATTGCCATTTTTGTAGGGAAATAGAGGTTTACAAACACTAATGCTTGGTTTCTATGTTTTGTATTCCACTGCCTTTTCAGCATTTGGTTTGTAGTTTTGTTTGTTTGTTTGTTTTTTTATTTGGAGCCTGAATGTTTTTCTTTGAATCCAAAGACTGACACTGGTCTGTGGCTTGGTTCTCCTTTAGTTCAGTCCACCAGTAGCTCTTCATCCACCGCAGGCCATTTGGCCAGAGCTGATGTTTGTATTATTTTTTTTATTTTCTTTTAATCGTTCCAGTTCTGGCTACTGGTTTGGCAGTCATGTGAACTATTATGCACTTGAGAGAGTTTAGATTGTGAATCCATATCCGATATCTCCTCTCTCCAGCCTTATTGTCTCCACACCAACGTCGATCACAGTCCGCTCACAGGCTGCTGCTAACTGGGAGTCGTATCAAAAGTCATTTAATAATCAGCCAATTCAACAAAAACTCAACAGTAGAGTATGAAGTCCCTCTGCAGACTCAGTCCATATGAAAGAGGTGCCTTTATTTGAACCCTTTTAACAGCACTTGCCATGCATATCTCCACTGAGCAGATGTTAATGAAAGAAAAAACCAACAAGTGACCGCTCAATGCTCACCAGCAGTTGGGAATGGTTTCTTTCATTCAGTCCTGTTGGTTTTTGCCTTAGTTGTAAGCAGGCTGTTTACACTGATCACGTCTTTTTATAATTTATTGTTGTCTGCCGTTCACTATGACCTCGTGTCCATTAGCAGTTACTATCGCACTGCCCCTTGCTGTTGTTGTTGTGAGCTGAAACTCAAATTTGACCCAAACACACAAAAGGTTTGCACTTGAGACAGATGAAACAGGCACTGAACAGTCACAGGAAACCTCAGCTCTTTCTCCAGATCAGACGATGCAACTCTAGTGCTGAAACCACAAGCACAAAAAGTCACTTGGGATCCTTTGAGTTTGCGTTCCAGGCTCCGATGACTCCTAACGCTGTTTTTGAGGCTCTAGCGAAGTGCACTTGACTCTTTCTGCTAAATAAGTGAAGGCAGGGACCACACCAGCGGACCACTTCTCCTTCCTGAGAGGATCACCTCCTAGTTGGTCACGCCAGCCTCGTGGCGGCTGAGCGGCACCGCCGCCACCACCGGGCTCGCTGGGTTCTGCTGCTAAGGTCAACAATGAATGTATATTCTTCCTCCACATCAACAGACCAGTGATGATGTTGATGCTGTGTTAGTTTGTGGTAGTTATGACCTCAAATTCATTTCAGGACTGAGAATCATTTAAAAGCGTGAACAGCAATGGAATTTCCTCCGATTCTTACTGGTTTAGCTCAGACGGTTCACATCAGCAGTGGTGATATGGTTACTGATGCTAAGGGCTCTGTCTATGACTCACTTCATGCTCTCCACTTCTTGTTACTTTACCGTCAAAGCAGCATATATACAATAAGGAAATAGCTTCTGGTGTTTTTGTTAAATTTTGGACATTTTACCACGCCACACCAGTGGCCCTTCTCCGTCATTCTCTGTAATTATAGTATAAATACTTAACAATATATGGAAAACATGCATAGTAATTTCTTGTTCTTGTATCTATACAATATATGGAATGGACAGACAAACTTAGTTACAGTAGCAAAAACAGCAGATTTATAATGGTTAATAGCAATGTTTCAATGTACTCTATAATGGTTTTGTGTTACAGTACTATCAGATAAAACTAACGTGCATCATTCTTTTTGTAATCTTGATATCCAGTACCAATTTTGCTGTGCCTGTACGGGCTCCTTCATCAGCTAAGGAGCGCTGCAGTTTTATTTTTCTCCTCCTTTCTTTCCGGAACAGAACGATTTTTTATGTGATGAGAAATGTAACTGTATTAATGTGGTTGTGAACTATTTGAGGTCAGCCATTTTGGGTTTCTTTTCTTCTGGTTGATGTAGTGAATGTTCTTTTTTTTTGTTTGTTTGTTTCATTTTTGTATGTTTTAACAGGGACTTTTTAAGACGGCTTATTTGATGTGGGGAAAATTTAGAGTTTGGTTTGTGGAGACGGATCATAAGTTTATTAAAGATACCACCAAAATGGCTTTTGATAAAATGTTGTTTTATTTTTTGAAAAGCTCTCGTGTCTCCCTGACCATCGCTCTCTCCTCTGAAGCTTTGGTTGTTCTTATCTTGTACTGTTTTATAGAAAGTCATAATGCTGATGTTGAAAATGTTTAATTTATTTATTTGGCACAGCATCCACCCTGAGTTGTTCTTTTTACAAGTCAAGGTTTTGGAGAGATTGTATGAGTACTTAACCTGTATTTATAATTTTTGAAGCGTTTGTTGTGTATAGACAGCCTACGATGGGATGTAGTGTCAGAACGAGGGAGAGGGAGGGATGAGGGTTACAGTAGGACGTGCAAAAAGAGGGATCATGAACAGGCCAGTTGTTTCTTTTGCCTTGAATATACCTTTGTCTTATATCGATATCCTCCTGCTCTCTGTAACAGCGGTATTCACAAGTCATATTTTTCCTCTCATTCAACAGTGTTTTTTTTGTTTTTCTCAGCAAAATAAAATGAAGGAAAACCACCACCGTGAAAATAAACCACAAACTACTTGGTTGAATGTATAATTAGGAAACAAAGTTGTACATAAATGTAAAAAGTAAAGTTTCTAATCATGTTTATTTTCTATGCACTTTTTTTATTTAAGTGATAGTTTAAATAATAAACATGTCTCCTTTACTCCTTTTTTGGTCTTTATTTATGAAAATGTGTGCATTCATTGCAAAAATGCTCATTTGCATCACTTGAACCTGAACGTGATTTTAGAACAATGACCTTGAATATTTTGCCTCATGGACCATTTTCAAACTCTCTATGGAAAAAACATTTATAAAACAAATGTAAATATTCACTTTATCTGCCACACGGCAATATAATTAATTTGACTAATTTTCAGACTAAACGGCCCTGCAGACTATATTTTATAAACAAAATGTATATATAATTTTTAAAAATAAGTTTGTGTTCTTTTTTGCATGTATTGGTTTTAAGTGGTCAGGAAAACTGTTTTAAAATAATAATAAAAGGAACCTTTTAGGTTAAATGAGAAAAATGGAAAAAGTACAATAATTAGTTGATATGTGTTAAAGTTTTCTTTTCAATAAAAACATTTAACAAAGTTTTGCACCTTTCATGGACAAAGCTGTCTAATCTTAGAACTAAGCAATAATTTAATAATATAAAATCAGGGAGGTGAAAGAGCAGTCTGATTTAAACATTTACCCTTAAAACATCACCTCATCTTTGATACACCTATTTTTAAGATGTTCCTCAAAACCTGTTGTTTTCTGGCCTCTGGTGGAGGATCTAAGTACTACAAATGGTAAGTGCCTATTTTATTTATTCATTAGTAGTAGTAGTAGTAGCCAGTTTCAATAACAGTTTGATAAATTAAAACTATAATATTCTATCATTTAATGTATTAGGTTTTAAATTGTTAAATAAAAAATATAAATAATTTAAAATGAATAATCAGTCAGAGTTTTCCTTTGATCAAATATGCTCTTGTTTACAGGCTCAAATCTGCTTTAAAAATTCTGTTTGCCCAAGCACACTTTTACTACTCCTCCCATCCCCGCCCACTGAAAGTGAATTCTAACTGTTGAGTTGCCACATGGTCCAAATTACCACTAAAGGCTCTGAGCAGAGTACGGATTCTTCCAGGAAATGACTGCAGCAGACCCAGAATGTGCTGAATCTGGTTCTGCTAATTAAGTACAGTCTCAACTTTAGTTACAGTTCAGTTCCTCCACAGGAGTCTGCTAACAGCTCCCCTCACTAAAACGCCTGATGACTGAAATCCAGAGCAGTTCAGGTTTAAAGGATCTGCTCCCCCATCATGATCCCATAAAACCTGCGTTTTACTATCAAAGTGCTAAGCAGAGCAGATGTGCTCAGTCAGAGTGGTTTTCACTCTCAAGGCACTTTTATGTAGAAACTAAGGAGTGTGCAATAAATAATATTGATGTTTGATTAAATAAATTATGTGGACAATACTAACATTATAGTGTTTAAATAGTTGAGGCTATGCTGGACTGATCAAATCTTCCATTATTATTAATGCTTGATCATTAAGTCGCATCACTTCTTCTAGCTTCCACTGCTTAAAGGAAGCCCAGACATCCCTCTACCCAGCAACACTCATGTCCTCCTGGGAGGCCTTCCCAGGTCAGAGAGGATATCTGAGACCTCCTGTGAGGTCTGAGTAATCTGGTAGTGCCTGGAAAACCGCCATAGGGAGGGAGGTGTCCTAACCTGAACCACCTCAGCTGACTTGTTTTGATGAGGAGGAGCAGCAACTCTCCTCCGAGCTCCTCATCTTTTCTCTAAAGCTGAGCCTCTTTTGGTCTTGATCAAATCTCACAGCTCCAGGTGAGGGCTGGAACATAGGTAGACCAGTGAATCAAGAGCTTTACTTTTTGGTTTAATCACCATAACAAACTGGAGGAAAGTCCTCATTACTGCAGATAAATTCACCTTGCAGGTGTTTAATAAATCAGAAGATATCCGACTTCAGTCCCCAAAAAGAATTAGAGAAATACATTCTGCATCAACAGACTTTTAAACAAAACTTCCTCCTGTTTTCTTCAGTTCAGGATGCAGTAAACAAATATTCTACAGGTTCAGACCCTTCTCAGGGGTCAGAGATAACAGCTAAAACACGTGTTCACCTGCCTGGAGGTGACTTAAAGTTTAGCTCCATTGCCAAGAAGATGTGAAGAACTCTCCCTTTTATTAACTTTACGCTACCTCTGCAGGATTGGAAAGGAAAAGAGGATTATGTTCAGAGTCTTGCTTGAATGGACGACTGATTTTGGTTTGAAAGATGCTGGATCGAGAAAATTACTTCATCTTTAGATAATAAAAATCACAGAGCAGGAAGAGAGAATGTGTTTCTTTTTCTGACTCTGTATCAGGAAGCTCAGTGGACAGCTGCAGCAATGCATTGTGGGAACATTGATCTTGTTTTAACCACAGCCTGTGAACTCTCTGTGGTCATATCTTGAGGATTTCTCCATCCTCTTTATTCAACGTCTCAAGAATTCCTCTGTTTATCACCCTCCTCTTTAAACCCCTCCCGTCACACTGATTCCACAGTCTTACTTCTTGTTTTGCTTATGTTTCTCTTTTTGTTTGTGCTGGATGAATTCTCCTCCACCCATGGCTCCTCCTCTCCACCGACTCCCAGCTTTCTAATTGGATTTCATCATCGTTTCCTTTCAGTTTTTCCCAGCCAGACCCTTGAGAACGGAGGAGTTTCTCAGTGGATTCAGACACATAAACATCAGCAGCAGCAGCTTCCAAAGACTTCACTGCATCCTGGTAGGATTTGACTCTTTGAACTGAACTTTATGAAGTTTGTTCTTTCAGTTAGTCAATGGGCTGAGATGTAGCTTATGAAAAATGTGTAGAGGAATCTTCTCTAAAGTTAAGGTTCAGGAACAAGATTAGAATTTTAGGACAACACAGAAACCAGCAAGAGGTGAAAAGAAGCAGAAGATCTGACAATGAACTAAGGGGAGGGTAAACACACAGGAGGAGCTTAAAACAGGAAGTCTTATTCCACTTGGGGTGTGTTGTGAAGGACTCTCAGCTTCTACCATAATAGCCCAATATCTCTGAAACTGACTGAGTTTGAGTCATTTTTGCATTTGCTGTTTTCAATTAGCTGTGGCGGCCATCTTTAATGGTGTTGACCCAGACAGGTAATCTGTTCATGTAGTGAAGGGTTTCATTAAAATCTAATTCATGAGATATTTTACAGACATTACACACAAATACACACATAAACACACAAACTATCGATGCCTTAATTCTTTAACCTTTTGATCACATTTCTAAATACAATAATAAAACAACATTTAAAGGTCCCATATTATGCAAAAATCACTTTCTAAAGATCTTTTAACAGTCATATCAGACTGTATCTGAGACCCAAAATCGAGAAAATATTTTCACCGTTTTCACTTCCAGATTCTCATTTTTGGGAAATGTGTTTTGAGCTAATGCTAAAACGGGTGGTTTCTAAATCTTTCCCCTGCTGACGTCAAGAAGGAAAAAGACCACTCCTCTCTAGAAGACAGAGCCAACCACGAGCACCTTTGGTTACCTGAGCCCACCTTTAAAAACTACAAAGCTACGAGCAGATGGTTGCATCAACGAGCACAAAAGTCATTTTTTACTCCCTTCGTCTGAGAACCTGAAGACCCACCAATTTCTTGCAAGTGCGTGCAGAGAAGAGAGATGGGCGGGGCTTAGAGAAGCTGCCCCGCCCCTTTGAAAGGAAAGTTTAGCTTTAGGAAGTTAGATGAGAGTGGAACAACAGCATTTGACCAATGTATAGCTTTTACATGTTGAGATGTAAAAGATATAATTCAGAGTGGATAGAAAGTGCAGAATATGGGACCTTTAAAACACAAAACCCAACACACAACCATGACAGTCTGATCTTTTTTAGTCTTCTATTTTTCTTTCATTAAGGATATTTTGTTGTATTTTTGAGTCATTTTGGATGCCAGTTTGGAGTTTTTTGTCTTTTAATTGTTTTTTTTTTTGTTTCTTTGAGCCTTTTAGCAGATCTCTGACATTCGTTCATTCTGTCTTTTCAACTTTCTTTTATTGTGGTTTGACTGACTAGTTGTTTACATCGAGAACAAACAGTTGCTCTAAACCAGATGTCCCCTGACCACTCGGGCCCCTGAATCTGTAATCTCCTTCAGTAATGCTCCCACATCAATGACACATGATGAAGCGCTCCTACCATTGTGTCCACCAAGCAGTGGATCCTCTTTTTCATGATTAAAACCCGTTCATGTCTAATCATCTTTGGGCCAGACAGCTGCTCAGTCAGACTCCAAGATTTGTCATCTTGTCAGAACTCTACTTGAGTCAGGAATGCTGACATGGAATTCTTTGTCCCACCCTCCTTTTTTTCTCAGTTTCTCTCGGGGTTAGCCTCCCTCTTTGTTCCGATCTGCAGCTGTTGTGTTTGTAGGCTCAGACTTACAGTCAGAAGAACTGTTGATGGATTAAAAAGGTCCTCCTTTTCTCATCACTGTTGCACAGCACAGATAAACAGCTGTTAGTCTTCCTCCTGCTTAGTTTATGATCGTGTAACTCTTTCTGATAGATGGTCCAACACGGTTGTTTTGTGTCTTTACTGGATTGTTCTGGGATTACAGCCCCACGGTGAAAGATTAAAACACAATGAAGTGCTGTTACACAGCTCTCCTTAGAATTAGAACTTATTATACCTAAAATAAAATAAGAATAAAGAATCAGAAGCTTCTCTGGAGGTCCATTCTGTCAGCTAAAGAAAGAATATGTTTATGGCTAGAATTAGGAGGAAGAAAATGAAAAGAGAGTCAGAATCTGGGCTTTAGTTTGAGTGGTTTCTGAGTGGTGTGACTTTATATTCAGCATCTGATCATGCTTTAATCAAAACATCTTCTAATTTAAAGTCCAGACACCCATATGTTTAAAAATAACCTGAAACATCTTTATATGTTCAAACAACTTCATAGTTAAAGAAAATCAGAAGAGACATATATATGTTTAATTTATAAATACCAGCTAATGAAGTCTTTGGTGTCAAATGAGGAGTTTGCTTTGTCTCCTTTAAAAATATTTTTAAAAGTTTGGGGTCAAAACTTGGTATACTGGACATTCAAAAAATATTCTTAAGTTCTTGGGAAGAGATTTGTGAACTCAAGGCCTTTGACTTCATGCATCATTGATGTTCTGGGGAGGATTAAGTTCATGGAGTACCATTCTGACACTTCCTGGCCTCGATGCATTGAAAGAAACCAAACCATGACACTTCCACCTCCGTGTTTCAGAGGAAATATTATTATTTATGTTTCAAACATACAGAATTTTGCTTATACTGATGCATAATTGTATTTATCATACACTCACTTTTACTCAAATAGTTTTTAGTCCATGACCTAAGTTTTTTTTATCCTTCAGTCTCTTCTCTCTTCCAGCCTTGATGCTGCAATGACCTCACTCAGGCTGTTACCCTTATTCCACTCCCTCGTCTTCCTAGTTCATTTTTCCAGCCAGTTGGAGGACAACAAGATCCCTCCCAGTCTGTGTACTGGTCACCCTGGTATCCCAGGCTCTCCAGGGGTTCATGGGAGTCCGGGTCAGCCGGGGAGAGACGGAAGAGATGGGAGGGATGCAGCTCTGGGGGAGAAAGGGGAAAAAGGAGACAGAGGAGACTCAGGTAATTGTTTTAATGTGTAAGAATTCCTAATAACGTTCAGTCCTGATGTTGGTGCTCCTCTTCATCTCCAGGTGAGACTGGAGTGCGAGGCCTGACAGGAGACAAAGGTGACCCTGGAGAAAGGGGGGAGAGGGGGAAGTCTGGTGAGTGTGCAGTGGCTCCTAAATCAGCCTTCAGTGCCAAACTGTCTCAGAGCCTGGCTCTAGCCCTCACTGTGGGCGACGCGGTCTGCTTCGACACCATCCTGATCAACGAACAGGGCGACTACAGCTCAGAAACCGGACGCTTCACCTGCAAAGTCCCTGGAGTCTACTACTTTGCCGTCCACGCCACCGTGTACCGGGCCAGCCTGCAGTTCGACCTGATGAAGAACGGACACGTAGTGGCCTCTTATTTCCAGTTTTACGGTAACTGGCCCAAACCAGCGTCTCTGTCCGGCGGCTCCCTGCTTCACCTGGTCCCCGGTGACCAGGTCTGGGTCCAGATGGCTCTCACAGAGTACAACGGGTTTTACTCCAGCACCAAAACGGACAGCACCTTCACCGGCTTCATGGTCTACTCAGACTGGAAGAACTCTGCTGTGTTTGCATGACTACTACAAATGAAACTATGAGCAATCTTTTTTAAAATAAATCATGATGACAATCAAATCAATTCAAAATTAATCCTGGAGGGAAATTGGATGATTATTTTTTTTCCTAAAAGTCATTGTAGGCTGTGGGCAGGAAGGGTCTGGTAATCAGGTAAACAGCAGTTCAATATCTGGGCTGTAGAGGCAATAATATCAGCAGCATGTTGACAAGCATCGCTAATGGACCTCCTTTGCTTTTTCTGCTCCTCTTCAGATCTCTGTCTGCTCCAGAGCCATAGTCAGGATCTGATGCTGCAGCCACGTCTCAGTGGAACACATGATGCTGAATTCTTAATCAATAAAACAACAGCCAGCTGCCAACCTGTGCATCCTGTTCATGACTAATCTTTTGAGCTCTGATATTACTTTATGCTGGAAAGAGACAGCTGAGGTGAAATAAAAGTGGAAAACAAATAAAATTATGATTTATCACTTAATAAAAACAGTAATAATACAATGTAAATGATTTTTGTAATAATACAAATCACTGGTTAAACTACACAAGTACTTTATTTACCGTGTAATGTGTTTCCCAGAGACGTAGCTGCAGGAGGATTTTTTTGACTCCAGCTCATCTCCAGGTTTGAGTCAGGCAGAGTGGTGAGAGGTGAAGAGCTGGTTATTAAAAACGCGCTACTCTGTCTCTGAAACCTTTCACATTAAGTTTTTAAACTGTAGATTTTGTCTTTTGTATTCTAATGGGAGAGTTTTACATCTTTATTTTTTACATTAAATCAGTTGCACTTGTGTTATTTTACTTAAAAAAATCCAGTTCGTTGCTTGTTGTGTTACCAGCAGCCATTTCATATAGAATAATAATACATGTATAGCAGATTTTATTCTTTTATTTTGTTTGGAAAAATCATTAGGATGACAAATAACAGCAAAAAAAAAAAAAAAAAAGAGTTCAGGAAACGACTCATCAGATTAAAACTGGGGTCTTTGTTAATAATTGCTGCCTCTCACCCAATAAAATAAATAAATAAATGAAAACCTATAGTTGTTGTAAATATAAAATCTCAACATCAAATGTAAACAGTAGAAATATTTGGGGATAGTTAAAGAATAAACAGTATTTTCTTCATGTACTGAACAGACGTCAAACCAAACATTAACTTAATGGAAACCAATGCAGGTGCATTCAAGTCATGCAGGACTTTTTGTTGTTGTTTGATCTGTGATTTTCCTCCATGAAGCAGAGAGTTATACCAAAGCAGATGCTTAAATAAAAATGCTGGAAAATATTCATTTTCCACTGGATTCACAGAGTTTTTTCTTCCTAATGATTTCACCATTTCACTGACTCACAGGCTACATTCTCTACTCTGAGCTGGTTCGCTATGTTCATTAACTAATCTCCTCTTACTTACATTTTAATGGTATATTACTGATAATGTAGAGCTAAATCTAACACAACATTGACTGTTTTTTCCTCCTTCCTCTCTGAGTCTAACCCATAATAAGGTTTAAATATGTCCTCGTAACCGTTCTCATCAGGGTGGAATGAGAGTCGTGAGGAGTTAATCAATCTTCTCTTGGCATCAGTGCTTTATTTCCACTCGTTCACAGCCTGTAAATGGCTCTGTGAGTGTTAGAATCCAGGCAGACGGTTATATCACTCCCTGAAATACGGAGCAGGCGGGTGTGTGTTTGGCTGACGGATGGTAAAGTGACACTTTAATACCTGAAATAAAAGTGAAAAGATGATGGACTGTTGGAGACAAAACACACATGACTCTAAAAAGGAATCCATAAAAACAGGAACTTGGGAAACTTTTTGCTTCCTGTTGATGTTTAATGTGGCTCAGTTGTGATTTTTGAGCTTTAGAGATGCTGGCAGGATTCTGTGACTTTTTAAGCAGGTTATTTCAGTGTGAATCCATTCGCCGTTTATTTGCTGCCGCTTAACCCTCATTTATGACTCATTTTTAAATATGAAAGCCTTTAAACCACAGTCACAGCTGTTGTGATCATCAGAGCTTTTGGATGTCAAATTGTAAAGTCTCAGAAAAGTCTCGAAGAATTTCATCAAGGGTAGCTTTCACTTGACAAAAAACTATAACTCAATCATAAATTTAAAAATGATTAAAACATTTGTTGTAAAATGTGCCCTTTTATAAGGTAAAGTGACCTCTTTATAAACATCAGCATCAGTTTAAGTCATTTTCTGGTATTTAATCAATGCTTTAGCTCAGGACAGATTCACTGATATAAACTTAGACACTCTTTTTAATACATCTGTGCCTTTTCTACTCCTGCAGGTCAAACTGTCAGGTTTTTATAACTTAAAACATGAAATTGTGTCTTTAGCCTTTGTCCTTTTAAACAGTCAAAAAGATATTTAGATTTAAAGATGTTAAAAAGCAGAGATGCCCAAGTCCAGTCCTTGAGCGCTACTATTTTGGACTTCTTAAAAAAAAAAAAATTAAAAAAAAAAAAACTTTCTTGGACTTCTTAGATTCATCTCTACTCAAACGCCTGAATAAAACGAGTGGCTGGTTACCAGGCCTCTGCAGAGCTGATGAAGGAATTTACCTATTTGATTCAGGTGTGTTTGAGTAGGGATGCATCTCAAAGTTCCAGGATAGTAGCTCTTGAGGACTGGACTTGGGAACCTCTGTTATAAAGAAAGCTTGGCCAAATAAATGAACAGAAAAAACATAAACTCACTCTCCTGTGACGAGTTCTAAATCCAGAATCTTACTAATAATGGACTAAGATATAACTAACAAAATTAAACAATAATAATAATAAAAAGAATCCAAAGGAACTTTTTATTCTTGTTTCTTTGCAGGCGGTGGTACTGTTTTGTCCAGCAGGTGGCAGTAGTGTACCACTACTCATAAACTAAAGCTTCCCTTCCTGAGTAGACCCAGTCATCTAATTAGATGTGCTCTCCCTTTTGTTTTGTCTCAGGTTTCTTTTCTACTATCACATTTTTATAATCTGTTTCACTTCAGGCCTCAGATGGACTCAGATTTTAATGTATTCTCCTTAAACAGAAACCACAGTTGACAAACTAGAAAGAAAAAAGGACCTGTGTCTAACTTGACCTTCATTTTAAGACAGTGCTGGCATAAAATGAACATAATTCCTATTTTCCTCTTTCTATCTTTTTACATTTTTAGTTAAATGTGATAGAAAATGCCCTTATGAGCTGTTTAAGTTTAGCCTACAGTTGATTTTTTTATGAAATAAAACCACATCGTGAGGAAGCTCTGACACTGAGCAGACGGATCAATAACAGAACCTCTCTGATTCTCTCTGCTCATTATAAATGTATGAAACACTGAGACACTGAAATTATGTAAATACTTAATGGAGTTCTGAACTGTCAGCAGCAGTAATATGAATAAGTGGATTCACCCAGAGGAGGAGGGCTGATGTTCTCTACTGATAACAGCTTATAGGTTCACAACGTTCTCTGATATGTTCTGTCTTGTTTTGTTTTTCTGTGCTGGAATATTTAAACCTTTTTTTCTTACCTTGTAACGTAAGTCTACAGAAAATTTAGCAGTGTTTGGAAGGAAGCAAAATGCAAAGTTTTGCATCTAAATTAGTATTATTATTTTGTTTGTTGTGCAAAAAAAAGAGAAAAGGATCAATATGCAAACACACACATGAATAGACACCTTTTTAGTCACAACTTCCCTAATATGAAGGTTTTTATTCAGAAGCTCACTTCTCCTGCCTATCAGGATAATTTGGATTAAAACATCAAACCACATAACAGCAGGATCAGAGCTGGGTGGAGGCTAAATCCAGGTGTCTCTTTCCATTACAGTCAAACTTCAACCTCATATCTTGGCAGCAAAATTTCAGCTGCAGCAGTTCAGGGATTTTTATACAAAATGTGAAGGATTTGAAAATACCAGCGCATTATTCCACAACCAATCTTTGATTTCTGTTCTTGCAGCAGCGGTAATTGAACATTTTCAGTTTCTAGCTGATGCATTTTCCTGACACAAACTCTGAGTTTTAATGGCTTTAACTGGTTGAGAGGAGGTTAAAGCTCAGAAGGACAAGGCGGTGAAGTAAAGAGTCAAAAAGTGATGGAACAGAAAAAACCCGAGTTTTATGAGCATGCTGAAGTTTTCCCACATAGCAAAGCCCAGTAAAGGTTAAAGGATAGAGGTCAGATCCCTGAAGAATAAAGCTCTTCTTGGCTGTTACTATTTCCTGCTCTTTTCTTAACACTAAACTTCCTCTCTTCTGTTAACATCATAATTTGCAGTTTACATGTAAACACTCCTGAGGCTGGACGACCGCCTTCAGAAACTAAAAGATGATGACGTCAGAGGATTTAAGGATTTAAACAAGTATATTTTATCACTACTTCAGCAGAAACTCATTCATTATTCTCATGACAATAAATGGATTATTTTATGGTGGATGTCCTGCGAAGCAAAGAATGCATTTAGTGGGAATGATAATGAGGCTGCAAGACTTTTGATCATTTGTTTATAAAAGTAACCCCAATTGGCCCCGCCCCTTTTAGAGCCCTGTAACCCTTCTGCAGCCACAGACATGCACTCCAACACGAAACAATCCCATTACAGAGGCAGGACACGAAAGCAGAGCTATCTTTGGACTCTAGAGCTGCTTTCTGTTTGATAGATGTGTTCACAAGTAAAAGGATTCTGTATTCTCATCTGTCTACAAGCCTCTAGAGATACTGTTCAGTCTGAATCAGGCCAGACTCCCCCCTGCTTTTTATCTACATGTTCTGCTTGCTCCAGATTTTAATATCAACATGTGCTTCAGTTATTATTACAGGATGTTTGTGTCAGGGATTTAAGTTCAGAAGTCAGCAGAGCTCAGTGAAGATCCTGAGTTTGTTCCTTATTATTAATGTGTGCTTTAGGCTAATAAAAGTCACAAATCAACAGTTAATCTGAACTGAATGTACCCCTCAGAGTGGGACTGGATCTAGTTCAGCATTATCTGATTTTTGGGGGCTGCAGGTTTCAGGTGGCTCTTACAACCTGGGAATATCTGGAGGCTCCTCGGAGAATTTGGACAGATGTGCATCTTGGAATAGTGGTGGCAAAAACCTGTACTTGAACCTGGATCAAGTGCTAACAGATTGCATCTTGGGGTATTGAATGAGATTGTGCATAACATTAAGATTTGACCTTTTTTTAAAAAAAAAAGTATTTTTTTGTGAAAAGTTAACATGTGCGCAGTATCTCCACTCTACATTTGGGTATGTCCCATTCATACCAACAAATTAAACTAAATTTTTTACATATTGATACAGAGCACATCAACACAAAATACAAACAACAATCAAACAAAAAAAAAAAAAAAGGAAAAAGAAAACATGCCATCAACAACAAAAACAAAACTAACAAGATGAAAACAAAACAAAAATAAACTAGTGTTATTCGGGAGTGTCCTATACTATTTTCAATAATTTTGAAATATGAAATCAGGCCTGCAGGTAATTATATACATAACCCATTTTTCCCACCGTGGGATGAAATGTTCCAGTTTATGGTTAACAAATGCCGTTATCTCTTCCATTTTATATATCTCCATTGTTATTTCCATCCATGTTTGTAAGGTCGGACGTTCTTGTGTCAGCCATTTACTAGTAAGATTTTTTTTTTTGCTGCAACCAATAATATACTTAATAGATATTTATCTCTTTTCACCCATTCCTGGGGTAAAAGGCCAAGAAGTATAATCTTACTTTCTAGGGGTAGCGTGCATTTAAAAATATGTTGTATGACTTCATGAATTTCTTTCCAATAGTTTTTAATGACTGGGCAATCCCAAAAAATATGAAAATAATTTGCATTGAGGTTCCCACATCTTCTCCAACAGATTGGAGGATCCCCACTAGGGAGAGGGTGTAATGAAGAACCTTATCAAAGTTTTCCACCCATATTCTTTCCACTGGTGTGAACCAGAGCACTTCCACTGATATTTCCATATTGCTGTCCAGTCCTCCTCTGATATAACCATTCCTGACTCCCCTTCCCATTTTGCTTTAATATAGTAGGTTGAGTGTGTTTTAAGGTTTTGCAATCCCCTCTATATCTTTGATATATTTCTGCCTTCCTTTTCTGATCTATATGCTTTTCTGAATAATTCTATCAAAAAATTATATATATATATATATATATATATATATATATATATATATATATATATATATATATATATATATATATATATATATATATATATATATACCATAACGCCATCATTTCTAACATAAGATGATCTTAGTTTAAAACAAAGACATGAAAGGTGGAGGAAGATGTGCATTCCTTCAAGAATAATGACATTTCTTTATTTTGTATTTGTATTAAAAATGAGAAAATACATAAATGCATCTCAGTGCCTCTTTGATTTCTGTTAGTTTTGTCTAGCTTGTCTCTGTTCCACAGATCTCCTCTGGTCTTCCTTCTCATCCAGTTAATCTTCCCAGCTGTTCATTATCCCACTGATCACCTGCCTCTGCACACATACCCTCCTGATTCGTTCAGCTACTGTCTGATCCTCCTGTTTATCCATTGCATTGCTGTATTTTTCTCCCACTGCTCCCCAGGTTTCTAGTTTTGTTGCTGCCTCATCATGTAGCTTTGCTTTATTTAAAGCAGCACTCCGGAGGATTTCATCAGGAGAGCAGTTTTTGAATCTAGCGTCCAAAGGCTCCTCCTCAAAACATCTCGACACGCGCGTCCGGTCGCGTGTGCGCGCGTGCACGCGGCGCATATACTTCGGACATGAACTGTACAGCTCAATGTGTAGGGTTTAATCACTCACAGTTCACAATCTTATTCCAACAACACTACGAGGGTCTGATGAGCCCTCTCTGTCCCTGCTGCTTCTGATATTAGCTCTGTTAGCAGAGAGCTGCTGCTGGACTCTGAAGCTGAACTTGACTCGGCCCTGGATGAACTTTCTGACCAAAATAAATGCATAATCCTGTCAAGCCTTGCCATTCTGTGAGGTGAAAGGTTTAAAAATAAAAATAAACCCTTCTTTAGCTGGAGAATGGGTAGGTTTATAGTAGAAATGAGCCGTGAGTCCTCAGTGAACGGCTGAGACAGCAGAGAAACACACGGAGCGTCCTGTACGACAGCGCCCCCTACTGGTATAGGTTTGGTCGATGCGCGTGCATGTTGAGAGAATGCAGAAATTTGAATTTCATTGGCTGAAAAATGTCGGCGGCAAGAAATAATGGAAAGGGGTCTCTAGGAGGAAGGAGGGTCTTCATCAGAATGACAGATGTTGTGGAACTCAACCCACAGATCATAGTTTAGACCTGAAATATCATTTAAAACATTTAGAAAACTTTGATACAGAGAAAAATGCTCCAGAGAGCCGCTTTAATAAAGTCTTTTGGGTTCTGCCCCTGTCACCTTGCCTCTTTATTTTTTATTATTCTTTGTAAAAATCTCCAAGATTCCTGAAGTCTAACAGGCTGTCTAATCCTTTTGACAAAATGTTTTGTCCTGTAGTAGAAAATACACAATGTCAGTAACCGTAATAAAGATTTCTGTAGTATTACATCTCTTTAATCCACTGGTGTCGATGAATCGCAGTAAACTAAACCCTGGCCTTGTTGTCATCCAAAGAGGGAGATTTCTATTATTTTTTGAGTTGCACTTGGAAGCAGCCTGAAATCAATGTAAAACACATCAAACCCACTCAAAGCTCCAAGAAAATGTAGCTTGAATTATCCCAGAACCTTTGAGCTGTTGAATTCTGGGAGAAAAACAAGACTCTGAGACCATTTTTATATTTAGGCATTACTTATTTCAAGTTGTATTCACTAAGAAATCACTTTGAAAACCAGAACATGGACACAGCGTTTATTATACTATATGATTTATTCATTTTTGATGTTTTGCTTATTTTTTAAAAAATAGATCAAATCAGCTGCAGCCTGACACCAGATTTAGGAACACATTAAAAGCCACATTAATTTTTTTCACACTTCTAACACTATAATAGTTGCTTTTGAGGAATTTGAAATGAAAAAGAGATGAAACAAAGGACCAAATATTAAAAAAAACCTCAATGTTGAACATTACTCATCATTTCTCACTGTTTCTAAGCATAACTTAAAAAAAGAACCTTTAATGATTCTTGTTTTATTGTTAACAACATATGGCAGCCATCACAGTTTTAAAAAGACATTACATTCTCAAATCACATCATTTCACACATACTTCAGGTAGCAAAAGATAACGGTCCTGTGAGCTGTTTGTAGACCACTGAAGAGTTTAGAAAGGAATGAAGTTTAAGAAATACCTGAGAGGAGCGGACTTTAGCAGCCGCAGTCTCTAACAGTCATCTACAACCTCGGTGAGAACAGATTCTCTGTGATCCAGTGAGGAAAAGCATGAGTGAGTGTGTGCAGTCACAACAGCAACCGTGAAATCAGATTTCTTCAAATTAAACACACACAAAACAGCTTTAAAAAAAAAAAAAAAAGCAAATACATGACACTTCCCATGATTCTGATCCCACACCACCAACAATCAATAACACTGCAATAATGCTATGTAAACTTTAAACATGGTCAATATTAACATCTCAGCTATTCAACGAAAAAAATGCACCAAAAGCATGTTCCGTTTTTTGGTTCTTTTTTTTTTTTTTTTACAACATAAACGTGTTTTACTCCAATGTCAACATAAAGGAAAAACCTTGTATGGATTATTCATTGGTGGTGACTGTAATATATCAGGAGGAAGACTGGAAAAGGCCTAAAAATACAACAAACAGATGGAATAAAGCTGAGGTCGTGTGTTTAAAAAAACACAGCAACGATGCAGCACAAGTGAAAGCGGTCAGTATTTACAGGAGCAGATTGAACTAGAGAAGGCTTTCGTCTCACCCATTACTACAGCATGAGTGAGATTACACGCGGCTGTAGAAAAAGCACAGTGTTGTTCAGTTCGGTTACAGCTTGGCTCACTGATGGCACGGTATTTTAAGACACGAGCATTTGTAAACATTTCTGTATTGGGGAGGGCAGATTACAAGGTCTACAACACCTGAGACTCTGTGTGGCAAAACTAGATGAGCTAAAAGGATTATTCTGGTAGCAAAAACAATATCAAACTGCTGTTTCATATCCTAAACAGCATGAGGCTTTTCTGAATGACTGTTGTCCCACTGCAAAACTTTGGAAAGAATAAACTATTTCCAAAAGAATATAGTTATACGTAGACGTGAGCACGGCCTAGGTGTAGTGAGTCCCAAACAAAACCTAAACAGCTGAGTATCAATACTTAACATATTGCTTCACTTTTCTTGGCATAATATATTTATATTGTTTATGCAGATGCTCTGTTGGGGTGTTACCATGGAAACGAGGCTTCAACTGGAAGCTAAGCTCTCAGAGTTCCTTATAATAAACTGTACAGCAAAAACCATAAACACAACTGATTGAAAATGATCAGGAGGGTTTTGATTTCTAGCATGTTAGCAGTGTACTGATTCAAGAAACTAGTGTGTGTCCTTCTGATGGAAACCATTAGTCTACAACACAATTCAGAAAATGGAAGGATTACAGTTGAAGTGACTCGAATTCACTTGCTAATTTGGAAAAACAACACATTTTTACTACAAAACGCATTCAGCTGGAGCAATTTCCTTAATCATTATCGTCTGTTGATATTTTTATAATCTAACATCAATACACTAAAATGAGTAGTATATAGAATTATTAGTACTCAGAGTGAAACAGCATCCTTAGTGTTTAGTTTCTATCTACAGCTCTCAAAAATCGCAGCAGTTGAAAGCAAATTTTATACCATAATTTTGGTGACTTTTAATGTAAAAAATTCCAGTTTTTAAAACAAACTCCAAACCAACAATAAAACATGTATTTTGAGTGCTGCTTATGAATAGTTTGGGAATCATTTATTTAAAACTCCTGAACAGAAAAACAACACTCAAAAGAGTAGCTTGTTCTGGGATTGTGCTAATGGCCCAGAAAATATCACAAAACTTGTCATTTAACCAGTTCTCCTGGTAGTAAATACTGTAAGGTTGCGAGGCTCTTTGTCTTTGAACATATGGACCCGTTGTTTTTGGTCCCTCACAGATAAACGTCCATAGTGTCGAGGATCATGTGACGACAGAGAGGGCAGTTCTGTTGGTAGATGGGCTGCCTCAGCAGAATGTTCGTACAGTCTCTACACAAGCAGAGGTGCCTGCACGGCAGCAGCACCACCGTCTTGGTACAGTCCTGACAGATCACACACTTCTTCCTCTCCTCCTGCTCCTTCAGCAGAGTGAGCAGGTTTTCAGCAGGTAGAAGTTTACGGTCTTTGCTTGAAGGCTCCTTTAGTGGCTCATCTGAGCTTGATGAAGGGAGAACTAAATCCTGCGACTCTCGATGGGCTCCGTCTCCTGCTCTCCCATCTGGTGGACCCCGCCTCTCCTCTCCAGGATCGCCATCACCTCCTGCTCTGTTGCTGTTGTCCCTGAGGAGTTGCGTCCTCAGCGCCTGGCCCAGTCGACTCCGGTTTTGAGACAGCTGCTGCCAAAATCCTCTCTCCAGCAGGTAGAGGTGATGAAGCACCCTCTGCAGGTACTGCATGTTACGGTGTAAAAAACGTGGGGTTCTCCGTATGACCGAAGCGAGTTGTTGGAGAGTTAAATACAGTTTACGCAGAGAAGCATAAGAGTTCATATAATCCACAATGTGCACAGCTGCCTGACGGGTCAGCCTCGGGTTCAGGTAGGCGGTGGTCATCAGGGCAATAGTGATTGTGAGCAAGAGGCCATAGATGTTCAGTACAAAGATGCAGATGAACATGTGCATAAAGGAAAACAGAAAATCCAAAACCAGTTTGCATGGAGACCACAGGAATGCTGATGTACCTGCCAGGCAGCTGTACAAGAAGGTGAGGGAGGTCAGTGTGAGTTCCAGAACCTTCTGCAGCGGGCTGGACACTGTCTGCCACACACCAACCACTGCCAAGTAGAAGTTCTGGGTGGCAATAAGTGCAAAGTTCACCACTGTGTTGGTAAAATAGACCACCAGGCTGACTGCGATGCCACAGCCCTCCAACACAGACAGCAGACCCCGACACAGGTGCTCCTTCCCCCGCAGCAGGATGTGCATGGACAGGTAACCCACCATCTTCAGGCTCTCCAGCAGCCCTTCCAGCGCCAGCACCACGCTTCCCAGCAGGGTGACTGTACTGTGGGCCAGGTTTGATGTAGCCTCTGCCATGTAAACCGCAGAGATCAGGACGACGTTCCCCAGCTGCAGCACGGAGTTCAGGAGGAGGGTGGGCAGGTTGGCAATGAAAGCTACAACCGCCAGGAGGGTCCGAACGACTGTGTGGACGAGGACAAAGTTCAGGTCCAACAGTAAACACACAGCATCCAGGCATTTCCCCACAGAGGATATCACAAAGTTCACCAAACCCATGGTCGCTTAGCTTTAGCTGTTCTCCTCTCAGGTCGTCTCCAAGTCCATTCTTATCGTCTTTTCAGGCTGAAATCCTCAGAGGTTACATCCAGAACAGACCCATTACTTCTTTATTGCGTCAGCTAATGCGGTAAAACCTCGTTCGTTTCATTTAATTAATGTTTTCATATTTTCTTCAGATTTGGCTCGAGTGAAATGACGAGGAACCATCACAAACACACGCGTTACAGACAGAGGCGGATGTTTTCTTTCAAACAAGAGGAAGACGCTTCCGTCTATTTTCCGGGTTTCGTTTTCGCTCTTTGCTAATAAAGTGAACAAGAAACACTTCGTTAGATAAATATTAGTGTCATAAAAGACAGTCTGCAAACGCGACGGATAAAACGAAGAAAAGCGAGGTAAAAGCACAAAAAAATATTTGTTGTTTTCAACGTCTTTATCGAAGCCGCCATACTTGTTTTGGTCATGTCAGCTGACCTGTCCTTACATCCTTCCGGTGAATTTTCAAAATAAGATACATAATAAATATCTAGATGAGTAGAAAGAAAATGTCAAAACCAGAATATGAATATATATAAATAATATTTGTGTTTTTCCATTTAAAGTGTTTAATTAAAGCATCTTTTTAAAATTTTGGTATCACATTTAAAAATGAAAAAGTTGCCAAAAGTTGTCTAGTAAGATTTTCTTTATAGTTGAGTTTTGAAAAATTTGTGGCAATTTAATATTACTTTAAAAATTAATTAATAAATTCATATATTTATTTACAATATAATAAAGTAGAACTTTACAGATTGCATCTTTTTTTCATAACCTGAGCTAGTGATCTCAAAACTATTGAAACTTAACTAAGGAAAAATTATATAGTTAAAGAATATAGCCAACAATCCATTTTACCAGTTTGTTATATAACATAATTCATGTTGCGGTAAAAAAAAACATCTGCAAAAATTTTTAAATAAAATGTTTGATAATAAAACAACATTTTATCATTTGGTCATTTGTATATAATGACAGAAAAACTATTTATAAATCAAATTATTAACAAAAATAAGCATCTTGGGATAATTTCTAGTGTAACTATTGGTCATTAGTGCAGCTATTAGATAAAAAATTGTAGGCTGAAAATAATTTATGAGCTGAATACATTGTACTTTACATCTTTATACTCCTTTACTACATATTTTGATATTAGTTTTATTCAGTTTTTTTTAAACATTTCTGTAGAACTTTATTTATCTTTATGTACAAACACTGAAAAATAATTACTAATATTACATATAGCAGCAACAGTAGTAATTTCCTAAAATTCTTTGATAGTATTCTGAGCGTCCTAACCCCTCCCATTTACATTAACACTCTATCCCGTGACATCAGCTCCTTTATGAATCAAGAAAACTCTTTGCAGCCCAGAACAACCTCAGCAGCACTTCCTTCCTCAGCCTCAGCGCTGATCTTCTTTTTCTTGCTCAGGAGGAAAACTGATACGATCATGGGAAATCCCTTCGGATGTTCAACAAAAAACAATTGTTTGAACATTTAATGATGCAACGGGGATACATAGAAGCAAGTAGCTATAAAAGGCCTTGTGCATGACTTTGTTTCTGACAGAGAGCTTAGACCTGCTCCTTTTATGGTATCCTTCCCTCTGCTCAGTTAGAAGGCCAGCAGTCAGCTTCCTTCGTTTGTTTTCTGGTCAGCCAAATTCTTCCTCCCAAAAAGATGGAAAGATCAGAAACCTGCTGCTTTTTCAGAAGCTTCCTTATAAAACCTGGAGATTTATGACCTAAACTTTTAAGTGTCTATAAATCACTAATATTTAATTTCAGTCACACCATTCTTTATGAATTTAGCTTTCTTGAAAAGTTAATGAAAGATACTTAGCGACTTCTTTGTTTGACTTTAGTTTTTTTAGTACTTTGGGTGTGGTCAAATCTGCCTTTTTTGTGTGTTTGTTTTGCTCAGATATTTTTACTTGAGTGAAATCATTAATGTTTGTGCTTTCTAAATGTAAAATACCATTTCTTTTTCTTTTTCCTTAAAGCGTAGAAAACAGTAGTCTTTTATGAAAGGTAAAGGAAAATTCCCCTAAAATTTGTATACTGGCCATGATAAATAGATAAAATGTTTTGTAAGTGCCCGTATAATTTTATTTACCGGTAATATTTCAAGCTTTTTGTTATGATTTTAGAATTTCAACCTTCGCAATAAAATTATATATTTTTTATTATATTGTAATGTATTCATTGAGAACACGTCATATTTCTCAGTTTAAATTACTTTTTGTAACATTGTACGTACTGCTGTAATTCAGTGCATCAGGTTTTGTAAGTAAATTTGTGTTGCAATATTGTTTTCAAAGTTTTACAAAAGGGCTTTTCAAAATGATAGTTATTTACTATTCGACTGCACCTTTAGTCTTGAACCTGGAGGATGTCTCAACAGGGCGTTTTGTGGTGATGAATCAGGACATGAACGAGGAAACAAAGGGAGCTTGAACAGGATGACGAGGAGATGGCAGGACAAACCTACCGTTTGACGTGTTTCCTACAGAGAGCTGAGGGTCTGTGGGTGAGTAATTTTCACCCACTGAGACATTTCCACTCACTGAGCACGTCTGAACATCCTCCTCTTTGTCTGCCTCTCAGCTTAAATAGGCTTTTAAAAGTCTTAATGATTAGAAGATCCATTCTTGAACTAGTTTGAGTTTTATAAGTCTAACTTCATCTCAGAGATTCTGCATACATTCAAGCTGATAATTGAATTCATGCTGCTGCTCTTGTCACAATTTAAACAAAATGGGTCTGGGACACAGCATTAGATTCCCAGATGTTGTGGTTTATTTTAGGATCTTGTGTGTTAGTGATGACTTTGACTGCTGACCAGAAAATCAGATTAACATAATTTTACATCTGGAAACCGTGTGTGTTGCTGTGTGTGTTTTAGGACAAGAGGTTGGTGGCAGGGAACAAGGCTTCTCTGGGGAAACACAAACTGTAAACAGTAGAAATCACTGGTGTGCAGACTGGTCGAGACCCGGGGCAGGACCCCGCATTCCTCTGTTACCCTCAGCTTTCAGCCTCTGAGAGGCAGCAATAGAAATGTCATAATCTGAGGTTTTGTGAGGATCCTGGAGCAACACAACAGTCTGATGGAAACAAGAGGTAAGTAAAATACTGTTTTTATTGTACGGTTTTGGTGGTGTGGAGGCGGATCCGGGAGGATCCGTGGGATCCTGGTACAGGACACTTCTCTGAGAGGAGAGAGGAGAGTGAGTAACTGGAGATGAGGATAATACGTGCTGAGATGAGTTTTGAGTGGAGGTCTTACTAGTAGGATGAAGATGGGGTCTTGGGGAGGTTTTGTCTGTCCTGGGTGAGGATGGTTGGAGCGGTGGTGAGGAAGGGAGTGGAGGCAGCTGGCTGGCAGGGGGACAGGCAGACCAGGCGGACATGAGATTGAGGAGGACTCCGGAGGATCTTGAGGTGGACGACGCCGGGTAGATGGACTGGTGGAACAAGAATAGAGAATTATAAAAGTCAAAGACGAGATATTAAGTGGAAGACCTGTGTTTACCACTGGTGAGGTGGAAAAGACTGGCGTCGTCCCTCTGTGGATCTGCTCCTTATGAAGGTCCTCCTCTGATGAAGCTGATGAGCTGCAGCTGGGAGCTGCAGCTGGAGAGGATCTGCCTGCCACGCCCTGAGGGAAAAAACACAGACTGCCTGCAGGCACCCAGGATATGACAGTACCCCCCCCTCAACGGACGCCACCTGGCGGACGAGCGGAGGACGACGGAGCAGACCGCTCAAAGTCGGTGATGAGAGTGGGGTCCAGGACAAAAGAGCGAGGAACCCAGGATCGTTCCTCGGGACCATAGCCTTCCCAGTCCACCAGATACTGGACACCACGGCCGCGGGGCCGAGAGGCGAGGATGCGGCGGACCGTGTAGGCGGGATGTCCGTCGATGACCCGGGCAGGAGGCGGCGGCTCGGCCGGAGGGGCCAGAGGACTGGAACGAACAGGTTTGATCTGGGAGACGTGGAAGGTAGGGTGGACCCTGAGGTGAGAAGGGAGGGCGAGACGCACCGCAGAAGGGCTCAGGACTGCCTCGATGGCAAAGGGACCCAGGAAGCGCTGGGACAGCTTCCGGGAGCCGGACCTGAGGGGAAAGTCCTTAGCAGACAACCAAACCTTCTGGCCAGGGGCATAGACCGGAGCAGGAATGCGTCGACGATCAGCGATGCGTTTGTTCTGGGCAGAGGTACGCTGAAGGGCGGCCCGAGTCTGGTCCCAAACTCTACGACACTTATTGAGGTGTGTACGGACGGAAGGTAGAGCAGAATCAGGGAAGGTAGAAGGAAGGAGGGAAGGTTGGAAACCCAGGGAGGCTTCGAAGGGAGAGAGACCAGAGGCAGCAGAGATGTGAGAGTTATGGGCGTATTCAATCCAGATTAGATGTTGACTCCAGGTAGTGGGGTTAGCTGAACACAGACAGCGAAGCATGTTTTCAACCTCCTGATTGAGGCGTTCGCACTGACCGTTAGTCTGCGGGTGGTAGCCGGACGTCAGTTGGGGTTTGGCACCCAACAGGGAGCAGAACCCCTTCCAGACCTGGGAGGTGAACTGGGGTCCCCTGTCCGACAGGATCTCCGTGGGGATACCATGGAGCCGAAATACGTGCTGAACGAGGAGACGGGCGGTAACCGCAGCAGATGGGAGTCTGGATAGAGCAACAAGATGGCATGCCTTGGAAAAACGGTCAATGATAGTGAGGATGACTGACCTGTTGTTGGAGACCGGTAAGCCGGTGACAAAGTCGAGAGCGATGTGGGACCAAGGACGTGTGGGAATGGCAAGTGGCTGAAGAAGACCAGAAGGGGGTCGATGAGAAGACTTGTTTTTTGCACACGTAGCACATGCTAGGACGTAGTCCGTGACATCCTTATTAAGGGATGGCCACCAGAAGTACCGGCGTAGTAGTCCAATGGTACGGCTGGTCCCCGGGTGACACGAGAAGCGAGAGGAGTGTCCCCATTGGAGGACTGCAGGACGGACGGGGACAGGCACAAAGAGGCGCCCAGGAGGTCCACCTCCAGGATCAGGGTCCTGCAGTAGTGCCGTTCTAACACGGTTCTCCAGGTCCCAGGTGAGGGCTCCAATGGTGCATGTCGGTGGTAGGATGGGTTCAGGACCTTCGGGAGAGCTGTCGGGGGAAAACTGACGGGAAAGAGCATCAGGTTTGATGTTTCTGGTACCTGGGCGGTAGGTGATGGTGAAGTTGAATCTTGAGAAGAAGAGTGACCAGCGGGACTGTCTTGAATTTAGACGTTTGGCAGCTTTCAGGTATTGCAGGTTCTTATGATCAGTCCATACAATGATCGGGTGTTCAGTGCCTTCAAGCCAGTGCCTCCACTCCTCCAATGCCAGTTTGATGGCTAACAGCTCCCTGTCTCCTACGTCGTAGTTCCGTTCTGCAGGAGAAAAGCGCTTAGAGAAAAAAGCACAGGGATGAAGTTTACCGTCAGAGGTGTTGCGTTGTGAGAGGACGGCTCCGGCTCCACTGTCGGATGCATCCACCTCCAGAACAAACTGGGAGGTGGGTTCTGGATACGTGAGTATAGGAACTGAAGAGAAGCAGTCTTTGAGGAGGTTGAAGGCCTTCTCTGCATCCGGGTTCCAAGAAAAGATCTGTTTAGTTGAGGTGAGGGCTGTCAGGGGAGAAGCAATTTGACTGTAGTTGCGTATGAAACGACGGTAGAAGTTTGCAAAACCAAGGAAGCGTTGGAGCTGCTTCCGGGTCTCAGGTCTCGGCCATTCCTTGACAGCTTTTACCTTATCTGGTGTGGTCTGTACCTGCCCCCCACTGAAGATATGTCCGAGAAAAGTGATGGTGTGTTTGTGAAATTCACACTTTTCGGCTTTCACGAACAGACGGTTCTCCAGTAGACGCTGCAGGACCAGAGAGACATGGCGAGTGTGTTCCTGGGGGTTAGAGGAGAATATTAGGATGTCGTCCAGATAGGCAAACACAAAGACATTGAGATAGTCCCTGAGGACGTCGTTTATAAAGTTCTGGAAGACAGCCGGGGCGTTCGTGAGACCGAACGGCATAACCAAGTACTCAAAGTGTCCTATGGGGGTCTTGAAGGCAGTCTTCCATTCGTCTCCCTCGCGTACACGCACCAGATGGTAGGCGTTACGGAGATCCAGTTTGGTGAAGATAGAGGATCCTAGGACAGGTTCAAAAGCAGAGGTGAGTAAAGGCAGAGAGTACTTGTTCTTTACCGTGATTTGGTTGAGTCCCCGGTAGTCAATACAGGGTCTGAGACCGCCATCTTTCTTGGAGACGAAGAAGAAGCCAGCCCCAACGGGGGATGAAGATGGACGAATGAGGCCCGTCTGGAGGGATTCATTTATGTACGTCTCCATGGCAGTTCGTTCAGGCCTGGACAGGTTGTAGAGGCGACCTGAGGGGAGTGGAGCCCCAGGGAGCAGGTCAATGGCACAGTCGTAGGGCCTGTGTGGAGGGAGAGAAGCAGCCTGCTCCTTACTGAAGACTTGGGCTAGACCATGGTACTCGGGCGGAACGAGCTCTAGGTCAGGAGGAGGGCTGCTGTGGGGCTCAGGACTCCCAGTATGGGGAACAGCAGAGCGAAGACAGGTGGAAGAACAATAGGGACTCCAGGCTTCGATACGGGACTCAGTCCAGTTTACATGAGGATTGTGTAATTTCAACCAGGGATAGCCTAGGACCACAGGACAGGAGTTGGTGGGAAAGACCAGGAACTCGAGCTCCTCCTGATGGTTACCTGAGGCAGTGAAGAAAAGGGGAAATGTGCGGTGTGTAATAGTGACTAGGGGGTGTCCATCTAGTGCACTCACAGACAGAGGAGGTTCCAGTGGTCGAACAGGGATTTGTAGCTGGTTAACAAGTGTGGGATTTATGAGGTTCTGTTCGGCACCAGAATCAACTAGGGCTTGAACAGGGAGTTGATGTTGGTTATGCTGAAGAGTTATGTTGAGGGTGAATCGAGGTTTGTCAGTGTTGGAGCACCCACCCACCAATAACCTCGGTTCTATTGGCGGGCGGCCCCGTTTGGGTGTATTGGACACAAAGAGAGGTGATGTGAGGGGGAACCACAATACATACAGCAACCTGAGGTTCGTCTGTGAGCCTTTTCCTCAGGGGTGAGACGGGTCTGGCCCAACTGCATGGGTTTGGAGTGGTTCTGTTCGGGTTGGTTATGTTTGGAGCGAACAGCAGGTAAAGGTTCGGGAGCAGGCATGAGAGCTAGGAGAGGTGGTTTGGGTGAAACGACAGGACCACGACCTCGTTCGGTGGCCCTTTCACGCATCCTGGCGTCGATACGACCAGCCAGGCTGATGAGTTCCTCCAGGGTCTTAGGTGGGTCCCGGTAGGCGATCTCATCCTTTATTCGGTTGTTAATGGCGTGCCAGAAGGCCCCCTTCAACGCCACCGAATCCCAGCCAGACTCCGCTGCAACAGTCCGGAACTCAACAATAAAGGTTGACATAGGACGGTTACCTTGGTTTAGGGTCCAGAGGCGCCTGGCAGCAGCATCAGGGTCTGTGTCTCCAGTGAAGGTCTGTTTGAATAGACTCAGAAACAGATTGAAAGGGAATGTCTGTATATTGTCTGTTGTAACGACAGACTCCACCCACTGGAGGGCGCTGTCTCGGAGGAGACCGATTATGAATGAGATCTTACTTTCGTCGGAGCTGAACTTCCGAGGTGATTGACGGAAGACTAGCGAACACTGAAGGAGGAATCCACGAGCCCGGCTTACATCCCCAGAGAAAGGAGCTGGAGAGGGGAGATCGACATCAGACTGTGGCGATGAGGAAGCCGCCGCCGCTTCAGCAGGAGCTCGTTGTGGCTCGTCCGGTATGGGACCGGCTGGGGAAGAAGACACAGAAGAACCAGAGGGATTAACGACGGTTTGACTTACGGCTTCCTGAAGAAGTTGTTTGAGGGAATCGAAGTTTTGAGCCTGGGTCTGGAGCTGTTGGGTCACTATTTGAGTTTGGGTCTGGAGCTGTTGAGCCAGCTGTTGAATCAGGGTTTCATGTTGGCCGAGAGCCGCGCCCTGTTGGGCGACAGCGTTATGGAGTTGTGTCGCAGGATCCAATTGGCCAGTCTTTTCTGTCATAATCTGAGGTTTTGTGAGGATCCTGGAGCAACACAACAGTCTGATGGAAACAAGAGGTAAGTAAAATACTGTTTTTATTGTACGGTTTTGGTGGTGTGGAGGCGGATCCGGGAGGATCCGTGGGATCCTGGTACAGGACACTTCTCTGAGAGGAGAGAGGAGAGTGAGTAACTGGAGATGAGGATAATACGTGCTGAGATGAGTTTTGAGTGGAGGTCTTACTAGTAGGATGAAGATGGGGTCTTGGGGAGGTTTTGTCTGTCCTGGGTGAGGATGGTTGGAGCGGTGGTGAGGAAGGGAGTGGAGGCAGCTGGCTGGCAGGGGGACAGGCAGACCAGGCGGACATGAGATTGAGGAGGACTCCGGAGGATCTTGAGGTGGACGACGCCGGGTAGATGGACTGGTGGAACAAGAATAGAGAATTATAAAAGTCAAAGACGAGATATTAAGTGGAAGACCTGTGTTTACCACTGGTGAGGTGGAAAAGACTGGCGTCGTCCCTCTGTGGATCTGCTCCTTATGAAGGTCCTCCTCTGATGAAGCTGATGAGCTGCAGCTGGGAGCTGCAGCTGGAGAGGATCTGCCTGCCACGCCCTGAGGGAAAAAACACAGACTGCCTGCAGGCACCCAGGATATGACAAGAAAGAGAAGTTATGAGGCAGCTGAGGTTTTAGTGAGAGGTCTGAATAGGATGACTAAGAATGTGGGGGTCCCTCAGTGTGGCATTCCTGATCTTCTCAGGGTATTGTTTGAGCATCTGCAGGATGTCCAGCAGTAGCAGTGTTGCGGAGAGTAAAGGACTGTATGATGTTTAGTTAGGGGCAGATTTGCTGGAACACCTCATCCACACAGACACTCCGATTAGAGAGCGAGGCCGGACACAATGGAACATTTAACGTGACTGTAATGTTGAAGCTCACTCAAGAATCCCTTTACAGATGTAATATTGAAATGCTGCTGACAGTTTGTTGGTTTCTGTTTGTCCTATCTTTTTATCCCTTTCTTTCTGTTTAACCTTTTCTTGTCTGTTATCCTTCTCTGACAGTTTCTGTCTGTAATTTCTTTGACAATGTCTGTCTGTCTGATAACTTTATCACGAACGCAGACAGGGTGTCACGGGGAAGAAAATAAACTGCCCCAAACGGCTATATTCCCAAGGACCCCTTAGCTGTTTAACAAGGTGCCTGATGTAAATTAACATTCAGCACTGAAAAGTTCTGCCTAAAAACAACAGCAATACTAGGGAATTTACAACAAGCAGCTTCCTGTTTCATGACTCATAACTCTACATCTGTCAGACACCAGCAAAATCTGCTGGGAAAATATTCTTTTGATGTTCTTTCAGTGCAAATAAACCTCCTGATTCACTGATTTGTTTTTGGACAGTTACATTTAATCATTTTTAATATTCAAATATCAAGTTTTAAATTGTAATTAGGTATATATATATATATATATATATATATATATATATATATATATATATATATATATATATATATATATATATATATATATATATATATATATATAAAGAAACAAATATACTTTTCTGTTGTTTAGATGAGTATCATTAAGGATTTATTACCATAGAATAAAGCCGTTTCACATTCTGGTTGTTTTTGATTTAATGAACCGGTATCCTCTTTCCGATTGGAGTTTTAACAGCATATTATAATGGTTTAGAAAACTATCACAATATGGAGGGCTTTCTTCTAACATTATATCTTAAATAACTTAAAGAAGTTGCTCTGAACTAAGAGATGTGCTGCAGCTGTCAGGATGTTTTTAATATTTTCCTAATAAAAGATGTGTGTATTGAAGGGTATTTTTAGCTTCAGCCTCCAGAGGATGTGTATCCTCTGTTCAGCCTTTCTGGTAGGAGGTTAGGTGCCAACATCTAAATTAGACTTTCCAAAATTGTAGTGCTACTAACGTCCAATGGGAAACGACTTTAGAGAAGCCTAGTCTATACGATCATTTATTATATTAACTGATATTTAGTTTAGTTGACATTAAGGGATGGATTGTGGTCTAAAAACTAATGTTTTACCTTAGCTCTGTAAAATATTTCATCACTGATGACTTGTGATGAATATGGCAGTCATCTGACAACAATAGAAAAAGCAAAAGGACTGAGTACACATCCTTGAGGCACCCCTGTTCTCAGTTTGATGGAACACAGTGTCTTGTCTGTTTTCTTTCCAACATGGAGCCTCAAAACCAGTTGCAGAGTGAACATTTAATGTATAGTAGAGAGATTTTCATTGCAAGCTGCAGTGAGATGACTGCAATAAATGCTGAGAAAAAGTTTAACAGAATCCTGGTGTCGCCGCTCTTTTTCCTAAAATAAAAAGAAGTGCTGAAATAAAATCACTGATTGAAAAGCTAACTGTAGAGAAAGTTATCCAGCGCACCTATGTCTAACATAAACAAGTGTCAGAGACTGGTAACCATTCAGGCGGGTTGCAGTTGTTTTCTGTATCAACAGGGAAGATGGTGGTTTTGGTGCAACAGTCTGAAAGAGATGGCTAAAACAATCTGATTAAACCTGATGCTTTGCTATAAAATATGCATATAATTAATTGTCAAACTGCTTCTCATTTTCTTGGTTTTTCATTTTACTCAATCATAAAAATATCTGAAAATAGGACAATGTTAAAGAATTTGTCAGAACCCATTGAAGAAAAAAAAAAAAAAAAATCAAAAATGCAAGCAGCCTTGTTCTAGCTCTGGCTGTAAAATTTGTGTACATTTTTTTTCTGCAGCAATTTTTTTTATGATGAGAGGACTTAATATGTTTGTAATCTTTGATGAATAAGTGGCCACTAAGTCCTCATTTTCCTTCAGATACAAAAGACCCAACAAACTGACGTCATTAACCTTTTCCATGCATCCTCCTTTTGTATTCCTCTTTGTACCAAAGCATTCTGCAGCTTAAACAGTGAAGAAACATGTCAGTGGGTGGATTTATTATGATTAATGCCTCTAAAACATTTAATCACCGAGGAGAAGTGATGTGAGATCCTCTGTTTCTGTGGTTATCAAAGTGTCCCTTTGTCACAGCCCCTCTTGTTTTGACGAAGTTGAGCAGAAATTCAGATTTCTCTCCCACTCTTCTCCCAAGCTGTCTCACTCAACTAGTAACAACACCCCCCATCCGACTCATACAATGGCTGCCTCTCATCCCGGGCAGGCCGACTACCCCAAAACATCTTGCTCCTGCAGCGGCTTGGAAAGAATGACTTCTTCTTTTCCTCCCTTTCCTTCCTTCAGCCCATGATCACAGCTCTGTGAGCTCTGCTGAGATAAACACACGTCTGACCATCAGTCACACGCAGCAGTGCGTGGTGAGGACACACAAATCAGGGGTGGAAACTTTAAAGGAGCAAGGCTCGAAGGTAGAGAGAGACAAGACAAGAGAGACAAGTGTCAATAAACTGTCCTCACAGATCAGCCTTGTAGTAAAGTTCAATTCATTAGAAAAAAATATACGATCTGAGTCTTTTGACCTTTACCAAAAGTGTGATAGTTTATATTTCTGAATACTGAACATCCATCCATCCATTCACTTTCATCTTCATACGGTTGGATCAAGAACATCACAGATTCAGGAGGGATATCTAGACATCCCTTCAGTAACACTCTCCAGCTCCTCCTGAGGGTCTCAAGGTCTCAGGATAGAGACGTTATATAATCCCTCCAGTTTGGTCAATTCCTGGGTCTCCTCCCAGTGGGCCAGGCTTAGAAATCACTGAGGAATGCATCCTAATCAGATCCCTGAACCACCTCAGCTGACTGATAAAACTCTTCACCTATAGGCTGAGCCTGGTCACCCTGCAGATGAAGCTCATTTCAGCTGCTTGCATTTCATTCTTTAATTCAAATTTTGTGACCAAAGTTGAGGGTTCAAATGTAGATGGACCCATGAACTGAGAGCTTTGCCTTTATGCTCAGCTCTTTCTTCAACTGGAAAACTGTCTTTGTAACTAAAGCCCTCATCCATCAGTTCATCATGCTCCATCACTCATGAACTAAAACATATAAACCCCAAACAACCACATCATCTGCAAAGAGCAGCGGCTCAGACCCTGAGGTTCATGAACCAGAAGACCTTCTCAACAGGCTTTATGCACAGAGTACTTAGTAGAACTTCCGGTTTAAAATTACCTCGCGGGACCATTTCCGGTTCCATTTGAAACGTGAAGATTTCCAGAGTTAGAGTGCATTTCCAGCTAAAGATATTGTTTATAATCAAAACGAGTAATAGTATAGTATACTACAGAATGATATATATATTATAGCACTAAGAAATGAAGCCATCATATAAGTATCAGCGGACGGGAAGCCTCGACAGCTGAACACTGCTGTGTTCCGTTGTGTACCGCATCAGCTGAATATAATTCATCAGTCCGTTTCCACACATTTCCACTGAATAAATAACTACAAAAAGGAAGGATTGTGAACTTAAGAAGAGAAAACGTGATCATTTCTAACCACACCGTGTCTGCAGTCCACACTTTGCAGCACAGTAGTCAAAGAGCCGAGTGGAGGAGGCTAATGGAGGAGGCGCGGCGCCGTTCGTGTGTTATTTCACTGGAACAACTATTCTTTTGGTGAATGAAGACTTGGTGTTTGATAACGTACAGCTAGACCAGAGAAAGTTGAAAGTTGGGAAGCAGTTGGAGCCCACGATCACGGCTATATAGATCTGTCTCACTGTTTTTTGATGATGGAAGCTACGAGCTAACGCTGTTAGCTTACCTTCAATTTCATGAATAAAGCTGGTTATATACAGCTTAAAGTCCTTCACCCGCTTGCTCGCAGACGTCTCTGTGTGTTTTTCAAAAATCCGGTGGACATCGTTTACCGTGATGCGCGGCAGGTCTTGAAGAAAACGGGTAAAAAAATCAATTTTGTCCAGTTTGTGTGGGAACAGCGTTGAACCGAAGGGAGCGGCTGCCTCTATCGCAACCAGGAAGTGACCGTGCATAAACCCCACTGCTTTTCAAAATTCTGTCCAAACAGACTGGAGAGAAGGTTACAGTTCCTTCTTGTTGTCAGGTTACCTGGTGTTGGAAATCTTAATATCAAATAGTTGTTATTTAATTCTTTTGTAGGGAAACATGCATTTTTTAAAAAATAATTTTTTTCATACACATGAAATAAAAAGTGATGTTTTAGAAGGTGGGATTGCCTGCAGCATTGTTTTGTGTAGAGATGAAAACGTGTGACTCGTCACTATGCCAACCAAAGATATGAACAAATAGAAAGTAGAAGTGAAGCAAAACAGCTCAAATAAAGAGTGTAAAAAGTGCTGGAAGCTACAAGAGATTTAAAACATGCCTTTGTGTGTTTTTTAGATTCATGTATTGGTTTTGGAATTTCTAAAATACATTTTACTCCTGAAAGAAAGAAGTCATTATGAAGACAATAAAAACTCAGTAAAAATGTCACTTTTACAGTTAAGTTTTAGCATAATTTAATTTAAAATGAATGATTTTATCATGATGGAAGGTGTGCTTTAAGATGTTTCCAAACCTCACATTGATCTGTTACTGTATGATATACTAAGATGTTGTCCAAGAGTAAAATCTGACATTTAAACCTCCAAGCAGCTTTCTGGATGGACGACTGAAACCTAAACAGGACTTGTGTTTATACATGACTTTCAGGGTGTGTCCCTGCTAGTTTGATTTAATCGTCATAAATAGGCTGAAGTGTGCTCCTGTAAATAGTCCATGGCTGTGCATTCTTTGGGAACTTTCTGGGGGAGTGGATGGTGTTTTTCCTGCTTCCCTTTGCCTCATTCCCAAACCCCGTGACCTCGGGATATTCCCACATGCTTTTTCCAGGATGTGTCACATTAAAAAAAGGTTGCAAAGGGTAAATTCTTGCAATTTGTCTTTAAGGAATTTTAAGAGGCTGTTTATTTATTTACTGTACTTCGTGATGCCACGTCCCAACGGCTGCTTTAAGGACGCCATCATATTTACTGAGCCTGCAGAACAATGTAGCTGCAGAGGGAACGTAAACCAGAAGAACTGAAGGAAATGAGGTCAACACCTAGAATGTGTTCCTGTTTTCTAGAAACTGTTGTTTTTCTTTAAATATTACAAGTCAAATAAATGTTTTTTGTGTGAATAAAGTCAACATGAAGTGTTTTTGGTGTAAAGAGTCAAGAAATTAGTAGGGATGCAGCAGTTAAAAGAATGCTGGGTTGAATTTTCTGACATCATCTTAAGATCATAAAGAGATGAAACAATAACACATTCTGAAAAAAGCAATATTTGCTTGATTAAATCATAAATTTTGGTCAATTTAACCTTTTCTGTGAAACATTCGATCACCTGATTCCTATTTTGTTGAGATTTTATATTTTTTATAATTCTTTTGCATTTCATACACTACTGTGTGAGAGTTTATCTGAGAGATTTGCTGACTAACTTTCCAGAGGTTCTCTCACGGCCTTTTTATTTAGAACCTAATAAATCAAAACAATTAAAAAAACATATCTTATATAAACAGCTTGGGATAAAGCACGAGATGTCTGAGAACACAGAAAAGACTAGCTCTAAACAAGTGAAAATCTTAAAACTAATATCCCTAAGACATCTGATCTCATAAAAAAGAAAAAGTAAGGACAACAACTCCATGGGGCTTTTGAGCATTAGGGAACAACACTTGATGAGTTTCTCCTCTGGTCATGAGAGTGAGATGATGTAATCCTCCAACCTGACCATACAGTCGCTGAAACACACAGTGTCAGCCCAAAATCATCTTTTTTGTAACCATGATTTTATTACCAAATCACAATCAAGATATCAAAAAGTAATTAAAACAATAAAAATCTGTGTTTAATATCAATTAAAAACTCCAATAAATTATATTTTATCAGTTAATGATGGCGTTACACTAATTATGTGTTTATAGGAAGACATATTGCCTAAAGCACAAAGATAGGAGTAGTTTATTTGAGTTTCAGGACCAGAAGAAACAACTTTAGCTGAGATTTTATTTAGTAACTGAAAATTTTGTTTCCACTGCTTCTGTTTGATGTTCACATCAGTAACCACAAAAATGGCCAAATGCTGTAAAAAACATTAAAGATGACATCACCAGTTTAGTCAAAAATGGAAAATAGCAATTCTTTATGACTTTTAATAGATAAACTAAAGTTAGAAGTCATAAAACGCAGAAAGAATCCTCGGTTCGCTCATGAGTTTGGAATTTCCTCCATGACGGTCTGGGAACCTTCAAGAAGACCAAATCATTTGAGAGTAAAAAACGGCAATTAATTCATGAACCGGGTTGTCAAGACAACATAATTAAATACTGTACTTCTTAGACATAAATGTGGAAAAGTCTTAAACTAAGCTTCTCCATGTTTTTGACTCATTTTCTCAGTTCTGATAACTCAGACCTGCAGTCAGGAGCAGTCCACTCTGCAGCTATTTGGTCCAGTTCCCAGCATGTAAAAGTTACAGAGATCAGAGTTTGTGACACATCCTCCAGTGTTTGATCTGCATCCAGCTGCAACAGTTCACACAGGACCAGATTCAATGGCTGCTGTAACTCACTGCTCTGATGGTTCGAGGTTTTATCGACACCGTTGCTCACAGAATCGTCCCTCAGGTGCTCTGATCACTCTTTTAATAATGAAGTTGATCTAAAGAATAGTTTTTCTGCAGCTCCAGATGTGAAACGACCCTCGTAAACCAGAACACATTCATGCTACATCAGTGTTTTCTTCACGGTTTTGATTTAACATCTAAGCTGCCACATGTTTTGTTTGCTTTGCCTAAAAACAAGCATATGGAATCTTGAGTAAATTATCAGTTTGTTTTATGATTTCATGCTTGAAGGCAAATATTGTTTATTAAATGATCAAATAAATATTAAACATATCCTCAACTTACTGAATTTGCTCCGTTTCTGTCCTTGTTTTTTGTATTTCCTCCTGTTTTCAGTAATCTGGGCCTATTCACCACAGCCTGGCATTTTCCCAGAAGGTCAGCTGCACCAGTATTTAGTGTCTTTTTCCAGCTGCCCTCTGGTACTGTACTTTTATAGCAACATCTCACTGATATGTAGGAGCTCTGTTACAGTTTGGCAAATGCTGCAGATATCCAAACCCTGACATTTAAACGGGTTTACCCATCAGATAATTAATGACATGGTGTGTGTGTGTGTGTGTGTGTGCAGGCTGGAGTGGTGTTTTTCTTTGGTTTGTTTTTGGTGTCAGAACCAGCTCCCATTAGGAGGAGTGTGCTCTTTTTGGGTTATAAACATGTTGTACATTAAGTCTTTGTCTAAAATTAGAACCATGACTGAATGTGACAGAACATTTCTGGAAAGCATGCCTGTCTGTCTACTCCGTTAGTTTCAGTTTAAAATGCCACATCAGAGATAAATCTCCAAAACGAAACTAGATATGATCTATATACAAACCCAGTGGAACATTGATTTAATCATTGTAGGTATGAGAGATAAACTAATGCTGTCAAAGCTGTATTTATACAGTGGAAAAGTAGACAACTAAGAAGAAATCACTTCAATAGAATTTGTCTAACGGCATGAAGTAGGCTACATCATGTCCCGTTTTAAAGAAATTCAGGAACAAAAGAACCCAGAACAACATCTAAAGCCCTGCAGGCCTCATGGTCAAAGGTCAAGATTCAGCAATAAGAACGAGATGGAAAAAATGGCATCTATGAGAGAGTTCAAAGGTCAAAACATCCCCTGACCAAACTGAATAAAACATGTAAAAATACAGCTTTAGTTCAGAGTAGAAGAAAAAATGTCTGCAGAAATAAACAGTTCTAAAACAGTTTCACACTTTCTGAAATCAAACACTAAAATTCATTATTTATTGTTAGAATTACAGAACTATCAGTCTCGCTGTCGAATCACAGTCCCAATAAAACATCTTGGTGATTCCCGAGGCTTCTGGGAAAATACTCTGTCTATTGATGAGACCAAAGTGGAGCTTTCTGGAAGTTTGTCCCGTTCCATCTGGAGTAAAACTGAAAAACAAACCATACCAACAGTCAGACATGGTGGTGGTGGTGGTGTGATGTCTGGGGCTGTTAGTGCTTCAGGACCTGATGACTTGCTGTAACTGATGGAACCATGAACTCTATTAGAAAATCCTGAAGGAAAATGTTGGAAAACCCTCTAATGTAGTTGAATAGAAACAATCCTGTAAAGAAGAGTGGGACAACATTCCTCCACAGTGACGTGAGAGACTCATTAATTATCACAAACACTTGATTTTAACTGTCGCCACCAGGACCGTTAAAACCAGTCGCTACATTTAGGAGCCAGAACTTTTTCACATAAAGCCAGAATGGTTTGGATCGCTTTTCTCCTGAAACAATAAAAACCTAATTTGAAAACTGCATTTTATATTTACTCAGGTTATCTTTGTCTGATATTGAAATGTGTTTGCTGATGTGACGAGTCAGCAAAAACCTTTTCACAAGTGGCTTTTAAGTACTTTTGATGTATTTCTGGTTGGCAGAAGGAAATGAACACAACTGACATCATCAGTTAATAATCAGATGAAATGAGATGTAATGACATTTTATTTGATCTGAAGGCAGTAGCTCTACTTCTTCATGCTGAATTAAGATCCACACCCACCCCTCAGAGGTCCAACCCCACCAGCACCCTGTGGTTTCCTGTTGATATAAAACAAGATGGCATCTGCAGCACTTCCAACAACAGAAACTGGTAAAATTGGCCTCAATCTTCTGGCATCAATTGTTTTTCACCCCAGACCTCCACCCTCTTTCCTCAAGTTCCTCCTCTTTGTGTTTGCTGCAAAAAATATCACACTCACTTATTACAACTTGATGTGAGATTTGATTATTTTAATATCTGTAAAAAAGTTGTGACAGAGCTGGAGGAGAGGTAATACTGAATTATGAAGATAAAGGAGAACCTGAGCCACGCTGAGCTCCTTCATTTCCTGCAGCAGAGTGGGTTTACTTTTTGCAGTGGATGAATTCTCTCTCTCTCCTTCTCTGCTCCCCCTCCCTTTGCATCATCTGCCTCCTCACGCTGCTTCTCTCTCCCTCTCCCTGTGTGTGTTCAGTCAGACCTCCAAGAGGACCAGACTCCCTCTAAACACACACCCAGGCTCCGGACATCTTCTGCAGCAAACCATGGCTGTACGGGACACCGCCTCTCTGCTGGCCGGACTCCTCCTGGTCCTCCTTCACACCTGGGGAGGTGAGTTCCCAGACTGGACTGGATTTAGAAAGGATGCTGTTTCTGCAAAGTTTTTCCTAAGCAATCAGACAAACAAGCAGAAAGATGAATGAAGCTTGACGTTTGTGGGAAAAGCGTGACTTGTAATCAAGTTACGAGTAATTGTGTTTCCTTGCAGCTTAGAAAGCAGTAAAAGAGGATCATTAATGTAAGAAACTGCAGCAGTATAACTTAACGTGACACAGCTGTGTTTTAGTTTTATAATATTACACCCAGGATTTGAACTGGTTTTTGCAAACATCTTAATGTATGTTGGATTTAATTTGCTTCATATGTTTGGTTAAAACAGAAAATAGATTTAAACTTAGTTTCTACTTTAATAAACTGCCTAAAAACATATTTAATGCTTTTGCACAGGTAATGTGTTGCTTCTGGACTAGAAACTTTAATTAAACTGCAACTCACACGTTAACTTTCATTTGTTGTGCATAAGAATCCTTGGACACTTTTTGCACGCTGATAGGAGACATGTTGACTCTACTATCTGGAGTTATGTTGAGTAGAAAAGTTGGCTGCATGTATTTTTAGCTGGCGACACCCACAGAGGTGCAGGGGGAATGAGGGAGCGCTCTGTCTGCTTTCTGTCACTGTCCCAGCTCTGATCAGGAGCCCGGGGCAGCGCAGACTCATGTTCTTCACTCAGAAACACCAGATGTTTTACAAGTTTGTCATTTTCAATTAGCAAAAATGAAAATTCAACCTGTACTGTTTTTGTTGTTGCTTTTACCATAAGGTTTTAGGTGTGGACCAGTGTGTGTTTTCAGAGACCTTTCTGATTTATGTGAGGGGTTCTGTTGATTTAACAGCCCTTCCTCTTTCAGATCCTGACGTTGCTCCTCTTCTGCCCTCTTGACTCCCCTTAACGCCTTTACCTTTCCTTATCCCTGTTTGCCAACGACCACGTGAACCTTCCCTCCCTCTCCTCTGTATTGTGCTGATCCCCTGTTTCACTTCAAACCATTGTCTGAGATCTCAAGTTCTTGCTGCCCTTATCGAGTCCGTTTCCTGTGCTTGTCCCTCTGTGGCCTTCTGACCTCCTGAAGTCATTCACCCCTGACTCTAACTGTACATCTGCACTTCCATACATTGTGTTTATTCTTACATTAAAATCAGAAACGAGATCTCGTGTTATTGTGTAGAAATGGTTTTTGTTTGCAGCTTTAAGGACAGGATTCGTTTCACGCCAACATTAAGGACATTTTGTTTTTCGTCATGTAAAAAGATGATTGTGGAATCTGTTCAAGCTTGTGGAGAAATGTGAATACAAACTGAAAACATCAGAGCCACTCTATTTGAACCAGTCTCAGTCAAATGAGTGTGATCGTGTCTAAAAATGCAAGCTTTCATTCGAGGAGAGTAGCTGTTGGACCCTGATCCTCGATAAAGATTCAGTTCACTTCCTGTGTGACATCGGCTAATCAAGCCAGGCCAAAGAGCATCGCCATCAGACCCCGATCATTAAAAGGTCATCACTGAGGCGCTGAGCCTCAGTTTCATGTGCTCAAAACAACTCCCGCTCCTCAGGAGAAGAGCGCGGGTCCTGGACAATACACGCCCTTGTTGTGTCTCGACCGCAGCATAATAAATTGAGGCTCAGTAATCTGGCAGAGGATCAGCAGGGCAGAATGAGTCTGAAATGGAAATTCTGGTTTCTCTTCCGGCACATTTCTACAGACAGACTGCATCACTTCTACGATCATTAGCAGAGATAGTAGTTTGAGTCTGAATATCGTCCTGCTGCAGCCACTTCAAAGTGTCCAATAAAGTCTCAAAGTGTGTCCTGTGGATGTGGAGTCTAATCTTTGTATTAAAGCCCGGAGCCATTCATGCTCTGTTTACATGTTCCCCATGCAAACAAAGAGAAAAGGAGCCTCTCTTCACTGTTTTTGGTACCGGGCCGGGCCGTGACACTGTGTTATCAATCTGGACTTGTCTAAAGTTGTTTGGTGAATTTACAGTTGTTAAGATTAGTGAAACAGAATCCAGATCCCCTGTGACTGCTGGAAAGGAAACAGTGGACAAAGCTGGAGATGTGTTTGAAAACAACGGAAAGTAGTGCTTATTTAGTCAATGTGGCACAAAGGTTTGGAATTATTGAGAGTTTCCTTTTTGTAAACAGGGAATATCTTCAGAGAACACCTTGACCTCGAACACCTCTGATACTCTGACATCTCCGACCTGCAGAGTCTTTTACAGTATTCTAATAAAATCAGTTAGTTTGAATATAAATCAGCCCTAAATTCTTTATTATTTTGTATTCAGGGAGCCAGATTTTCTTGTAATCGTTGTAAGTCTTGATTAAAGGTTCTCCAGACCTTCTGCAGGATTTTGCTTAGACCTTTATTCTTACTCTCATTCTTGTAGCTGATCACGACAATCCCATCTACTGTTTGAGCCTATTAATCAGGAGAAGTGAGCAAGTGGACAAAAAAAAAAGTTTCAGGTAGGAAAAACAAAAGATCTGCAGCAGACAAACAGGTTTAGACAGTCATGTGTTTGAGAAATTCATTCAGTTTTTTTTGCAATCCATTCAGAACAAGTTGTGTGTTTGTGAGAGACTCCTGGTAAAATAAAAAGTGCCTAAAAATCTAATTATAAACAGTTTTTATATAGCAGTTTGTTACGTGGTTCATCGCATGAATTAAGGAGACTTTTTATGTTTGAATGATTCATGGATCATAACTGATCTGGTTCTGGACAGAGAATGAGGATAAAACACAGTGAAGTGTAAATAAACAGAGTGAGAAAACAGTAGAAATGTGTATTGGATGGTAGGAACTCTAATAGCAATAAAACAAAATAAAATAAGTAAATATAAATAAAAAGGTTGGTTGCTAAAGGACTATCACTTGAAAACGTAACTAAAAAAGAGTGTTAGGTTGGATTCAAACACTGGCTGATTGTCTGAAGACCTCAGTTTGCTACATTGTATTTTACCAGGTCACATCAGAGATTCAGGGGTTTTACAACAAACTACAAGACATTTATTGTTTCCTGCTTTTGTACAATTTCATCCATATCTGAGGGAGAATCTACAGGACTGCAGGGTTTGTTCATCATGTGGGCACAGCTGTTGCTTCTCAGCTAAACTTACATCAACTGGCTTTAAAAAGATTACAATGAGCTCATTGCTGTCATCCTGCTGTAATGTTACAGTGGATAACACGTAGGACTTTGTTTTTAAGTGTTTTTTGGTGGAAATTGGTTTTTGTGTGCAGTGCAACATTTTCCCGCTGAACCATATAATGGCTTTGCACTTGGGAGCAGCAAACATTCAAACAAAAGGTTGCCTTTTACCGTTTGATCCCACTATTGATGCAATAACATCCATTATCCCCATTACCTGGGTCAATATGGCAGCGCGGGCTGGAGCGGGTGGCTGTTACTGGTTGGAGAAAGCTCTCAGGGCTTTGTGCTGTCGTCATCGAGGCTGTTTTTTTTTTTTGCTCACTAAGTAGCAGCAAATGATTGTTTGTGTGTTGGAGCTGACTTTGTGGACACGCCTCGTTAAAGGTCTCCTCATATCAACACTTTTTGTTGCAGCAGTGAGCAGTTTAAGTGTTTACAGTGGGCCAGGAAGGAAGGAAGTTTACAGTTGAGTTTGTGCTTATCAGTGTGGCAAAATACAGGCGTTGATCAACACCCGTCTCTGCGAGAATCAGGATAAAGGGTTTGGATTGTAGGTGGATTTTTATTAGAAAGTTTAGATCTGAGAGCTCTAAGGTTTTTACAACTTTTAAACCGACACGATCTCCAGCAGAAAGATTGCACATGTGCAGTGAGGCATTTTATCTTTAATTTATACTTTAATCTGTTGCTTAAAATCTGGCTAAGGGGGACCCTGTGTCCACCAGTCAGGTCAGAGCGAACCTCAAGTCCTCCCATCAGGCGGACAGCTGCGTACACCTGGTGTGATCCTGACAACGCTCCCCTCCACCAGACAAATAAACAAAAAACACACAAAGGGAACACATGTTCACTCAGGTCTGCTTCTGTTTAACAACCTGCTCTTATGCTGGTTTTGTTTAGACAGGGTTACTGTTTCTCTGCAAACCGTGGAGTGACGCTACAGCTTGTAAATAAAACTTCTCAAAACAGCAACCTTTAAATCCAGCTGGACAAGCTGCCTCTGAGTAGTTTTAATTAATTACTAATGCATCTTTAAAATGAAGGAGGACATCTTTGTTTAAAGTCATTCTATAAAAAATACTTTACTCCTTCATTTGTTGAGACAAGAAGAACAGAGAAAAGAAAACATAAATCTTAACAGGTCATCTGCATCTGATTTTTATGCTATTGTAAAGTTAGCTAGCTTTTTGTGCAGTTGTAGTTCTTAAAATTAAGCACTTTTATCAGTTTTACTCATGGTTCACTGGTTGAATTCCTTATTTTTTTCTAGCCAGAGATTAGTGCACATAACTTGATAAACTTAAATTATGAGACTATTTGGTTTAACTACTCTGTCTGCCATCTTTAAAATATGGACAGTCTTAATATATAAATAAAAGCCCCAAGCAGATGTGCATGCTTAAAAAAGAAACCAGCTCCCAACATTTGGAGGTCACTGATGTAATCTAGTCTCCTCTCATCTTATAAAAACAAGCAAACCAAAAATGTTCTTAATGCTGGGAGCATCATGTTTTTGTTCTGCAGACTATAACCTACCAGGTTCATGTTTATTGTCAGCTCCTTGGCAGAGTTTACCAACAGAGTGAGGGGTTAAATGTGTGAATGAGTGTGAATACTATTACTACTTGTTCCTTAATGGAAAATCCAGTAATGCTGCTGGCTCTACTGTTTGTGCAATAATGTGCATTTGTAAAAAAAAAAAACTATTTGCACATTTTAAAAATACTGTGATACATTTCTTTATAATAATCATGTTGTAAAATTATCATTTAATCTCATTTAAAGCTTTCACCTCATTTCAAGGGATCACACTTTCTTAAACCTTTGCACAAAGATCAAATTGGGCGGTTATTTATTTTTACATGAAGTCCATGAATTGTTACATTGGAGACTTGATTTATCTGCAGTCTTCATCCAGTAATGAAGCATTAATTGCAAAAACAGAAATTTGTTATAAGCTACCTGTAATTCCACCTGTTAACAGTGAGAGTTTTTTCATCTTTTCTGTTGCAGTAGTTTCTGTTCTGGTGCATTAAACCACCAGCAGGAAGTCCTTTAGTGAGGAGGTGAATCGTTTCACCTGATGTGCTGTTTTACTGCGCTGCTTTATTAAGTGATAAAATAGTTCATCAACGATGGAAACATTAGAGCCAACATGAAGTCACTGAAACGTGTTGTAGTTTGTATCCATGGTAACCCCAGCTGTGCATGTGTAGATACATCTAGTAAAACTTTTTTTATGAGAAGTGTCATTAAGCAAGACACCATAGCCCTCATTTCTGTTAGCCTGTAGCATAAAATGAGCACTGTTATAATAAAATGTTGTGGAGAACCAGAAACTGGAAACATGTGAAAGTTTGGATTGAATACAGCAGAATTCCCTAAAGTGATTTCTGCCTTAAGCTTCTTTTTGTGACCTCTGACCTTTTATATTGCAGCCTGACGGGCGAATAGGCCGGAGTGGCGGCACCTAGAAACCACAGGATGAAGGGCTGCTACATCTGGGTCGATCTGGTTTCTTTTTCCTAACTTTGAATCCTTTTCCACATGAAACACTGTGAGGGAATTCAGTAACGTCCTGTTTCCAGGCCAGAATTTAGATATTTTTCCTGTTTTCTGGATTAATAAAGCCGTCAAGTAAACTGAAGCAATCAACTTAAACAGTTTGACTCCTGCTGTGTCTGTCTCACTAATTGTTTATGATTGTGTGTTTGACCACTGCTAGCTGAGTGCTGTGAGGTTAGTGTAATGAACGGAATTTTGCTCTGTGGGATTTTGTGCTCAGCGGCTCTCAGGTCACGGCTGAAACAACAAACCAACCAAAGCAACTGTAATCTGTTTTATCGGCCCTGAAATAAACTACAAAAAACAGGACTGAGGAGGTCAGGAAGGAGACTGATGTGTTAGAGATGAAGAGAAGGAGCAGGGTGAGATCTGAGCAAACTAATAATAAGCTTTTACAGCTGTGAAAATGATAAGAGAGGAGGTTGAATAATAATTTACTGATCCCCTGGGGGTGATTTATCTCTGAGTTTGACCTGTCCTCACTGTTTGGGGAGCAGTGGGCTGCTGTCTCAGACAGTCGGGGGTTCAGCATCTTTCCTGAAACACCTGGTCAGGACAGGATTTGAACACAGGTTTCCCACATAAACAGCTTTCTTTTCCCCTCTAGGCCACAGTTGCCTTAAAGTTTGACTCCGGTGGGACTCGAACCCACAACCTTTGAATCCCTTTGCAGTTGCCTAGAAGTCCAATGCGCTATCCATTGCGCCACGGAGCCACCTTGCTATGTTATTATGGCTTTTTTGGCTCTGTTTGGCATCAAATCAGTATTTGTTGTTTCTCCTTTGCTTTAGATGTTTCTAGAATCGCTTCCACCCTGAACATGCACCGGTCTTTGTTTGTCTAAATATAGATCTGAAAAAGAAAAAAGGGCAGTGATTGAATTTATCATATGATGCTGAGCTGAAACAGACGCCTGACAGTTGACCCATCAGTGGTGTTAATGTATCAGTTCCATGAGCGAATCTGCCTCACAAAGATGGATTCCAGTGTCTTTTTGGCCGTCTGATGATTATTTTATGCTTATGAGCCGTTTGACGGCAGGCGGTGATGTTTTTGCCGTGTGTATGTGTCAAAGTGTGTTTGTTTGTTTGCAGAGTTAGCGAAGATCTCATGCACCCCTGGACGGATTTTAATGAAACTCTCAGAAAGTCTTCATCGGACGTGCATCAAAAACTGATTAACTGTTGGAGTCAACCCAATTCAAGATGGCCACCACAGCCAACTGACCAACACAGAAAGGGCTTTACCTCAGGCCCTTTAGCAGGACTTAAACTAAAACCACACGCGGTGAAAACTGAAAATCATTCACAACACGCAGGTAGCTCCAGCTCTTCAAGATTTAGGATTATACATCATTTATTTATTTATTTATTACAGGCTTTCACGTGATTTTGAACAAAATTAATGTGCAAGGTCCCGGGGATTAAAAATAAACAAACCAGACTAAACAACAACAAAATATTAATAATAATAATAAACAAATTAGACTCAATAACAACAATTATGATAAATAAACTAGATTCAACAACACCAACAACAATAATAATACTAAACAAACTGGACTAAATAATAATTATAATAGTACTACTACTACTAGTAGTAATGAATATGCTGATTATAATAATTAACAAATTAGACAAAAAATAATAATGATAAAGACTAAATAATAAACACTAGAATAAAGGAAACTAAACTAAATTATAATTAAAAACTAGAATAATAAATACTACTAAAAATTATATTCTAAATAATACATTTATAGATCAGGAGTTCGGAGCTGCCCATCACCTCGTCTTACAGGCTCTCGTTGTTTTCACCTCTCCTCCTCTAACAGGCTGTGAGGTGGAGAATCATAAACCCTGTGCTGTCAGCATCATTTCACCATTAGAGGAGTTTGAGTTTATTAATAAGTTATAATTTTATAACATACACACCTGAAACAGTCAAACATTTGAGCCTTTATTCGTTTTTGGCGACAATCCAGTGATTCTGTTTTCTCGCTCTGGGTCAAAGGTGGTGTAATGGCTTTCAGATGAGCCATCTGCTCCTCCTTGTCAGTCACAGCGACTCCGATGTCAAAATGATGGTTTTACAGGGCACCGTGGCTTTAAGAGATAATTAACATTGGAGGGCGTTGGAGGAGGCTTACAAGAATGTTGAAATCAACACTTCTCCCTCTGTCAGAGGAGATATAGGATGTTTGATTGATCGGCCACATGTGGGTTCAAAAATGTGTCTGAGTTGAGATTTATTAACTTCATTGCAAAACTCACAATTTCTTTAATTTGTATGAAAATGTAGTAATTTATTCCCCTTCGTGACCTCATAACCTTGAGACTGACAACTTTTCTGTTGCTGTAATAGTTTATTATATGACATATGACACGAGCCAACATATTTATTGGTTTGCTGTCATCTCTTCTCTGATTATCTGTTTTCACAAAGGAGATTGAGTTCAGAAAATTGTGTTTTTATCTCAAATAATCTGTTGTGGAATTTTTATAACCCAAATGAAATCTGAAAATGTCGTTCAGAGACTGAAAAGCTGCATAATCGGACCTTCTTCAGGATTACCTTTGGTTTTTTCTAACAGGAGGGTGTAAAAAAACAAAATTTTTCTTCTTGTGCTGCATGATGTGTCTCCAAAAGGTTACCAAGAGAAAATAAACATTTTATCTCAAGGATCAGAGCCTTCAGAGGGAAAATCTGTGACCCTGGAGAGCTTCAATAAGAAGTTTAACTTTAAAACACAAAACAGATTGGTAAACTAAAGCCTCTACCTGGGGATGTGCTTCTGCATTTGGGTTGCAGACTCCACTGAGGCACCTGTTATTCTCCTTGAGCTCATTTGATCAAATGTGTCAGATTTGTTCACAAGTCTTTTTGCTGTAATAAACAGGAGTTAGGTTTCACAAAATTGAAACAAAACAAGTCATTTTAAGGTGCAGAAAGCTGTGAATTATAGATCTGAATCTGCCGTGGCTGCAGAGGGATATTAAATCATCTCCATCCCAGGCTGCAGCCCAGATCAACGTTTTTAATCCTGCAGCTGATTCATGAGCTGCTCTTCCTCTTTATTAGCGCTGAGGTCACCCACTCGCTGAGCTCGCAGTCGTTTTTTAAACGTTTCCATTGTGTGAAAATTCCTCCCCGTAGGGCAGAAGGGCATCTCCTCTTTCAGCAGGACAGAGATTAGACTTCTTGTTTACCGGCAGAGTCAGAGCTAATAATTGCAGATGAACAGCTGCCGGGTAAAACAAGCTGTCATTAATAAACCCATGATGTGAGCGGAGAAATGTGTGGAAGGTGTTTGGCAGATAAGACAGCTGGCTCTAGGTGATGTTTTAATGGATGACTGTGGCGGCACAGAGAGCTATAAAAACCCACTCCCTAATTAAACAGCACGTGGAGATTTTATATATAAAAATAAAAGTTCTGGGATTTTCTCCACAGTTTAGGCAAGTTTCAGCACATTTTCTCTGGTAGTTCGTTTCCCCAAAAACTAGCAGGAAAATAAAAAAATAAATAAAGAAAATGCTTTTGCTCCGAGTCTGGTTTGGGTGTGACATATATTATACCTGAATACAGTCAAATAAACTCTACTTGAGTTGGTAAAGCCTGTATATCGGTGACTGTTGGCAACAAATAGCAAACAGAATTCAGTTTTCAAAATGTTCACAAGGTTTGTAGGAATTTACCAATTTCTTCTCAAAAAAGTCATTGCGGTTGTTTGAACCAATATGGAACCTTTACTTTACATCAATTAGAAGAGAGTGAGACAACTTCGGGAGGCGGTGGGGATATAATTGCAAATAAAATGAGACAGTTAAAACACTTAATAAACTGCAGCAAGAAAATTTGCACAACACTCTCAGTTTGTTTGCGACTACATGACCCGATCTCATGTAAATGTTAAAATGTGCATGCTTTATTGCAACTTTGCATCTCCAAGTTGCAACCACAGCTCAATAAGATTCACTGATCTGCACTGGTGCAACAGGATACTGATTTAAAATGAGCTTCTACTAATTAAGATTTAAGACCATTAGTGATCAGAAATTCTTAATGTAATTTGTTGTAGCCTGCAGCTGAATAAGACAAAGGAGCATTTACATTCCTAAACACCTCGTTAGGGCCGCCTTTCTCATGTGTTTATGAGAGATGTACAGTTAGACAAAACATCCAAGGCTCATCAACGGCAGCCTGACTAACAGGAATCGTAAACGTCTTTTATTTTGCAGATTAGCCTAATGAACGAAAAGTTTTCATTAATATTTTTTATGAATCTTACATTACTGCTGCTGAAATGACTACTAACTACTTATTAGTGACAGCTGTTGCTGCACATAGATAGCACTGTTTAGTGACACAGAGCAGAATAAAGAAGTCTATTTTTTTATGAACTTTTTTTAGTTTATTAAAGCTCTAAATTCGTGAGAATAGATTTCAAAAGTTTTGATGCTTTGATTACTGTCCCGTCTGATTAATGACTGCCGTCTCCTCAGATTAACCCAGTTTGAGCGCCTCCTTAAATTACCTCAAAAAGTCCAAACTCAGAATGTGAAGAGGCTGCTGGCAGCATGAAGGATTGATAAGAGCTTTAACGGGCTGATAGCGCTGAAGCTGAAGCCTTATCACACAGATTGTTGATAGAGAGTGTAAACTCAATCATCTTAAACAATCTTAGCTCAAAGTTTATTATTGACTTATTTTTCCAGCCTGTTAGAATTCATGTTACAGCATCAGAGGTTCACGCTGCGGTTTGGGAGCTTACACTGACACGAGTCGAGACAAGTAACCTGTCAGGGTTTTCTACAACACCCTGCTTAATAATAGATGCTGTTTTTGTGAAATATTGCTTTTGTGTGGATCTAATGCACAGGAGGACCCTTTTAACCTAATGCGTCCAGTCCTGAAGCGGTGCTGCTGACTCCACACAACAGACTGTGGCCTCAGTTACATTCAGTTGCAGCAGGTCGCTCTTGGTGCTTTTTATGCTTGGATCTTTTTTTCAGGCTTTAGTATCTGTTAAAGAGATGATTTGGGTTTAAATGTGAAGGTTTCTAGGTTTTTGCTGCCTGCTGGGACTTCCAGGAGGTAGAACGTGGTTGACTTAGTTATTTTAGTCTCTGCTGTGATTAAGAACAGATTTCTTTGTTTAGTTACACGTGACAGTGTTTCACAGGATCAGCTGGCAATAAAAAGTGCATTCACCCTTATGATCACACACCCTTTGGAGAGCATGCTGTATTGATCAGTCAATTGTGTTTTGATTCATTCAGTCAATTTCTGAAGGAACAAGAGTCGACCATACTGTCTCTAAAAGAACTCCAAAAAACGAAGTACAAAATTCTTAAAAACATGAGGTAACTTTTTAATTTTCACTCCACTAAGATCAGAAGTTTTCTCCCAGAGCATTAAAAGCCAGAACAATTCCAAAAGCTGCAAGAAAGTCACTAAACTACTTAAAAAAACTGCTGTTTTTAAAAGTAATGAAAATCACTAAAATGCTGTAAGGATGTGGTGCAAAGATGAAATGCAGTTATGTTGGATTGTGAAATAAACGCCAAACAAAATGACCTAGGAGCTTCAAGAGGACTCAAGTCTGAGACTTGGACTTGGTTTGGAGCCCTATTGGCAAATGTCATGCAGAATAATTTTCACACTTGACTTGGATCTCTGAAAAAAAGACTTGTGAACATCTCTGGTCTGGAGTTTTAGCTTGTAGCCAAGCTAAAGGCCAAGGAGGAAACCATTACTTTATTATTTATTGTATTCACAATGTGTTTGCAGGATAAAATTATGAAACCTGTTGAAAATGCAGAGTGGATGACATTAAATATAGTGATCCAATATTTCTGTTTACATTCTGTTGCTCTGAGACAAACGTGATAAAACCTCACAATGTACCCAGCGTGTGTCGCTCTGCAGCATTCAGATCATGTGTGTTAATAACGCTTCAACAGTTGTGTTCTTTATCTGCACACAAAATACGCAGAAGGACATCCTGTCATAAAAAAGATGAGAAAAGCTCAGATTATCTCATCATTTTCTCTGAGTAATTGGGAACAAAACATATTGTGCGTGTGTGAGCCAACAGCAAGCGGCACGAAGCCGTGTCATGAGACCCCCCCACCCCACCCCATGTTTCTGTATCGCCACCATCAGCGTTGAACAGAAATACCGTCCCTGCTGGCCTTTCCCATACGGCCTGTGTTATTTTATTTTAGAGTGGCTGATATGGAGACCGGTTTGCAGTCGGGAACGTGGGAAAGAGGATGGAGGGGGCGTTTGTACCATCATGGGAGCAGGCATGAGGAAGTGGCCCACTGAGATCCACTCAGACACACACACACACACACACACACACACACACACACACACACACACACACACACACACACACACACACACACACACACACACACATGCTGTAATACAAGTAGGTGTGGCTATCTGAGAGAAATTCCCAGTGTTGTTTTAAATACTAGAGTCGTAGAGTTTAACATGGGAAAATGACCAAATCCCACATAAAGTCATGAAGTAAAATATGAAGCATAGTTTTCTGTCTGTGTGAATGTGCATGTGTGTGTGTGTGTGTGTGTGTTGGGGTGGGGGTGGCGGGGCATCAGAATAGCTGAGTATGGAAACTCTGAGTAAAGGCCAGTGAGTCGTGTTGTGAAGTGGTTATCAAAGGCTGGAGGACAGAATGAACTCTCTTTGGAGAGAAATAAACTGCTGACAGACGACCAAAGAGCTTCTTATCAAACGGGGATTAGCCTCAGGTCAGGGAAACCTGCTCAGCTCCTCACAGCTGAACACACACGCTCAGATCTTCACAGCTGTGGTTGGACAGCGCTGCGTAGAGGATATAAAACACCTATATAGGTGTCAGAATGTCTCCTTTAACCCAGGTGTTTCCTGAAAGGCAGCGCTTTACTGGTTCCAAACACATAAATCAAAATTTGAGGTGAAACATAAAACTGAAACAAAGCGATTATTGTAGTAATGAATTTTAAATACGTTTTTTCCCCTGTAGAGTACAAGTGTTAGTTCAGTACTTCTAGAAGATCTATCCTGTAATAAAATTTTGCTAAAGGACAGAAAACATGCTGGACAGAGTTATAGGAATAAAGAAGAAAATGTAATTATTTATAATAATGTCCAAGTGTGTTTTTTTTTAGTAGCAAATGTTCTCAAATAATTTCCACAATCCTTTCTTTAAAGACATTCTATGCAGTTTTGACTTGTTTTTAGCACCCCCTAGTGTCCGTTTTAAATCACTGCTGTAAAAACGTTAGCATTGTCTTTGCTCAGAAACACCTAAATCTAAGTGTTGAAATGTCTCCTCAGCCTTCACTGCTTTCTACTGGAGCGGTTCATCACTCATTCAGAGAAATCAGCTGTGTTCAAGCAGGGAGAGATAAAAAAAACTGCAGGAATCATGAGCTAAAACACTCTGGCGCTAGCATAACATATAGCCACGTTGGGTTAGCACACTGGCTCAAGGAGAAGATTTAAAAATATGAAAAAGTTACATAGTGTGCCTTTAAGCACGTTCAGAAAGTTGGTTTTAAACGACTGTTTTGAAGAGACGACACATCAACTTATAAACTTTTGTTTCTTTTTTCACTCATATATTAACTATAACTAACAGTAGAGTTGAGGAATGGAGGCTGTAACAAGTGAATTCTAGTTTTCCTGTCTGTGTTTTTGCTCACACTCAAACGACGTGGGAGTGACCGATGATAAGTTCAAGTAGAACAAAGTTTTAATTCACCGCCTCAATTTAAACCTGCTTTGTTGACCAGAAGTGAACCTCTAGTGCCATTGTCAGAAGTGACCTTATAAGAGCCTCGTCTTACTGTAGCGATTCAGCAGTCTGACTCACAGATGGAGTCTTGGGAACCGAACCAAGTCCAGCCACGGCTGATGTCTACAACAGGTGGTTTGTTGAAATGGAACATATCATCAGAGAGCATCGTGACTCCCCCTCTTCGTCTCCCCCCGTTGTGTGGTCCGCTCTGATCCTCTCTTCTGTATTTACATTCCTCAGGTCCTTTATCTTCCCTTCTCCCTTTTGGAAATTGTTAATTCTGATGGCATGTTAAGTGGACGCTGCCTGCATTTGGCTCAGGGTCCCTGGGGATCTGTGCGTGTTGTTAGAGAAAGTGTCTGACACATGAGTGCGACAAGATGACCTTGTTTTCTCAGAGGCATTGTGGGAATGCACAGTTTGGCGGCTACAGCTGCCACCGTCCATCTCTTTGTTTTTGCACGCAGCCATTAAAGCATCACCTAAACCCGTCAGACTTTCAACAGAGAGGGACTCGGTGACTTGGTACAATGTGCTTCAGTGAATTACAACTTTGCATTATTTGTATGTCAAACAAACATCACCAGTAATTCAGTCAAAAAATGTCTGAAGTGACAAAGACAGGAGTTCATATGATGTGACAAATGTTTTAGTTTAACCTGAAAACATATTGTAGCAGCGTCATTTGACTTTGATGCCCACTCTATAACATGAGTTCATAAAGCAGAGTATACTGTACATTAAGGTTGTGAATGAAATTGGAAGTTTTGAGTCAGATTCACTGCTCACGTGAAACTTTAAAAAGGTCAAGCTAGCAACAACCAAAAAGCTAGAGTTACAAATCTTACACGTGCATTCATCGGTGGTCCCTATTGGTGCCATTGTAGTGAGGGAGGTGTTAGTGTGTCACATTACCACGTTGTTATCTAAACGTGCAAAGACAAGAAACTTAATAAACTGAGCTTTTAAAGATGAGCAGAGAATTTTTTGGTCTAGTTTGAGTCCCATGTGTGAAATTTGCTGAGACACTGTTGGAATTGCGAAGAGTAGAAATGTGAAATGCAGCTGTGACTCAATTACATACAAATACATTCAATTTGAATAGAAACATCCCAGTTAGTCCGTCTGATGACCACTTCTTCTGTTCCAGGGTTTAGACAGCTCAGTGCCATGTTCTGTTTTTTACCTGTTTCAGGACATCTCACGTTTAGATCGATCATCTTGAGGTTACAGTGTCTTATCATACTTTAAATTCAGTTAACTGTATGTTTATTCTGTGTGAATACGGAACCTTATTTGTTGAGGCATTGAATGTATTGAAGCTAATCAAGTTAAAGTTTCTTTTAATGTCTCAGAGCACATTTTACTCTAAAATTAAAGCAGAAAAGCTGCTGCTGTTGACAGACAGGGTCACCTCCTTTGGTTGTAAGCTAATTTAATTAAAGGTATTTTATTTTTACTGGTTGTGTTTGATCTTTGAGCTAATCTTGGGCTGCATGGTGGTGCAGTTGTTTGCACTGTTGTCTCGCAGAAAGAAGGTCGCAGGCTTGAATCCCGGCTGTGGCCTTTCTGCGTGGAGTTTCATGTTCTCCCCATGCATGCAAATCAAGGTTAATAAAATAAATCTAGAAGTCAGATTTAGACCTTTGCATATCAAGTTTGAGAACCCCAGGTCTGGGGTTAAAAAACCTCAAAGTTCACATGAAAATTAGTTGTTTTCTCTCTTTTAGAAACTAACAACTGGTCCTGAAATGCATGTGCATAAATCCCAGTTAGTTCTTCTCTGCTTTGCATCACATAAAGTGTAAGTAGGTTTCCTTGAATAGCACCTGTTTTATTTTAGATTTTTGTTCAAGGGCATAAAATAAAATCTACATTTATGAAAATATATTTTTAACACTAAAAGTTTGGAAACAACAACAAAAAAGCATCATCTTGTAAATGAGAACTATAAAGTCCCTAAATTAATGGAAACGAGTGACATCATAAATCTTGTAAATGAGAACTATAAAGTCCCTAAATTAATGGAAACGAGTGACATCATCTGTAGGATGTTTACTTTAGTTTGAATTCTCCTGCAAAAAACTCCAAAACAAAACATTGATTTCCAGAGCTAAAATCCTTCAGAGTACATGTTCAATAACTCTAATGATGTAGATATATATTAAATATATTGGATCAGATGGGTTTACTGCACTCGTCAAATAATGTTATTATCAGATAATTTAATTAAGATAAACTGCATCTGTTTTCTATCCCAGTCATTTTGATGAATTCACATCAGAAACTCCTACGAGCATCATGGACTCCAGCCTCCAGATGCTATTTCTGTTTGGTGCTTTTGGCCAGAGATTAAGGACAATGCGTGCGTGCAGCCAGGAGAGGGGAGTGAAGCTGTCAGCGCAGTGCGCGCTCACAGCAACATGAGCCTAAATGAAGTCATTAGACTTCTCATTAATAAGTTAAAACCTTTCAGACTCGTTAACTGAAAATACACAGAAAGAAACCAGGAAGAATCACAGCTGGATGATCTGGGTGTGAAATCTGAGTTTTGTAAAGTCAGATTCTGTGTATTAAATTAATCATCTTTTTATGTTCACGGCTCAGTCAGAGCATGACCAACTACGTGTTGAGTTTGTGAAGAAACGTCTGGACAGAGTCAAGAGTTCTGAGGGCGATTCACTCAAGCTTTTTAGCTCTGAATCGTGTGTGTGTGTGTGTGTGTGTGTGTGTGTGTGTGTGTGTGTGTGTGTGTGTGTGTGCCTCAGGGTCCATCAGGACAAACATGATTGATGCTCATGTGACAAGGCCTTTAGTGTCCATGTTTTCAAGAGTTTCCCATAACATTCCTCTGAACCATTAAGTGAAGCTGGATCGACCCAAACTGAGGAGGAAGGATGTTCTGCTAACAGATCAGTGGAAAAAAAAAAAAAAAAAAATACTGAATGCTTAAAGTAGTAGTGATGAAACTTTTTGAGGCGCAGGCCGAAACAGTCAAGCTGAGAGTACTCATGGGACACAAAAATCTGAATTCTTAAAAAAAAAGTTTTATCAGCTCAACATTATTTTAAATATCTACATGGTTAGTAAAAACATATACTTTTTATTGTACTTAACCTTTTACTTTATAAAAAGTATTTAATTTTTCTGCTTTTTATGTTTAAATTTTAAGTTAAATATTGAGTTATTCCTATTTTTTTATTTTCAATGCAAACCTATTCAAATTGATTATATTTAGACATTTTTTAACAGTAATTATTTTTTAAATGTTTAAAGCAAACATCTCTTTTCCCTCTTTTCTCATGTTAACTAGATTTAAGTATTTATATTCTCCTCATCCAGCCTGTCTGAGGCTGCGTTTTCCCATGATCCCCCTCTCTCTCATGTCCAGGCTGCTATTTCTGTTACCAGTCGGGTCAGCGCACTGTAATTTCGCTCTATCAAGCAACCAAACAAGCTTGATAGGCGGTTGTTATTCTTAGTAGTGACAGGATTGAAAACACGTCACTGAGCTGTGGCTTCATGTTAAATGGGAGTGTTACACACTGAGGCACACTCCTAGTTTCAGTACCAAACTGACAGCTAAATGTAATAAAGTCCTTGTTATTTTAAAGATGAATTTAATTGAACCTTTTCTGCCTTTGCCCTGTCTCACTGCTGTAGGGTCATCTGACAACATAATTAATGGATGATGGAAATTAAAACTCTGTTCATGTCTGCTGAATCAGTGTCTACCTCTGTAGCCTGCCTTCTGTTCGATCACTGCTTTTCTGTAGTGTTCTTAGCTGTGAAATTACCAGAGTCGAGGGGAATTCTTGGTATGTAAATATTAATGTTGCACCTTAAAATCCAACCTTCTGGCAGAAGAAACTGATTACATAAGTAATGCAAACAAAACTGCATGCCCCCAGCTCTGAGATGAACTCTTCGTCTGCTTCTCAGAGCGAGCAGAACTGTTCATTCACTAAACGTATGACTTGGAAAGCTGTGAATGAGGCTCAGCAGACTCAGAACTGTGTCATGTGCTTTATCTTCTACTGTATAATAAAGCGTGCATGCTGGATTTGAGTCTGCAGAGTGAGCGTATGTTTTTGTCTTCAGAATGTTGAAGTTTTTCCTCTCAGACCCGGAAACTCAGCTCAGCTGCTGCCAATCAAAACATGCTGTTATTTTTTTTTTCTCTTGGAACTATTTTCATGGTTCTTTGTGTTTTTGGCCACAGCCAGAAGACCATGTGAGAAATCTACTCATTAATTAAAAAATGGCCCTCTTTTATTGTGTGAGACATGATTCTTATTCATCTTATTGAAGAACTGACCAAACACACCTCTGACTTTAAAGTGTTTGTACATCGTATTCTTTAAAGATCTTTTTATCTCAAATGAGCAGATAATTAATAAATAGTTTTAAAGGCAGTCATATATCTTGTAAAGTTCCCTTTATGTTTGTTTTTGAATTTCACTTGTTTGCCACTAGAGGGCAGACACGAGCAGAACCAGAAAACCAACACATTCTGTTTTAATGGAATTTAAATGTTAATTGGGTTTCTACATGTACTCTAAAATGTATGCCAATATTCATGACTCACTTTTCAGACAGTTGGGTGAAACAAAGTGCTTTACACACAAAAATATATATATACAAATTTTAAAAATTATTCAAAGGATTCAATAAAAAAAAAAAAAAACTGCAATATGAAATAACCAAAGGAACTGAGGAAGCACAAATATAGGTAGTTGTTCAAATAGTAAAAAGAAAATAGTAAAAAAAAAAGGTACTAAAAGCAAAACATTTATGCAAAATAAGGGAAGTAGAAGTTAGAATAAAAAAAGCTGCATCTCTTCAGAAAATTTTATTCTGTTTATAATAAATAACAAGTACATTTGATTGAAATTTCAATGAATGAAAAATTAAATAAATTTTAAAAAATAGATATTATTTCATCTACAAGCCAGACTGAAGTACTGTACTATCAGCTGAAGGTTCCCCCACCTTATTACTGTAAAGAAATGATGCCTCACTGTGGATTTTAGTCCTAACTTGAGGTCATATCAGATGTTCAATAAAGATATGATTTTACTTTCAAACAAATATTGCATTTGCAGCAGCAGTAGGGTTTTTTCCTACCCGCTCATAAAACATCAGTACGGTCAGAATCAGAAAAACGATTTTGTTCTTCACTGCCTTTATAGTGCCTGACAGCACAGAGAGAGTAAAGAAAATAAAACTTTAGGAGACATTAGTTGAGGCTTCCAGAGTTTACAGCAGTAATTATGTTTCCTGGTTCATCACCATCCTTTTCACATCAATTAGAGCTCTGGACAGTAATCTGGTTTGAACAGCAGTTAAAGTGCTGAAGGTGAACGTCCTCCTCTCTCCATCGCTGAGGTCCATCTGTGGTCTGGGCTGGATGCCAGAGAGCAGACGGCGAGGGGGAGGGTGGACAGCGGCCTGTTAATCAAACCATCACAGGGAGAAAATCCAAACAGCTTCCATCCTTTGAGCTCCGTACGTCATCCGTCTACCTGTCTGTTAGAAACATCACTGATTTATCATCAGCTGTAGGTTCTATTTGTAAAAGAGGTTTTTGTGTTTTAGGTATGAATAAACTTCTAAGAAATCCCATATCTCGTCAGGATGTTTCAGTTTTGCTCTTCACCAACAGAAGCTGATTATTTTCTCACTTTGTGTTTGGTACGACTTCCTTCATCTTATCTTCTGCTGCTGTCTGGAAAGTCTGAGGGATTTTATCTCTGAGTGCTTCTAAGTTTGAGGTGTTTTTATCAAGCGACCCACTCTGTTTGTAGGGGGAGATGTTTTTAGGAGGGTGAAAAGCTGAGAACCTGTTTCTGCAGCTTTGACTTCATTGCTTAATAACTGATGCTTGTGTGTGTGTGTGCACGTGCGTGTGTGTGTGTGTGTGTGTGTGATATCAAGAGTGCATTTTCCTCAGAAATGTGTTTTTTGTTGATAAATTAACTTTTTCCGATCCATCCTGGGCGTGACATCTGCTTTATGTCATTTTACATGACATTATTTGTTTATTTTAAATCACTTCATTTGGTAAAGAATTTGATTATTGATTTTATTTTTGTTTTAGAAAACATTAAAGTTTTCTTTTTTCTTTGCAAAACCTATTAAAACTATTGCAATAAATAAAAAAATTAAGGTTATATTTAATGATTAGCTGAAAATAATAATTGATTGAAGATAATAATGATATTTTTAGGATATATTTACATGTTTTTACAACAATAAAATTTGCACTCACCACCTGCAGTATTAAAGAGTTACAACATGTAATGAAATCAATAGAGGCTTTAGAAGTGGAGGGTATTAGGTGTTAGAATGTTGAAAATGTAACTTTTTGTTTTGCGTTGAACCAAAGGGAGATAATGGATTAGTTGGGTCATTTTTCTCTTTTCTTTTGAAATTGTAAACTAATTTCCTGAGAACTAATAGTTACTCCCACCTGCTTTAGACGGTCAGACGTTGACACTCAGCAGAGGTCAGGGTGTGTTTTGTGAAACTTGAGTCAGAGCTTTGTGCTGACCATCTGTTGCAGGAATCAGTTCTTCTTGTCATGCTGAAAAACGGAAAGAATCAGTCTCATCTGGGGTGTTTTTACTTTTTTATCCTGTTAATCCTGTAAATCCATAATCTGTATTTAATAACACCGCTTCAGGGATTAAAATGTATTTACTGGATAAGACACTCTCTTTAGTGATGTAAGCTGCTATCCGATGGGTGCTTTCTAAGTCTCTGCTCTTCTTGCCGTCAGGGCAGAAGATGCTCATCTTTTTTCCTGTCGCACCGATTTAAGAATTTGATTTAACGAAGTCCAGAATGTGCTCCCTCATCATCAGAGTCCCTGCACAACCTGTGATGGATGCATAGGGACAAACAGCGGTCAGGTTACCGACGAGAAGTGATGTAGCTGTCAGCTGTCAGACGGGATGTGAAGCGTTCAGTCTGAAGTGGAGGATGATGGTTGCAGGTTTCTGTAAGTTTTCAGACTGGAGGGGGGATGGGATGCGAGTCCCTAATGGCCAGGAAATGTTGTAGAAACTAATTGGATTGCTTTAACAGGAAAGCATCCGTCCAGCTCCATTAGTCCAAAGTAAACAGCAACACAGAGCTAGCTGAGAGAGAGACAGGTGGAAAGAGGAGGAACTCTAACAGGGAGCTGGACAAGAAGAGAAAAAGGAGGTGTTTGTTTCTGCTGGAGGATTAGAGGAGAGTGTTCGCACCAATAAGGTGATCTCCAAACCAAAAACATGAAGCTCCACCTCACAACAAAGAACCAGACAGCTTCATGACCTCTGTCTGGATTCTCAGAGATCTTCTGAAACACAGCAGCGTAAATCTGCGTGTTCCTCCAATAAAGCAGAAGGATGTGTCGTTTGACTGACCCTGAAGGGGGGAAACCGCTGGTTCGTCACAGACGGACCATGAGGAACAGAGAGGCCTCTATGCTGCCTGTAAATCGGGTCTTTCTCCCTGTGAGAGGGTGACATGTTGGAATGCAGCACATTAATGTGGACATGGGTGGGCTCCTCATTCCTCTCATAGCATCGCCATCATCCCTTTGACTTGCCATGACTTTCTTCTGTCTTTATGTTACCTCCAGGGCTTCTCTGAGTTTGTAGATGTAGAAAATGCTTCAGAACATAAACCGGGTCCTAAAAACGCTGATTATTACGAGCCGTTAACACAGAAGTTTACTGATTCTGTTCAGTTAAACTTTATCAGCTGCTAACGTTGTATTTTGTTCCATCACCAGTGTTTTTTAGTTTTGTCATTTCATGCATTTAAATTTGGATCAAATTGAAGATGATTGTAGTTAAAAGCCCAGAGATGAAAGTTCTCCTCCCGTCTTTCAGCACTGGCCACTGTGGAGGTGAACATGAAGGACAAGGTGGAGGTTTACCTGAGAGAAACAGCTCACATCACCTGCATGTACACATCAGAAGAAGGCAGCGGCAGCTTGGAGATCCAGTGGTTCTACGTGAGTTTCATCAAGCCTCATCGGCTCATGCACTGATTGGTTTAATCTCATAAATGTGATGATTTGCTCTGTGTGACTCTGTAGCTAAAGGCAGGAAACAGGCATAAGATCTACTCCCAGGACAGCATGACAAAGACCGTAGAGAAAAACACGCCGTACTCAAGCCGGATTAGTGTACATGACAACAAAAATCCTGGGGAGGTGGTGCTGAGCATCAGTGACATAAAGCTGGAGGATGAGGTGGCGTTCATCTGTCATGTCAAAAGTCTCACAGAGGACTCTGCAGAGGGACATACAATGCTGAAGGTGTTTGGTAAGACGCACCGATGTGGATTTGGGCTCTGTTTGACGTACTTCCGCTGTTCCTTCCGTAGATCCTTAGAAAATGCCTTCCTCTTTTGCCTGTTGACAATTTTTTTTGTTCTTTTGCAGAAAAACCTGAAACGTTCACCATCGAGGGCGTTACAACAGGTATCGCACTCAATGAAAACAGCCCATCAAAGGTAATCAAGTTCAAGACAAAGATCCAAGAGTTGCAAAAGATGAAACATCATCATGCATCTTTTCTTTGGCTCCCTTCACCTAGATCGGATCGTGTGAGGTGAAGAACGGATACCCCAAACCGAACCTCATGTGGTACAAAAACAACATGCCGATGCACAGCGCTCCAGGCCGTGAGTCGGATTCAAACCAACACCCGCTCTGAGCTGCACATTTGAGCTTGAGATGGTTTTTATGAAGGCCTGAACACCTTAAACACGTTTTAAAGACACAGGATCCTGCAGCAGAATTATGTGTAGAGCCAGATATATAAAGTATAATAAAAGTGTTACTAAATATTATAGTTTGGGCTCTTTACCTTCCAGTTGTAAAGGTGGAGCCCAGCACCACCACTGGATCCAGTGGCCTGCTGTCAGTCAGGAGTGTGCTCAGCCTAAAGGTGACCAAGGAGGACAAAGATGCAAACTTCTACTGCGAGGCCACCTTCTCTGTTCCAGGAGGAGAAGTCAAGATGATCGAAACCAACAGAATCAACATCAATGTGATCTGTGAGTAGTTTACTGACATGTATTTTAAATAAAATGCATGACCTGATGATCTACAGACACTGTTTTTAGGTTCATCTTAAATTAAGGCCACTATCTCACCAGGATGCAACATGACAGAAGACACAAAATAGGAATAAAAATACAAATGATCAGCTGAAATCACACGGAATTGGAATTTCACTTTACATATAAGGAACACAAGCGTTTAGTTATTTTCCCTAGATAACCATGCTGAAGTATTACGGGGTTCTTAAAAGTGACAGCATTTTGGTTTCAGGTATATTAAACATGATCTTTAACTTTAACATCGAAAGCTGTAACACCCGGCCTTTTCACCCACGTTAAGTTTGTCATGTGAGCCTTTCTGATCATCAGCCTTTCTGCCTTCAGAGGTTTTCCCCAGATTTCTCTGTGCAAAAGAAAACGCAGCAGGCAGATGGTCCTTTAAGTTTTTCAACTGTTCGTTAGTGTAAACTGGAGCAACACTGGTCTCAACTGACTGATAGAGCAGATATATTCCCTGAATGGATGGATGAAAAATCATGTTCAATAAAAAGAGTGAAGCCCTGCGATTCACGTGACTGAGAAAACCTTGGAGAACATTTCAAGACGTTTGGGAAACTCTTGTCTAAATTCCATTTGTAATTTGTGGCCATCAGTGAAACGCTGATTTAGGAGTGATGGATGAAGATTAAATCAATATTCTGTCTGTCACAGCTAACATCAGCCCAATAAAAAAAAACTTAAAGCTGTTTGTTTTACTATGTTTGCTGAAAAGCTGCATGAATTTCATCATGAGAGTTAACGTGTCACGACGGTGGCTGTGAGCAGGCAGAAGGACCCAAGGTGCTGGTAAGCAGGAGGCAGGAGACGGAGGTAATCCAAAAATGAAGGTTATTTATTAAATAAACTGGACAGGACTATGACTGACAGAAACAGAGCAGGAACAGAAACAGATGAACCGAGGACGAGACAAGAAACAGAAGGGTCTAAATACTGTGGTAGAAATCAACGGGACAAGAAACACCTGGAGATACTTGACACGTGAGGGAGGGGCGAGAGCAGGAGCCAGGAACAACAGGGGAAACAGACAAGACTAACCAGGCCGGACAAGAACTAAACAGACCAGACAGGGGATCATGACATAACGTGGTCAGGCCTAAGTCAGAACCTCATATAAAAATCCAACAATCCGTCCTAACTCTCATAATATCAAATAATCAGAAACTGATGCCTGTTGTTTATTGTTGGACTACAAAGGATCTTGACTGGCAAAAAGAAGCTTAATTCTACTCCATTAATCTGATTAGTGTACGTTTGGCTGATGGTTAGGATGGTAGAAATAACATTTTTAAGCACCTGCTTTTTACAAACTGATTCTTAGGCAACAACAACCTCCTGACTGTGAGGAAAACTCTGCCTGGATGGAAGAAGTGATGCAGAAATAATGACTCAAATCCTTCTGCAGTTTGCAATTTTATTTCACTTTTAATCAAAGTTCTTTGACAACTAGATTACAGAATGTATGATCAGTCTGTTTTGTGTTGAAAAGGATAGATTTCCCCCCCCAACGTTAACAATTCTGGAGCGGATTCTTGTCACAAAACAATCTCAAAGGTAAATTTAAACTTAGAAATAGTCAAAATCAGAAAAAAACAAAAGAAAAACATTTAAAGGCTCAAACTGCAGCTTCCTTCAAAGAGCCTGAGTGATTTAAAACGGCTCAGCTTCTCCTGCAGCGTCCAGTTGTTTCCATCGCTTGATGTTTTAATGATTTAATAGTTTGTGAGCCAAATGGAATGAGTCCGGTCCAACAGGAGGTGATCACGGTCCTCAGAGGCAGACTTACCCATTAGGCACAGGGAGGCAATTGCCTTGGACCTCACAATTTTAAGGGCCTCATTTTATTTTATTTCTTTTTCTCTTTAAAATTTTAACTATGGCATTTGTTTGAAAGTGCATAAGAATTGCATAAAAATTGAATCTAGTTACAATAATATGGTGAAAACTGAAAAAACTAAAAATCAAAATGCCTATTTGTTTGTTCTTCGTCAATATAAGATGATAAGATAAGATGATATAAGAAATAGTGATTAAGACGAGTAATTAAGGCTCCAAAACGACTAAATCCGCCTCTGGCTGTCCTGAGACAACATTTAGCCTTCTTTAACATTTAACAGGCCCTGATCAGGAACACCTCACTGACGTCAATCTGAGTTTTAGCTGCTATGGAGGAAAAACGTACATTTTTAATTTTAGCTGCTGTGATGTGCTAATAATAAGATGACCAAAAAAAAAAAAAGAGTAAAATCTCACTTTGGAGGATGTGACTCATGAAAAACTGTTTATATTTCTAGGGAACACATGAGTGAAAGAGAGGGAAGGATTCTTTTGGGTCATTTAAAAATGATGGAATTCTTTACTAAACTCCTGACTCTGCATGTATTTTTGTTTCAGATCCCTCCACCTCTGTGGAATTCAGCGTTGAATCCCCACAGGGTAAAATCAAGGAGGGCGACAGGGTGGAGCTTCGCTGCAGAGGAGATGGGAACTCCCCATCAACAATCTCTATCAAGAAAATAAAGGTAGTTTTTAGTTTAAGGATACCTGAGCACATCTCATTCATGATGAGGTTACATCAGTTTGTTTGACTGCGGGGGTTCGTAGGGTGAAACGTCTTGGGAAGGAGGCGAGGTGGTGCTGGAGGACGTTTCCCGTCTGGACTCTGGAGATTACGAGTGCACCATAACGGACATGGATACTTTTGAAGAAATCTCAAACCAGACCTCAGTGTTTGTCAACTGTAAGGACTTTAATCTGATGTCACCATGGCAACCAATAGATTTACATGTTTTTGTACTGATTACTTGCGCCTGTTTGTTTGTGTAGATCTGGATCCTGCTGTTTTAGATCCATCAGACATGGTCATGATTGACCAGGGGGCTGAGATCAAGGCTACCTGCAATGCCCTCTCTTCTCTCCACACCAACACAACATGGCTTAAGGTTACACACTTACACATATTACACACTAAAGCCAGTCTGATGATCACCTTTTATTCATAAAAGTAGAAGTCTGACGAAGCTTGTTGACGAAGCAGGATGTGGGTTTAATGCACCTTTTGTTTCCTGATGCGCAGAATGGGGAAACGATTTCAAAGGATCACAGTTTAATCCTGAAGGACGCAAAGTTTACCACAGCAGGGACGTACACTTGTGTTGTGACAGTTCCTGAGATTGAAGGAATGAAGACCAGCAGCTCGCTGCGTGTGCACGTTAGAGGTAAGTTAGTCTGCAGAGGTAGAATTCAATCAGCTCGTGTGACTGAAACAGGGTCACGACAGGTTACGTCTCGTTCCTTTTCCTGCAGGACGACCAGAAATCCAAGAGAAAGACGTAACCGAGATGGAGACTTTTGAGAAGACTATCGATCTGAGCTGCCACGTCAGAGGCTACCCTACTCCCAAAATCACCTGGACCACCTCGGATGGAAAGGTGCGTCAGAGGAATGTCTCCAGATAACCTAAACCCAGGTTTTCCTTTTAGACTCTTGAAAGCTTCAGTTTTTACATCTGTTATAAGAAAAGCCATTTGATATTAAGTTTTAACAGTGATGAGCAACACGTTCATATTGATAATATTAATACTGTCCATGAGCATGTTACTGGATTAGTTTGAAGAAACAAAGATTAGTGATTGAAAGGCTAGAGTTATTTATAAAGAAAATTAGATATTAGACGTGTGGATTTTGTTTAGCTGCATGGTGGCGCAGTTGGTTAGCACTGTTGCCTCGCAGCAAGGAGGTCGTGGGTTCGCGTCCCGGCTCTGCGGCCTCTCTGCGTGGAGTTTGCATGTTCTCCCCGTGCGTGCGTGGGTTTCCTCCGGGTACTCCGGTTTCCTCCCACAGTCCAAAGACATGACTGTCAGGCTAATTGGGCTGGTAAATTGTCCTTAGGTGTGAGTGGGTGTGTGGTTGTTTGTCTCGTTCGTCTCTGTGTGGCCCTGCGATGGACTGGCGACCTGTCCAGGGTGTCCCCCGCCTCTCGCCCCTTGACCGCTGGAGATAGGCACCAGCTGCCCCGCGACCCTCTGTGGAGGAATGAGCGGCTACAGAAAATGGATGGATGGATGGATGGATTTTGTTTAGAAAAAGTTTTTACATTCTTTCATTGTATAATGAAATGACCTGTGTGAATCTATATTTGGATGTGAACATGTTTTCAGCCCATATTCCTGAAGAAAAGTTGGATGGACTGAATCGTAAGCAAAGTTTTAGGCAGTAAAAGCGATCCATCCATTTATTTACCAGGTTTTTGGACTGTCCAGTTAAAAGCTCCTAAAATAACCTGAACATACAGTAAAGGTGAAGATTGCAGCAGAATGCAATGGATGACCGTGATATTTTGTTCATTCATAGTTTTCAGGTTAGAAGTAAAATATCTTCACAGCACTTGTTGGAAATCTTTAGACCCCCCCCCCCCCCCCCCCCCCCATATCATATGTCCTGCAAAGTAAACAGACCTGACATCATTTTCTGTATTTAAAGAAAAACCATGATTTTAGGGAGACTTCCTCCTAGAGTCAGACCTGGTAGCTGATGTTTTTTCCCTCTTTAATGGTTTGTTGTAGGTGATCCACACGGCGTCTCAAATCGAGACCGATGCTGGAGCTAAGAGTCTGCTCACTGTTCAAGTCCCTTCAGATGTGACTGTTTTCTGTAACGCTTCAAACGAGCACGGCGCTGATGGGGCCACGTTCAACATCAAAGCTAAAACCAGTGAGTCCCTGCTGCTCCTCCATCTGCTGCCTCCTCTCTGTGTTTATTTGTTGGCCTCTGTGTCCTCCCCCCTACTCGGTCTGAAGGTCTTCAGCTCTGTGACGTGTTGTAACGTGTTGCCTGTGACTCTCGTGACGTGTTGTAACGTGTTGCCTGTGACTCCAAACACTTCACCGTGTGTTCTTGTTCCAAACGAGACCCCGTGAAGCTGTTTGGCTGTTTAGAGTGAACCCCCTCCTCTCCCTTGATGTGGTAACGTGCACTGTGCTCCTATTTGTGCCCTCTACCTGTTTTCAGCTATACACACCACTATACCAGTTACCACCACCACCACCACTACAACCACCACTACAACCCCATCTACCATTCCCAAAGCCACAGGTAAGACTGGTCACAGCTGCAAATACTTGAGTTAAATTTAATTCCCTGAAACTGATTAAATAGAGAGTTAATCCATCAGGATAAGTTTCCCCCTGCATGTTCAAATAGTTTTTATTTTATTTACTGATATTTTGAGAGATAAATAAACAACTAAGGTAGTAAATAACCAAAGTGGATCATTTGAGCTGTCTTAGCTATTTGTTAATATAAGGTAATCTTCATATAAAAGTGTATTTCTATTTAAAATGTACAAATATATACTATGTGGAAGAACAGCCTCTGTTTGGAGAAATTGAGATTACATACAGGATTAATGAGCTAATAGTCTGAGTGCAGCCAGTGTATTTCTGCCATCTTAAATCACTGATTCAAATGTATTAATTCTGTTCTCAGTTGCAGTTTAACCAGAGAACAGATTTAGTAAACTAGTTTTCCCAACTTTAATTTACTGTTTATGTTGGTGACTTTTATTGTGAAGGATTGAAGGAAGTTCTCATAGGTTTCTCTGTGGATGCTGCTGCAGACGTAGCCAAAAAACCTGCAGCTCGTATTCAATACAAATAGGTTCCTCAGTAAAAACATCCAGAACTCTTGTTTATAATATTAAATTATAGGCGTACAGCAGGGTTCACTTTTTCCAACAACATACTTTCAAATTATTTCTCAACATTTAGACTTTTAATATTAACACTTCCACTTTTGCTTATTTATTTTTCAGTAGAAATAATGCTTCATGGTCATTTTAAATCATTTTATTTGGCAATTTAAAAAAAAGTCTCTAAAAAATGGACAAAATATTGCTTTTAGGTTTTTACTTTTTAGGTCAAAATAAAATAAAATGTTTTGAGGGACGACTTCTGTTTATTATCATTTAGCTAAATAAAAACATTCTGACAATGCAAAAACAATCAGTTTTAAATCACACAGTGCAGATCAAAACAACACACCTCAGTGTTAGAAGGAGCTGGTGCTTTAAATACACTCAGAGTCCATTACATCATTACGGGATGCTGTCTTGTGTTTTCCTGTCTCTGCTCCCCCTTCGTCTGTGCACATCCTGACAAAACGTTTCCATCCCTCCAGGGGAAAGCTGCTCCTGGTTTCTGTTTCTCTCATGTGATGTGAAATTAAAATGATCAACTCTGGGATAAAACTGTAGGATTCCTGATCATGATTCACCCGTTAGACTAGATCTATAAACCACAAAGACGCCCTCTTAAATTAAACGTTGATCCAGGCTTTAGCTGACTGTCTGCGCCACCTCTGTGTCACTGATGCTCATTTGGTTTTTCTCAGTCAAAACAGAAACATTCAACCCGTCAAAGGAAAACAAGAAAGGTTTGTATGTCCTGTTGCTGCAGATTCTCTCAGAAAGGCAAAAAGCTTCCTCCAAACTTCTCCTCCACATCACCTCCCTGACTCGCCTTGAGCAGACATCTCTCTGCTGCTGAACCAATCATCATCTTCACCTCTTCCTCTGCATGTTGTCACGCTGTGTATCAGCACACCGCTCCTCCTGCAGTCCTGAAACACTTTGCAGCTTTTATTTTTCATTGAGTTGCCAGATTGAGGTCACCTGTATGAAGCTAAGCTCTTTAGAAAACGCTGTTGCACCAACACCTGTTACACCTGCTATCGGATCTTCCCTCCTCCATCCGCCGTCTCGTTTAGACTTCCTCTCCAGTAATTTTTTTTCTTTTTCTTCTCCATCAGAGAGCAACGGTGTAATTATTGCAGTCATCATCATCTGCATCCTGCTTCTGGCCATCCTGGGCAGCGTGCTCTATTTCCTCTACAAAAAGGGCAAAATCTGCAACAGATCAGGAAAACAAGACATGTAAGTAGAAATTAATATAAAATATTTATTTTTCTATCTGATCTTACTTTTTTTGCTTTGTCTATATGTCTTAAGAACAGATGAAAACAAAAGCATTGCTAGGAAATATTTTTAAACAACAAAAAAGTAATTTAGGTGATTTAAAATGGACATAAAACAGCGAAATGTCAAATCACCTGTTGGAAAAATGCATCAGTTCATTGGAACATTTATCAGCCACTATCACAAGATATTAAAAATCTACCACAAATATCAAATAGATTAGGTTAAAAGTAGTAAATATCATCATAAATACCAATAACTACACATACTAAGCATTATACTGTACTTCTATGAATCATTTTTTAGGATGATTCTGCAAAAAAACCCCAGGACTGTTGATCCATCGAATATTAGAAACAGTTTTGACTTCAAACTCCTCGTTTAAACCTTAAAAATGTAGACATTACATTAGAGGTAAAGTGTGATATGTTGTGTTTCGCCTGCATAAGGATGAATAAAATTGTGAATGACACTGACGATGGTCAGGAAAATGAGAATCAGCCAAATCCAGAGGAAAATGATCTGATCTGACTAACGTAGTATAATGGATTGTTAAATTAAATGTTAACACAGTGGACTGTGGCTCTAGGCCTTAACAGACTTCAGCAAATCTCAGTTTCTTGTGTCAATAAGATGTTTTTTAAATCAAATCTATTAAAATCTATTTTCTTCTGGACAGTTTTACTCTCCATGTTTCCTCAGCTTCTCACTGAATGGAATCAACGTTTATTGTAAAATGAGACGACAATCTGCATAACGTGACATAAAGATAACCTTGTTCTCGTAATTATCACCTTATTCTGAAGAGCCCTGCTCACCATGAGTTCATGCTCATTTGTTCACGTTTCTTTTCTGTTAAAGCACCAAAGATAAATCCAGCAAAGACAACATTGTGGTGGAGATGAAGAGCGACAACACAGAAGAGGCCATTCTCCTCGGGGTCAACGGAGATAAACAGCCACCTGGTGACCAGGTAGAGCTCTGATCTCACACACAGCTCAGATCTGGATACTGATTCTGATAATCATATCTCTCTTTGTCTCTCTGGAGTAAATAAAGGATGGTGAGTACCTGCATGTGCAGGCGTGAGGAGGCGACTGCAGCTGCTCCTGTTTCTCCCTCTCAGGCTCGGACTTCCAGATGCCTTAAAGCCTCCACCGCAGCTCCTTCCTCCAGAGTTACGTCAACGATGGACATTTTCCCAACCTGACGCTTTAAGAGACCTGATTTTAGAGCTCCATCATGTAACTCTGCAGAAAGAAACTTTTGCCTTCAAACCAAAGAAACATTTGACTGTACTTCCTGTTTCTGCGAGCCTTATAAACTGCTGATTGTCCATAGAATAAAGTATTTAGAGCACAAAGCTAACAAGGACTGTTTTTCTATATGAATTAGCATCACCTCAGGCAAAGCAATCACTGAAGAGCAACCTGAAGCAGCTCCATTAGTGTACATATGATCTATGTATGTATATATTTCTTTATTTAAAATAACCGCATAAAAAAACAACAAAAAAAGAAAAGACCAGATAGTGTTTTTGTGTTTCGGTGCTCTTTGAGAGAAGAAAAAGTTTGGACTTTTTTAGGTTTGTTTTTCTGTTTTGTTTCAGTCTGCACACTGAAAGTTCATCAAATCAAAACCTGCAGGTCATTTAAACACATCTTCACTTTTTCTTTCCCTCTTTCTCTCCATGTAACACTTCTTTTAGTTTGTGTAGTTTAATGAGAGTATTTTTTTAAAATATTGGTAAATAATCTGAGTTGACCTACAATCCAGTCATAAAAATGACAGCTGCCTCAGAGGTGATATTCAAGGCCCTGCAGAAACTCCACATTTTGTACTGTTCATTTTGTTTATATTTATTTTCTGTGCACTGATTTTATTTTTTGTGTGGTTATTCATCATGCAGGTTTTATGTGACTATGTTTTGATGTATTCCCATTTTTATTAATTTTTTTTAGAAAGAAAAGATGAAGGTAGAACAGATTGACGGCATGAAGTTGCCCTTGTTACGAGGCAAAGACACGTTTCTGTTAACGAACTAACTCAGGCATCGGCTGAGACTCGAGATGCAGAGTCCCCCTCAGACTCCATCCCCGTTTTAACGTCTGACTACTGAGGAGGGGGAATGACTGACTCAACACGTAGCTTCAGTTTGAAGACGATCAAGCCATCACACGCTTCCTTTCTGTTTTTAATAAACTGACGTTGGATGTTTTGAAATGCCTCTTAAAGCCTCGGTGTTTAAACTGTTATGGAGAATTTTTTTAGTTTTTGAAAATCATACCGAATAAACGTTAAATGATCAAAAATCAACGTGTTTTAACCTTTTTTTTTTTTTTACTGGCTTATTAAAGCAAGTATAAGGATTTATAAAATTACATTTTCTTATTTTTAAACAAATTTGAGAGCCAAGAAAAAAAGATTGAGGCTTCCAGTAAAATGTAATTATTTAAACACACAGAACAAGTGTTTGGATTTTAGGTGAGACAGTTTTTTAAATAATGAGTATTTTAATGGATAAACTACTACATTAAATCACTTCTCTCAGAAGGTTAAAATCATTTTCCCCCCTGTAGATCTGATCTGCAGCAGCCCGTTTTCTAAACACTACAGATTGATTAGGTTACATCATCATGTAGGAATGAAGGTCATGTGATCTGCTGAAGGCAGCAGTCAAATCACATTTTGGTTTTGAATTTAATCACAGGGTGCATTATAAAGCAAGATGCTTGATTATCTGATATATGAAGAAAAAAACATCTCAAAGTCATAGAATCTGTCTGCAGCTCATAGGTTCCTAAGATGGTTTAGTTTTGCAGGAATCTGAAGATTTTTGATTTATTTCAGGGTTCTTAAACCTTTGTCAAAATTAAGCAGTTTCAAGGCGAGTCCTCTAGATTTTCAAGACTTAACAATGGTGATGATACACTTAGATGAGCAGCTTATATGAGCTCAAAACCATCATTTCATTTCTTTGTCTCGTAAAAGTTAATGTGATTTAAACAATTTCTGGTTATTTCAAACAGTCAAAACCTGAGAAGTGCCTCAAAAAAGGACTTTAAGCATTCCATGAAAACCTGTTTGTTTTGTGTATCTGTGTCTAATCGTGCTGCTTTAATATTATTACATCTTGATCACATTTGCAGGATAAGAACAGGTTTTTTTTGTTCAACATGATAAATCAGTGCAAACCATTTTGAGAAACTTTTGCTAAAACATGAAAAACATGCTCGATGCTTTTGCTCATCATTTTATTCACAGCAATGTGCATACTTCCAAACTGATATGAGCTTTAGAAACCAACAAAACAAATGCCTTTTATGGAGGAGAAAAGAAATGCAGCAATGTGGAACTACAGCCCCCCCTTCTGGCAGATAATTAAACTACCCCTAACATGGGTGCTGACAGTAGCAGGGAGCTTTAGCGATAACCTGGGGTGGAGGGAAGGATCAAAAAGGACACGGACGCATTTCACAGATGAGGCCTGATGTTGCTGAAGAGGCAGAGACCAAATTAATACGAACATTAATGCACAATCCTGCCTCCAGAGATCAACAGGTTTAGATCAATACCTACAAACTCTTCAAAATAAAGGCCTTTTCTAAAATAAAAATTAAATGGTAAGGACCTCGGTGAGGAGCTCTAAACATATGGCACAGATCATGAATCAAATAAGTAAACAAAAACCTTTGGAACAACATACATGTACAGGAATGCAAAATGTTTTTTTTTTCCTTTTCGTATCAACTTTTTACAATTTGCTTTTCTTTAGAGTGACAGTATCAAAGCACAAATCGGTATGTGTGCAAAAATAAAAGCTAATAGTAATACATGACATGCTGTCCTGAAACATGAACATTGGTACAGTATTGAGGACGTCCCCCTGTCCATCGACACCCATCATTCAAGAAGTTTCCCAAGGCAACTAGGAAAGAAAGAAAAAAAGCACGAGAAGATGGCAAGACAGTGCAGAGATAACGTCCAGTCAGCTCACACTCCCCCAGAAGAAAACTTAAATACACATTCTTCATCTACTGGAAGAGGCTCAAGTTACCATGTACCTAAAAGCTGCTTGCATGAATTTCACCTTTTCATTCAAAGTACCTGAAAAAGCTGCTGTTTGTAGTCATGCCAACACTCGACTAATACAAAAGTGCAAGTAATAAAGTTACTGTTGAAAATAAAGAAGTGTGACTTTGTGAAGCAGATGGCTAAGCGTGATCTGGATGATGTCAACGAGTCTCTTCTGCATTTTGACCGGTAGATTTAACACCACTTGTTTTTTCCTTTTTGTAATATATATATATTATATATATACAAACATTATTCCTGAGTTAGTTTTTACAGTTGGCCCAAATACTGATTTTATTGTAGACTTTGGGGCGGGGCCAGCAAACCCATGAGTCTACTTTGCAGAAAGCCGCAGCAGGCACCCCATTTTGGAGCAACAAACCCCGGCAGGAAAAGGGAACCGATGAGATCCTATTTTAAAAAAATGAAATGACTGTTTGTGTTGTTTTTTTAACCCAAAGCAGTTAGCGTGTTTTGACACTGCTGCTTTAGAGAGTCACCTTACAGAAGAGATTAAAATAAATGCTATAACACTAAGGAGCCAACAGCGTGAGAGCTGCTTAGTTTGTTTTATTTCAAGTATGCTACATTATGGACTGGAAAGACGAGTGATACTGTCACTTTAAAGAAACATAACGACGGTTAAACACAGTATTCACAAAATGTACATTTAAGGCTTAATTGTTTAGCACTAACAAAAGTAGCAGCAGTAAAACACTTCTGAATTAATAATAACATTTAGGATCTTATAACAATAATATATTATCAAAGTAAATCAATGACTTTATTTTTTTTTTGTTTTGTAATACCAAACTGAGCTGGAGACAGAAATCTGAATCAGCCAGCGTTGAATTCAGACAAAAAACAAAACAAAACACACAAATGTTTTCAGCCGCCACGGATCACACACTAGCCTGTTTGGTACTGCAGGGGCGTGGACTTTATCGAGTCCTCTAATAACATCACCGCCAGGCTCTAGAGCTACACGAGGCCCTGCCTCAGCACTTAGAGCAGTCGTACGTTCACAGAGTCCGAGTAGGTCTGACTGTCAGTCCACATTCATGTTGTGAAGGGAGAGAGGGGAGGGAGGGAGGGGCTTCGTTTCAGAGCAGGCCATGACATCTGACACACACACACAAACACACACACACACACACAACCAGCAATGACTTCAGATCTGAAACCATCCTTATGCTACGCTGCAACCCCTCCTTCCACAAAAAAAAAGACTAAACAAGCAACTTTTTTTGTTTTTCTTAAAAAAAAAAAAGTACCAAAGCAACATTGTTATTTAAAGGCCATTTTAGACAAAATTCATGATTAAAAAAAAAAAGCTTTGCTGCATGTTTATCAAGCTGCTGCTGACCAACGTCCTGGTGAGGGGACACCTCGACTCGTCCGTCCTCCGTCGGACAGAAAGGGACAAACTTCCTGTCATCCGACTCCCGTCTACTCGTACAGTTGTACCAACAGTGGCCCTCAAAGCTGAATTATTTTCACATATTATATATTGTATATATTACACACATTTAATATATATTTACTTATATATTAAATTTCCATATAGACATACATTTTTAGTTGTATTTGTGAGGTGTTGGTTACATTTTTCAGCAAGAGGCTTCAACATGAATAAGAAGAACCTGCCTTCCCAGGATTCCTATGAAAGTTCTGGGTTGTGCGGCGTTCCGTCACTGCTCCACTCGTGTTTGTTCAGTCTGTGGGAGATGCAATTGAAGCCAAAGCAGCCTGGTGTTGCGGTTTATATTTTTATAAAAAGGGGAAAAAAGGCCAGACACTGTTGAAAGCGCATGGAGTGCAGGGCGCAGAGTCCTAGAGACACTGTGAGCTCACTGGAATAACAGCCTGTTCAAAGATCCACAGGAGCGAAGGGGTCAGCCAGCCACTGGAGGTGCTGCTGGAGTCAGTGGGCTCCAGGTTGGTCTGTGCCAACCTAAACCAGGCTGGGCCAAGCCAGAGGCGAGAGAGCAAACACAGGACAGAAGCACGATAGTGTGCTATGTGAGAACGTTAGCGGTAGAGGGAACGGAGACAAACTCGCGCAGGATATTCTTGGCCATTTCAATATTGTTCTGTGCAATCATCAGTGCTTTCTGGATGTCCTGATAAGAATATCCCTGACTCATGAGGTGTTCGATCTCACTGCTGATCTGGGGATTGGCTTCTCCGCCTGTTGCCGCGTTACCGGGAGGCGTGGGAACGGGCGGGACGGGGCTGTGTCGGCGCTCTGAGTTGATCCGTCTGGGCAGAGGCTTTGGAGGTCTCTCTGGTGCCGCTTCTGCTGGTTCAAAAAAGGCTAAAGAAACAAAAAGAGGTAATTATTTAGTTCAACTCAAAAACAAGAACTATTTAACAAAAGCTCACCTGATGAACGACTTGTTTTACTGGAAATAACCGATATGAGAAATGTTGATCAGTCTAATCTGGCCTGAGGTGAGTGACATGTTTTTCCCCTCATATGCTGTGAAACCTTTTTTAGCTTTCCACTGTAGTGACATTTAACAAAGCACTGCAAGAGTCCAATTATAATCTGTGAGCTTGTCAGCTTGACGCAGCATGATTTAATTGGCTCTCATACAAACCTCGAGGTTCTTGAGCAAAATGCTCAGACACCCGGCGATCATCATCTGTGGTAAATGTCAACCGAATGTAAACACCAAGACACGACTCAGAAATCAAAACGGTCTCAAAAAGAAAAAACAAAACAAACCCTGCTACTTCCTGCTTAGTGGCTGTGACCTTAAGGCGGCTTCATAAGGGCACCAATGTCTAATTACTCCTCCACTCAATCTGTCAGCGTCATTTAATTTAATTTGTCAGGTACAGTACTTAAGACAAATGTTGCATGTTAAACAATACGACCCTTTCCCCGTAGTGACTAATGGGCATACCAAGTCCCTAATTAGCCTTTCAGAAAGTCAAACATTTAAAACTACTACAAGAAAAGGTCACACTTCAAAAACAGGCATTAAGTAACAATAAAGACATGACAAAAACACACAAAATATTACAAATAGAAGACAAGACAAATACCTGGAGGAGAAATAAGCATCAACCAGCAGGCTGAGTAAACTGGTTTTGGACATTTCCACTAAAATATTTAACAAACTGATTTTTAGAGAAAGACCACCAAATGACAAATAAAGCATTCTGATCCAAATATAAGAATTTTGATTACAGCTGCACCAATTATAGATTTAATGGTTGATTCTGATTTCTGTAAAGCTCTAAAACCTTCAGCTCAAATTTAACTTGTTTCACCTTCATTTTATTAACCAAAGAAAATGTCATTTATTAAGAATTTGACAGGTTACATGACAGAAAACAGCTTGTTCTGATTGGATGGAAAATTCCAACTTGATAATCACAATTAATGATTATACATTTATTAACCCCCTCTTGTAAAATCTAGGTCTCAAAAACCAGTTTAAGCAGCAACTGGATGTTAAACTAAATTGAATTTAGTACCTCTTGTGCTCTCTGCATTCAAGACATCTGATAGATATTACAAATAGATAACTTTGAGCCTTCAATGCTGGTTAAAATGATTCAGCACCTCGGTTCAGACCAACATATCCAAATCTGTGCTATAAGTGAACAGATTTCTGCATTAGTAGGACACCAACAATACAAATGGTCTCCTGTAATTTCAGCACCAGGATTTGTGAAAAATAGTTTGAATTTTCACAATGTTTCAAATCCAGTGATCAGCTTCCTTTTTAAGCTAAGAGTTTGTCAGGTTTTAAACCACATTGTTTATGCAACATTCTGATGGTTCCACTCCAAATCTACCAGAAAACATTTTTACATATTTGAGCCAATTATACAAGCCCTATAAGCCATTTTAGTCATAAATTACTTGATGTATGTTTATGTTCTTTTTTTTAAATGCATTGAGGTGCAGCTTTATTTATTTATCTCTAACTGATCCCTGTGCTAGAGCCTCTCATGCTGTGACAGCTGCAGTCAAACCCTAAATACAACCCTGTGGTTCTACTTGATGCATTAGAAACAACCAGTTAGTCCAGGAGGAAACGTTAACTTACACGCTGCAGCTCCAGCATCTGAATCTAGAGAAAGGCGATTGAAAGCAGCTGTGGATGACAAACACGATGAAGAGGAGGATGAGGACGACGACAAAGACCCGCCCATTTCTGAAAGGGTTCGTCTGGCAGGGGGCATAGGTAGCGGGGGTCTCGGGAAGTCGTATCCGTTGTCCTCTTCTTCCCTTTCCTCAGCTGCTGTGTCTTTGGGCCCATTGCTCATCACCACAGGGGGCAAATCTGAATAATCTGGATGGGTTACAGATAAAGAGTCAACACTACAGAATGTAATAAACACAAAGAAACATGGACTCAATCTGCCTTCTGCTGTCGTGAGTGATCAAATCACCTGAATCTCTGGCTTGTTGTGGCCGGGCCTGGATGTTGTACATGGCGTCATAAGATATAGGTCCATCCTCAGCCGTCACTGTCAAACTACTACAATACACAGTAATGAGACAGACAACCCTTTAATAACCAACTAATGAACTACCTTCCACTCTACTGTATGTGTTGGATGTGGATCCATTAAAAGTTACCGTGAGTTGAGTGTGGAGGGTTGGGTCTGTGCCTGGAGTGCTGACAGAGGCTGTGAGGGCCTCGAAACTGTTAAGGTCTCCCCAGCAGGAGGAGCCGTGACGGGACGAGAGGAGGGAATCATGTAGTCAGAGTCCTCCTCACTGTCACATTGCTCTTCTCCTGTCACCGGTCTCAAAACTGGAGATGGTCTGGAAACCAAGATTTATACACTTAGAGGTTTAGATCTTCAGAGGAAAGCCCCCTCTTAAAAGGTATAATAGTGACTGTGATTACTAGTGAGCAAAAACAAGCATCAGAAAGTCACGACAGGACCTTTAACGTACCTGTTAGCCAGTGCGTAGATGGCGTTAGCCGAGGCCGACGGTTTCACTTTGGGGTTCTCATAATCTGAACCGACTATTGCAGCAATACTCTGGGAAGCAAATAAAATCAGACAACTTAGTAACATTTTCACAATATCTGCCATTTCAGCGTCTCGTTGGTATTAAAACAGGAAACTTGTGACAGCAGACGGATAGTTTAAGGCAGACTGGCTCTAGTTAAAAATAACAAGCTTAATAAACACATTAATCCTAATAATATCTTTAAAATAAAAACTACAGTGTAAAATAAATTATGGTTTTTTGGAGGTGGTTATATCAGACTATTTGGTTTCTCTGGTTGTCTGGGCTTTCTTCAGCATGTTTTATAGTTTATTTTTGACTAAACTAGTTGGGTATAAGAGTGATCAGCAAAGTATAAGAAGATTTGTATTTATTTAGATGAATATTACCCTTTTTGAGCCTTTATACCAAGCTGACTGCTACTTTCAAACAGTTTAGAAATATGAATAATAGAGGGCTTTTAGTAGCATATATATTTTAAAGCTTTAAGTGAGACACTCATCTTTAATATGAAGGAGTTCAGAATCAGAGCTCTTTAATTTAATGATGCCTTTAAAAATAGATGTAACTGAAGTATTCTCTTTTGTGCACTTCTTTCTTACTTTAAAAGCTTAAAATTAAGCATGGATTAACTGTGATCCCAAAGAATCAGTAAAAAGAGCTTTGCCTACAGAAAAACTCTTGAACAAACTCCAGGCCAGATTTTACACACAGAAACATCTAAAAAAGACTGATTTTCTGTGAACAGCTAATTTTGAAGAGGTGAAATTAAGATCAGCCTGTAACAGAATAATGGGGTAAAAAGTATAGAAAAGGCTTGGATGACCCAATTCTTTAAAGATCATCTTTAAAATATGAGAATGCCGTCCAATGCAGGGATGTGCATGGCTTCCAGTCAGGAGTGTTTACTCATGGCGTGATGGAGGAGAGCAGAAGACTCGTGACCTGTGATGTGTGGAGAGACATCCTGTCATCTCAGACTCAGACAGATGAAGCAGAAGTCATTTTGCAGCACAGAGCAGATGAATGTGATGCGAAAAAGAAAACCAGGGGGTTTTGGAGGTAAATAAGTGAAATGAGTGAGTCGGTCAACTGATTTTCACTTGCTGAACACAAACCTAATAGAATCACATGGCAGTCAATAAATCTGACACCTTGGTTTTAAGTGACCTGATGGAACCTACAACCAGAACTTTTCAGGTAAACTAAGTTTCCTCTGAACTGTTTCTACCACCTTCTGAGAAGTGTTTTAAACCAGTGAGGTGTGTGTTCTGACCAGCTGGTGGTCCAGACTGAGGGAGCTGTTGTTCTTCTGAGAGTCTGAGCGAGTCTCCATAGCAGATGGCAGCGCCAAGGGGAGGGAGTGTCTGTTGGACAGTTCCCTGACACCAGCTCGGATATCCACTCCCAGACTGGAGACTTGGGTGGATGAAGAGGACGGCGAGGATGAGGAGGAAGAGGTTGGGGCCTTGGGGACAGGTCTTGGGTTCCAGTCAGACATTGGACGGTTTGGAGGCGTGGGAGGGAGCTTATCTCGAGGAGGCTCGCCTGGAGTGCTGGGTAAGGGCCTCCTCTGGAGCCGGGCATCGGGGGCTGCCCCGGCTGTGTGGGGTCTGTCTGGAGGAGGAGGAGGGGGGAGATCCCGCAGAGCGGGAGGAAGAGGAAGAGGCTTGTCTTTGTGGTGAGCTGCTGCCTGGAGGGATAAAACAGAGACCAGGAAACTATTTTACACCAAGTAGTAAACTGATTCAAAACCAAAGAGATTTATTTTCCTGTGCAGGAAACAATAATTTACAATGAAAACCACTGTAAGTAGTGCTCAATATGAAAAACAATATGCATAATTTAGATAAATGACTGGGGAAAAAACATCTGTCATCTGCAAATGTTTAGATTTTCCATCTCTCGTTTCAATTTATCAGCATTTAGGCAGAAATGCTTTGTGTTCTTTAAGCAAGAAGATTTTTAAACAATTTCATGTTTAGAACAGAAAATAAACTAATAAGAAATGTGGAGTCTGTAATAATAAAAGCCAAGCAATGAGGCAGATTTAGATCAGAAAGTTGAACAAGTTTGTCAAAATATGAAAAGCAACACAAAGTCAAATTAAATGAAAATAGATCCACCGATATTCAATTTCCTGGTTTTTGAGGGATATCACACAATAAACTGAACAACCACATCACTTATGTCTAATGAGATAAATAACATGTTAGGGGTTCAGTTACCTTACTGGTGGCCCCTGGACTGGAGGCACCAGGGGGGTTCGGAGGTCTGTGTGGTAACAAGTCAAGTCTGGGAGGCACAGGAGGAAGAGAGGACTGAGGAGGCAAGGAAATGGGTGAAGGGGGGCGTTCCACCTGCATCAGGCACACAAAAAATATAAATCAACACACAGACTGTATCTACATTTCCAAAGCTTCAGCTCAATTTAAATGGGTTTTATATCTAAATGCTCACTTTTACCATTTTCCACAGCATTATTTTGTTCAAAATGAAGATGGCTACAGGCACATTTAAAGTACTGGCTAAAGAAGTAGGGCCAGCAATCCAAGCAGGAAAAGATCCTGGGACACACATCAAAGTGTGTGTGATCTCAGGTACTCAAAATAATGCATACGCATTTTCTTAGAGGCGCATGAAAGATGGAAGACAGGAGAATGCCCCACATATCAAATACCAAAAGATAAAAAAGCTGCTACCTTGGCACCATGAAAGAGAGATAAAAGACCTCAGAAACAAGATGCGAGCTAGGAGCTTAGAAAAAAAAAGGAGAATGACGAAGTGCAGAAATGAGTTTCAGAGAGAAGAACAGGAGAGAAGCATGAGGTCCACCCTGAGAAACTATTTCTGTTTCAATTACGTTGAGGTCTTTCACAATTTTACCTTTGAACAAGCAAGTTTGCTCATCACGAGGTGGGGGTCTTCAAGTCTGTCATCATCATCGTCATCGTAGCAGGGTGACGGCGCCCCCTCTGCGCCCATGGTGCCTCTACACATGCCTATGCAGTTGTCCTTCGGGTCAAAAGGATCAACAACAATGGGCTCTGTACCTTTAATTTCACAGCGACAAAAGGGACATCCCGTACCCTGACCCTCCGACTCCTGTAACAGACAGAAAAGCACGCTGATAGCATCTAGAGATAAAAGGTTGTGTGGGTTGTTGTTTTTTCTATATAGATGTGTATAAAAGAGCTCGTCAGTAAATCCATGTCTCAACAGCTATGAGTTATGGCACCTAACCAGCTAAGGCTCGTTTCCACCCACTCTCATACCTGCCAGGCAGTGAGACAGGACGTGCACATGAGATGACCGCAGGGCTCAATCTTCACATCCTTGTCATTCTCAGCGCAGATCTTACAAAGCTGGAAAGTGGAGCCCATCTCACAGTACAGCTCATATTGCTCCTGAGGGGGAACAAGGGAAAAAGAAAAAAACATGACAAGACAGCAACATCACAGAGAACACACACCGGCTGAGAGCATTTTTGAAAAAGAGCCTGGGATGATCAGGAGAGTTGCTAAAAGTGTGGGGGCGTATTTTTAGTTTCAGTTCTACGCTCAAGCAAAATGGGTCCGTCAATAACCTTTTAAAAAATTGAGAAAATGCCTTGCAAAACCTCAGCAACACATCTTCCCCAAAGGCACTGTTGTGATCTTAAACGTGAGCACAAAAATAATCTGCTTCATCAAAAAAAAAACCAAAAAAAAACACCCATCTAGTTCTGACACGGGAGTCTGGTTTTTCCAGTTTATCGACTTAATAACATGTTAAAACCTCAAAATAAAACCTCTCACTTCAATGAAACATGCCAGTGCTGAAGTGAACTAAACCGTTTAATTTTAAGAGGAATAATTAACTTCAGAGGTCTTCATATGCTTCCTTCAGTAAGTAAAAAACAAAATGATCATAACCCAGTCACAATATTGACTTTGAACCTATTGAGGGTTATGGTAGCTTTTGAGATAAAAAAAAAAAACAAAACAGTAAAAACTAGGAGTGCAACGGATCAGAAAACTCACGGATCGGATCGGTTCACGGTTTTGAGTCACGGTTCGGATCAATTTTCGGATCAGCAGAATGAAAAAGAAAAGACAAAAAACTTTGCTCTCTCATTATTTTCTAAAACACTGAGCAACTTTTTTATGCTCAATCCTCATAAATACAAACTGCATTTAACTCAAGATGTCAATCTGATGCTTCAATAAAGTTTTGAATCATATTAAAACAAATTAATGGGGGAGATAGACTCATATGCGCACCTCAGGGTCACAGACCTGCTTCTGTAAAACTAGCGGTCACAGCGGGGGGGGGGGGGGGGGGGGGGGGGGGGGGGGGGGGGGGGGGGGGGGGGGGGGGGGAATTGGGTGCGGAGGGGCGTGACGCACGAGGCGCTGTTGACTGAACTCCGGTTATATTAACGTTTATTAGCTCGTAAAAAAGCCCAACATAACGTTATCTTAGACATAAACAGGTGAATCTAGTTTGTCTATCAGAAAGATGGATTTCCAGCTGATGGAGAGAGAGACGGAGGAATCAGAGGCAGCGCGCGCGCATGTGCGCAGCAGAGACTGGATATTGATCAGGGATCCTTCGTTCTGGTGTACTAAAACGGCTGAAGCCAACAGAGTTAACCTCTATACGTGATGCAAAACGAACGCCTTTCTAAGAGGGAATTATCTGCAGATTCACAGCGCGTGAGATCAGAACGTCGGGAATTATGTAGCGACGCACGCGCTCTACATGAACCGCGAACCACGTGCGTTCCGAACCGTAGAGGGTGATCCGTACGAACCACGGATCGATGATGATCCGTTGCACCCCTAGTAAAAACGTATACAATTAGAACAATAATCTGGTGTTCTGACCTGGGTGACTTTAATGTGGTCTTGAGGTGAAGGTTCACAAAGTCCAGTCAGGTCCGGGTTTTGGGTTCGTCCATCAGGGAATAAATAGCTGGAGACAAAAAGACAACTTTAAATATCTTGGAATCATTCTAGGATTGCTCGCCATGCATTTTAATTCAAACACCATTGTTATTAGCTAGCGTGATTATGCTACATGTGTAGCTAAAAGGCTGAAGTAATGAAAACATCTGTTCAGTTCATTTATTCAATATAAGCTGATGGATGTACAGTACGTGACTGCTTTACAAATGGGCTAAACACTGACATTAGCATTTGACAAATGTTTTGTTGACCCAGGCAATATATTTTAGAGGCTCGCCCGGTTGACATTAGCATTTGATTACAGGCTGAGAAGGAACAAATATAGCTTTTATTAATGGATGCTGGCATTGAAAGATGAGTTTCATGCCAGTCGGCTTAACTGCTGACTAATGAACAGCTTTGCTTTGATGACAAAAACTGAGCTGAAAGTCAGATTCAGTTATAGGATGCAAAAATATGAGTGGCTAAGTTTACACAAACATTCTTTGTAGAAAGATGAGATGAGAAATAATGGGGGGGGGGGGGGAACAGAGAAGCTTTGCAGACAGTCATCGAATGATGACCACAAACCAGACAATGAGATACGCAGCAGCAGCTGAGGAGTTCACATGAAAAGCCACAAAAAGTGGCAGATATAAACTGACCAAGCAAAAATCTACTTACAATCCTTCTCGGAAACCATCTATGAGAGCCTGGAAGAGGGGTTTATTATGGGGAATGGTTTGGAGAATATTCCCATCTGCTGTCACATAACCAATAGCCCACTGGCCCAGTCGCGTGCAGCTCAGTCGGAAGATATAACTGAGGAGAAGTGAGGATACATTAGAAAGGCAGCTCAAAACTACTAGTAAAATATTACAAACTAAAAAAGGTCTTTGCAAAATGGCTTCATGTTTAAAGAATAAGAACAGTATTTATCAAATAAATCTAGAGGAATATAGTAGATATTTTTATTTATAATGTCAACATAGAAATGGTAAACGAACTAAAATTTTTCAGAGTGATCCTTGATAACAAAACCTGTTGGAAACCAGACATTAAATATGTTAGGGGTAAGCTGGCACAAAGCTGTGATTATATAATATTGTTCGTTACTGTTAACATATGAGAGTTATTGTGTAGAGGTGTGGAGAAACGCAAAAGTCATTACAGTCAAAAACGGCCAATAGAAATAAACAACGCAGAATATAAGGACCATACAACCCGTTTATAAAAACACCAACTATGAAATTCTCAGACTTGGTTCTGTTCAAAACTGGACAAGAAATGTATAAAGCAAGAAATAAATTATTTCAAAACACAATAAAGGAACTGTTTAGTGAGAGAAAAGAGGGATGATCAAATTTAAAAGCACAAAGTCAGAACCACATTAAGAGTATGATGATTAAAACAGCCTAACAGAAGAATTAAAAAGTAAAAACATAAATCAGTTTCAAACATGATTAAAATACATATTTAATTAAATGAAGAACACAGTTTAACGGGAAGGAAACAGAAGCAGACATTCAATGTGTCATTTTGCTAAAGAATACCTGAAAAGGTGTCATCTAGATTTTTGTTTTTCATATGAAAGAAGTGATGATGGATGGTTTATTCTGTTTTGTAGTTTTTGTTTTATTTTTGTGAATTGTTAGTTTTCTATTAGACTAAGTGATGTATGATATAAATGGGGTAGGGCCAAATACATTTTTACTTCAGCCTACTCCTTTTCCAACAGCTAAATGAATCTGTTATGATGTTAATGTACAGATGTTTAAAATAAACACAAATGAATGATGGACATCAGAAAGCATGGGGTAAATATTTTCTAAAGGGCAAAATATTTTCAAAATTCAAAAACTACAAAAGTCTGAACACAAAGTATAAAAACAACTTGGTCAAATTAAAGACAACTTAAAAACTTAATCATAATTATAAATCAAACTCTTTTTAAATAAAATTACATAATATAATATAATATCAGTGCAAATGTTCAGGCTGGCTCATTCAATCTTTAGAGTCATGCGTCTCATTAAAGACATAAAACACACCAGAAATTTACAGGAACACAACAGCAGCTTCAATTAGGAGACTCAGACGCATCACTAAATAAGGCTAGATGAATAAATCTTATAGAAGTTGAGTAACCACAGCCTTGATTTTATGATGGAGACATAAACTGGTGCAGGAACAGCAACAACCCAGTACTTCCTGGTCTAAACAATCAAGAAAATCAAAACTTATCAATGAGCAAATATGTAAATAAATAGATGAATAAAACTAGCATCTTAGATAAACAATAATAATCCAGAACAACACAGTGTGCTGGAGGTGAAATAGGGACATGACTGTTCGGTACGCCTCCTTTTAAAACTTCCAGCAGGAAGAAAATTGATTTTGAAGCAGGGAAGAGGAAATAAAGAAAAAGACCAACAAAACAAAGTGAAACAGACACAAGTATAAAGACTGGGAAGTGTACACCACTTGTACCACCACTACTTATTATTATTAACCTTTATTTAGCCAGGAAAAGTCCCATTGAGTTACAGAAACTCTTTTACAAGGAAGTCCTGGGTTACCATCTATAGGGCATGTTGTGATCTATGGGGGAAACCGGAGTACCCGGAGGAAACCCACACATGCATGGGGAGAACATGCAACTCCACGCAGAAAGGCTGCAGCCGGGATTCAAACCTGCGACCTTCTTGCTGCAAGGCAACAGTGCTAACCACTGCGCCACCATGCAGCCCTTGTTTTGTTGCAGACAAATTTGTTTTTCAAAATCACTTGAGGAGGAACTGACTGACTTTGCAAATAACCAAGTTGATTTGGGTAAACTCGCTCCTGCATTGAGTCAGCTAGAAAACACACTATGTGACTGATGAAACTAAGATAGACACGCACGCACAGAGTCAATTAAAATAAGATTAAACACATGTAAAATACAAGTTCTTTATCAAACACTCCCTGGCACTACCATGGGTATTGAGCACAGCAGAGGAACAACTGATGCACTTCTTGTTGGATTGCTATAACTCACAACAGGAAGCTGAAATTAACCACTAAATGCTTCAATGTCTCTAAACAGGCCTGGCTGGATGACTGACGTCAGCTGTTTGTGTACAATCAGGCCTTTGATGCAAGGTGCCATGTAGCCATAGTCTCCTCAAACTAGCCTGACAAACTCAAAATCTGTCACCAAGTTCAAAGGTGGCAAATGTGTTCTTGTAGTCATTTAAACTACAATAACCTACAGACTTGGACCATTTCACGAGCTACAGTTAACCTGTAACTATGCTGTTTCCAGTGAAAACACACAATCCATTAAAGGAAATGAAAGTGTGTTACTCATAGCCAAAACCCGAGCCAACAGAAGCTTGATAAAAGTTTATTTAGAGTCAACAGAAGGCTAGAACAGCTAGATTTAGAAATATGCACGGTCTACATTCAAGCACTCATGTTAATGTCATATGAGATCACATCATGAGGTCAAAAAGCACGTGAAAAGTGTGAGTATTGTGTCTCACCTGCCAGGCTTGTGGATAAACTTCTGCAGGCGAGCTTTGACCTCATCGTAGGTGAGGAAGGCCATGTACCCTGGGTGAGTAACGGCCAAGCTGTTCCAGTTCCGCAGCAGGGATGACCAGGGCTACACACACACATTAACACACAGGCAGGCAGGAGAAGAAAAATGGAGACTGAGTCATCTGAAGTGCGAGTGAATTGACAGTAATAACAGCACAAGCTGAGAGAGAGAGTACTGTATACTGCATCATGGATAAATGACGTTCAATCAACCATTTCCTAACAAACATGTAATAATGTGAAACATCTAAACGACGCCAAAACATTATAGAAATTTAATTGAACATTTCAGATTTACCAAGACAGTTGACAGAGGGGGAAAGTAAAATTGGAAAATGTCCATATTTTGTTTTTGGGGGGAAAACTGTTCAATTTCAAAGTTTCACATATCAGGACCTAATGAGAAAAAGTAGGATCATCATATTTTTATTTTCTTTTAAGGCTCGTTTTATTTCCCCGCCTCTCGCCCCTTGACCGCTGGAGATAGGCACCAGCTGCCCCGCGACCCTCTGTGGAGGAATAAGCGGCTACAGAAAATGGATGGATGGATGGGCTTGATTTATTTCAACCATAGGCGGTTTAAAGACGGGATAATCTCTGTAAACTTAATGTCAAACTATAGATTGAAATGCGAGAACATGGTTGTAGTTTCTATAAGCTCTAAAAGGATACGTAGCAGCTAGGTGCTTCAAAAACAAGACAGAAATAAACGATCAGTGTGATGATCTCAATAACAGGCCCAAGTTTTAATAGTTTGCTGCTGTGAAACACTTGGTAGATATTAACACAACACAAGCTAAAAAAACATAAGCAAAGGATCTTATAGGAGCAACTATAGCTGCCTGACAATCTAGAAATATATGGCTACTTAAAAAAATTTGGAGTTCACAATCATAGTGAGAATAATAAGTGAAATAATCTTTAAGAATGTCCCAAGCAAATTCAATTTACACAAGACTAAAATAAACAGTGGAAAAAAATGACTCATTTGAAAATGTTGCCATGATAAATACACAAGTAGAAATGACCAAAGCAGAAACACATCACACCAACCACCAGACCTCGTGGTGACTTAGTCAAAGTCCAGATCTCAGACCAGCTGAAAAACCGTGGTGGGATCTTTAAGAAAGCAGGGCACTGAATAGATAAGTGTGGGGAGATTTCTCAACACTGATGTAAGATACTGGCTAGTCCATGTAGAGAATGATTCCTGTTAAGGCTTTGGTTCTGTGAGTTTTTGAATTATAGGTTACAGTTTCCACACTCTGCTTCTGCATTTTGGTCGAGTATTTATTAAATAAATAATGAGACGGTATAATAAGCTGTTGGTTATCAGAGGTTTTATTTCCCTATATGAGAAGCCTGAAAAGAACTAGTCTTCTTTAATGGTTCTGTGATACCATAAACCTTGGAATTAAAGAGTGTGGACTCACCATTACTATAACGGAGTGTGGCTGTGAGTCAGTTATTCCACATATTGCTTTAATTGGTCGATTTGGTGTGAAAGGAAGTAGAGTCGACACACAACAGCAAAGATGAGCTGTAGGTGCAAAAATGTAGTGTGGGCTTTATAGCTAGCCCTCCCTTTGGCCTGTACAAATTAAAATCTGATGTTGAGTATTTAAAGATTTCTCACAAAGGAAGTGACAAGTTCAAACTGCCTTCCTGTGTTGCACACAGTGTACAGAGTTTCTTTTCTAGGCTTTGTTCTAATCTTATCACAGACTCTTGCTGAAGATCCCAATATTTTACTAAAGCTACTGCTAGTGTAGATAACTAAAAACAAGACTTTTCACCCAGAGTCAGCTAAACATCAAGGACGAGCCTTAAAACGGCCACAGACTTACTTCCTCCTCTGAGTTTGAGGACATTTAGAGGAGGATTCTATTTTTTTTAAGGGATGTCACATTGGAAATGTCTGTAATCTGTTTAGGCTTCATTAAGCCTGTCGGAGCCTCACACACAAGTACCGAGCCGAGGGATAATGTCACTCGGGGAATAAACAGCACACACTGCTGCAGAGCAGATATGCTAGGAGGGTTCAGATAAAGTAAATGAAAATGTGGTGAGTTAGGTTTACGTATAAGAGGTTTATTTCTAAGAGAACATTGTGTCATTCTTGTGGTTGTAACAGACCAAAGGAAACTGTGCAGGCAAGCTTTGGAAGGATTTCATCTCTTTGCTTTTGGTTTGTAAATTTGTGCTTTTTCTGTTTATTTGATTTGTTCAGAAACTTGAACAAACTTGGGTAGTTTGAAAAACATTTGAAACAAAGATTTTGTTTATTGTATTGCTTTGAATAAAATGGCAGTTTATTCCACCTAAAGTGCAAACAGCTGACTGAGTTGTTGTTGCTTAGGATTATAGAACGGGCAACCAAAATAAAGAAACCCTACCTACATAGACCTATGCAGGTAGGAGGAAACTCCCAACTACAGACCTGTTTGACAGCATAAGTCAAAGGTAACAAGAGAACAGATCTAAAAGGGAAAAAAAGGTGTTTCAAGTCCTACTCAAAATACTTTCCCAATAACAGAAAGAGCAGACCTCTACTAGAAAGTACAGTCAATCAAGTTTCTTCAGTCTTATTAGTTGCACATTTCTCTACTCATTCACCAAAAATGAAACAATAAAACTAAAGAAGAGCTGCACAGAGTGTGTGTGCTACCTGAAACAGCCTTGTAAAGATGTCAAACTCGAACACGGAGATGTAGTCGTTGCAGGTGAGGTCTATGGTTGACTTGAGGGCCATGGCCTCCAGCCCCGAGCTGATGGGATGAAACTCATGGAGAGACTGACGGAACACCTTCCAAGGCACAATGGTTCTGCAACAAAAGAATCAGTTAAAATCACTTCTGCGTTCTGAAACACTAAAATAACGCATTATTTCAAATACAATTTAGATGGAAAAAGTAAAAATAAACTTTTAGAACACACTTCTTACAAATAGAAATATTTGATTTACGGTGAGTGTTCAGGATGAATCTAAAATACATTCTAACCAGATAAACTTAATGTGACCTTCTCTAAATTTTTTGAATCCATACGTTCCACTGTTTCAGTACTTTTCTGCACACCTTGCTGTTCTCTACCAAGGAGCTTAACTGCTAAATACACAAAAGGCGTTTGATCCATGAATCGGTCAATAAATTTCCGGGTTAAATTAGAATTGGTATTTAAACAATCCTCCTCATCATGCTGTTCACATTTTAACATCATGAGACCAAGATGACTCATAACAATTCATCAACAGTACGTCACCATTGCCAGGCTTCAAGCAGATGTTCTCAGATGAAAGTGGCCACTAAGCTTACAGTCACAGAGTGTCATCAGCTGGTTGCATCAGAGAAACACAGAGACTGAAAGAGTCACAGAAAGACATAGGAAGTGGACGTCCCTGGGCCACATCCCACAACTGATGACTCACTATGAACAGTGTCCTGGGGAACCAGATGATGAACACCACACAACTCCAGGCAATTTCAAGGGAGTTGAAAGGCACCCAAGTGTCACATTAGAACATTCAAAACAATTACAACAGCATGGTCTGCATACTTGAAGACCAGCAAGGATACCTGGCCACACCACCTGGCACAGGCGTCATTGTTTTACATGGGCCACGGAGCAAATACACTGGACGAGGGACCAGTAGGCCTCAGTACTGTTCACTGACCAAAGCTGATTCATGCTGAGCAGAAATGTTCTGCGTGAACTCTACCAAGGGGTTGACGCGGTTGCTTGACTTACTCGATGCCTGGCCATGCCCCTTTCCCCATGACTGAGCTCCAAACCATGCATGGTGTGGTCTCGTTTGGGGGTAGGGGGTGTGCCGGGTGCAATGCTTGTCACAGGCCTGCGGCACCTCCTCAGTGGAGCTCGTGCGTCTCTCTGGACGCGACCCCTTTCCCTGGACTGGGTCCTGGTACGGCAGAACCGGCTCTGGGTCCAGATCCGGAACAAAATCTGCCATTTGGTGATGCCTGGTCTAGTCAATACAGAACTGCCCTACATTTTGTGAATGACACTGTGACAAGCCCATACTACCTGGATAACATAATTAATCCAATCATTGTTCCTATGCATGAACAACACAGGCTTAATTTCATCTTCATGGATGACTGTGCTTCAGCTCATCAAGGTCACATCATTAGGAAATGGCTGCTGGAGTCGGGGGTATCTCAAATGGAGTGGCCACATTCTCCAGACTCAAATTCCATATCCAGAAATGGCCCGCGAGCCGTATCTTTCTGGCCCTCGAGCCGTATACTGTGTACCCTGAGCTGTTATTCTTTTACCAAATCCACGTTGCCATCGCAAGTCAGTGTGATATCACCCACGCAGCTCATTATTACAGGCTGAGGAGCAGCCACTGTCTGTCTCGCACTGCAGCAAAATTTTAGCAAGCAAAAAGTATTTTTTGTGAGATTAAAGCACAAACTATTGCTATTCATTGTGACATGTTTTGTAACCATCGCCTTCCTTTAAGTAAATCAATTTCCATAAATTAACTTGTAAAGGATCCTCTGTAAGTTCAAGGACATCGGTTTTGACAAAAAGTCACATAAAACTGCTTACTTGTCCCCAAAGGAGCGCCTCCAGAATTCTGCAGCATCTGCTTTGGTTATGCGGAAGTTGTCACCCTGAAACAGACCGTTGGGGAAGATGGCTTTCAGCTCAGCCAGCATGTGACTGAAGATCAACGACAGCTTGGTGAGATTCCGTCTGTGAGAAACAAACACACACAAAAAAAAACATTAGAAATGCATTTTTCTTTTTAATTAACAATGAGCCAAACGATTAAATAAAATATACAAATGGCCCAGATTTGAGTACCGTATTTGCATTATTTGAGTCAACATTTTTTCTTGTTTGGCAATAGTGCATTCACAAATGAAATGTTTTTTATTTTATTTTCCATTTATGATTGATTGATGCTGAATATTGGCAAATTCAAATCACCAGCCAATGTTTTGGTGCATCTCTAGTTATTAGAAGAGAACTTCTTTTCTCTATCAAAATAAAAAACATGAATATGATCCAACAAACTAGTAACTACTGACCTAATCCTAACTGTGGGAAGTAATCAATGACCGAAGAGCCTGCTCAGTCACTTCTCAGTTTATATAGACACACCCATAAACACACACAAAGGAAGCATTACAAATGCCTTTGCCTCACCTTTTAAATAAATTGATTGTTTCTAATCTATGTAGATGAATGGATGATAGAGAAAGCTTTACTAAGAATGCTTTGCAGAAGGACATAAAATGTCATCCTCAAGGCTACAGCTCTCATTTGGACTTTCTTCACAGAAAATCATCTTTAACAGCTTCCCTGAGAGTCACAGGTTCAGGGAGAAAAGTCAGCAGTCATCACAGACACATACGCTCACAAGATGAAAAAGAACCAGTGACTGGGGCATCCAACAGTTCTGACTCAGTTGAAAAGGGCTGGTCAAGAAGCACAGGGAAGAGGAAGAGACTGACGAGTAGAAGAGTGGAAAAAAAGATGACATAATAAGGAAGCTGAGAGGCGAGCAAACGAGGAAGGGCAAAAGTAAGAAGGGAATGCACAAAGAAGGGACTAGGAAATGAAAGTGCATCTCTGCAATGTCAGCACACCCCAGTGCTCCGTCGCAGCATTAGATGTTTTGAATCGTTTTAAAGCTACTTTTAAGACAGAGAAAGACTGTTGTCTGGTAGTCCAGCAGGCTGAATTAACATGCATGAGAGTATGAGCGATGAAGGCACTGCTACACTGCAGCTGCCTCACACCACAACACACCCTGTGAGTGGAGACTGAGGGGTGGGTGGGGATGGAAACAGTGAATGAGGAAGAAGGACAGCGAACAGAGATGGATGAGTAAGATTAGTGTACACAGAGTCAATATTGACCGGTGTTCGTCTGAAGAACAGTTTACTTTAGGACAACGAGGGAAAGAAGTTATAACTTACTAAGCTGGTGTCTTTGTCATATATTCGTATGCTCTTAGTACACAAAACCTACAAAAAAACCATTAAACTTTATGCAGTAAAAGTTTGTGTGTCGTGCTTGATGACAAATAAATCCTTGAGTCAAGCATCAACATTTTTAGTCTCCGCCTTGCAGAGTTTACTGATAGGAGCCAGTGACACTGCATTTATCAAAAGTTATAATCTCATCAAGAGGTCACTCTGTTTCTTCTGCTTCCTGGCTGGCTGGCTTACTGATCCTTAAAGCTGCTGTCTCATCTATTCCCCTTCAGCTTGTTTGAGCTACAACAACCCTCTACTTTCATTTACCTCATAATCACAAAGAATGTTTAGCTTTTGAGGAGCTCACAGCTGTAATTTTCACTTCTGATTTACCTGTTAATCCATTTATTACTATATTTAATTTGAAATACTAATATGGAAAATTTCCACCAAAAGCAGTGCTCATTCAGAGTCACCACTAGAGCCAATTCTTAACTGGTTCTCCTAAACGACTAACAAGTAGTTTGTTTTTCCACATCCAGAGATCCACCGCAGGCCCACGTCATTACGTCACATCAAAAGTCTTTTCCAGTAAATGTTTGAACCTCTCTCTCTCTGGTGTATTTTGAGTTTCTGTAGAGGACCACAGAGCAGGAAAACGGTTCATCTACAGAGCTCACCAAGCCTGCCTCGTTATTCCTGCAAACATGTCATCAGTATAGTTTATAAAATCTGCTTTAAACAACAGTTGGTGTTTGTGAATGCTCTTCACAATGCCAAGTGGCATTTCCAACTGCAGAAATTTATTTAAGAAATGGAATGCAAACAGGAGTCACACACGCCATTTTGAGCTGGATCTATAAATGCCAGCTGGTGAGCTTAAAAGGCTGAATAATTTTCAGATATGCTGTTGCAAAGGCCAATCATGAATTCAGTTTGAAGCAGCGATTGTGAAGGCAGCTCTGTGTGGCATATTGGTCAGCGACTGATGAAATTAAAACAGCAAGAAGATCAGAAACAATGAGCTCATGTTCTTCCACTTCAAAACTCGGCACTGCTAATATCGTTCAGTCTGGAAATAAACTAATCACAACACAACCCCAGAATTTTTTTGAATATGACATCATTTTAATTGATCACTGGTCTCCAAATTACTTAAAACCTTCTAAGGTGGTTCTTTGGGTCTCGGGCCCAGAAAAAGTTGGGTGCTACTGTAACATCAAATGCTCTGTGCTACTAAGGGTATAAAAACAAAGTAATCGCTCCTACCTAGAAAAATATCCCCAAACATCTCATGCCTAATTTACTAGTTCAGCGTGTTTGCACAAATAAAACTGTTTGAATTGAAACGTTTGTTAACACACCCAGTCAAACAGTTAGGTACCCACTGATTTTTGAAGTTTATTACATTACTTATTTGTTTTATACCAGACAGACATGTGAAAGAGGACAGCGTTCGACCAGTACAACTCTCTAGCATAAGATCTGCACCATGAATGAGTCTTATATATATATATATATACACACAGGAGATAAAAGCTGAAAATAATATTATTCTATAAATGAAATAAGGTTCAAATCCATTTACTGAAGAAATTATTACAAAATAATTTTATTACAAATCGTTCAAGGCTGAGCACATTCACCTTGCAAAGTCCTAAGTAGTGTCTAAGCTGAATGAAATTCACAAATATTTTAAATGTTTTATTTCCTATTCAATTTTTTGTTTATTTTTGCTGTGGTTTAATGTCACCATCAAGACATTTGACTTATTGCATTCGATTTTTATTTTATTGACATGACAGGAATGGATTTTTGCTAAATAAATTACGACAGCATAAAAAAAAAAACAATCTAATATGAAGATCAACCATCAAAAGGTTTCCCCCCCAAATGTATGCATTTATCATTTGATTATTATTTTAATTTTGAAACAAAAAAAAACTAGACCATAAGATGATATTTGTATAATGATGGACCATGATCCAAACATGATAATAACAGCCCTACTAATTTATGCAGGACAATCTGATATCTGTTTAAGCTCATCTCACCCTCTGTCCTTGTCCTTTTCCATCCCACAATAGCAGCTCTGTAGAGTGTGTATACTGGAGAGGAGCCAGCTCTTCAGCAGCCAACCACTACAACTGTTACTGCTATTTAAGCTGCCGTGCCAGCAGTGACAATGCAGAGCCAGAGGACTGCTGCTGGACTGAGCAGTTTGGTGACCTACTCTGGACTGTCATATGCATTTTGTGCCCTTCTTTGTAAAAGTGTCCCATCGTCACCAAACAGTAGAAAACCAAACCTATTTTGAACACTAGGATTTTGTCCTTCTTCCCCCTCATGCTATATAGTGACCTCTGACCCCGCAGCTGGCTGCTCCCTTCCTGTTTCCTGCTGGCTTTGATAAAGAAGCGCAGCTAGCCAGAGCAGCATTGCAGTGCGCTAATAATGCCGCTGCACAGCCAGTGCCGGTTAGACTAACTGAATGAGAGTCTGTCTGGACTGGCAGCGTCACAAGGAGCGCCAATATCATCACACAGCTGTATTATCTTTTTCTTCTCCAAACAAAAAAAGGAAATGCAGTTCAAAAAAAGGAACAAGCAAAGGCTACCACAAAAAACGTCTTTTTTCACAGCATTGTAAAAAAAAAAAAAAAAAAAGGCAACTAAAGTTCCTAAACTAAACATTTAGGACAACCACACTTCTACATCAACGACATACAAAGCCTTGTTCGTTTTAACTCCACATGGATTTCAGTTTCATGTAATTTTATGCACTTTAAAACATCACTGAATTACCCACAATACTGCTCTTCTTTAAGAAAGCTCACAAACCAACAGACCCATGTCACATTCACATGACACAGCATGACTGACGATTTTCAACACAGACTTTCATAAGATTTTTATAAATAACCCAAATAAAATAACAAGGAAAATAATTTATATAAAAAAACTTGTCAAAGTACAACGGCAGCTTTAATTATTACACAAACGTTAACTTGTCGCAGCTAAAATTGTGACACTTAACGTGTTGCTAAAACAAATGTCACCATTTTCTGCACCGTTTCAGTCATGTGAATGCTTTAAAATCACCAGATCACAGTTTGCAGCAATAAAGTTAATTCCTACTGATGGACGTGTGACAATGAATTGCAAAATACTGACATTTTACCACAACGCAAACAAATTTCCAGGACTCACTTGGTTAAAGATATTGTTCAATCATGGAATTGTTTCAGGAAAAACCCCAACCTTGAGCGCGGTGATGGTCAAACCCATATTGCTCACATCAAAGATTCTGCTTAAGTCAGTGTCTTTCAGATCATGTTTTATCTCATTTCAGATCTCAATCCAGGCAAACTCACAAAAAAGAAGGAGAGCTTCTCCTTTGATTCGATTATTATTTTAAAACACGTATTTAATATTGTGGTGAAAAATGGCATGAAATCAACATTTTCAGCAGCAGCACTGAGTAGATTATGCTTTTTAAATCTAATTTACTATTTCTCTTTAAATGTAATTTACTAATGTTAACGCTCTACAACTGGCTTCACTTCAAATCATTTATCAAGAAATGGCTATGACAGCACATTTTCCTCTACACCAAAGGTGTGAAACACACAAAGTTCTGGACCCAAACTCCTCCAATGATAAAAAAATAAAGGCTACTTTTTAAACTTTATCCCCTTGTCAAAGAAGTAAATTTGACTAAAGTAATAACTTGAGACTTTAGCTCATATTGTCTCCGTTGTCATATTTCATTACATATCTGAGTTCACTGATCTTTGTGTGCATAAACAGAAAGTACTTCTTGTTGCAGCAGATAAGATAGTGAGTCACGTCATGCTAATCACCATAATCTAATAGTGTGAGCACCACATGGGTTGGCTGTTCAGTGATACAGCTGTGACTTAAATAACCATGATGCTCAGTTATATCCGTGTGCACATATCGGCACATGAAGCCCCAGGCTAAAAGAGTTGGAAAATGCAACTGAAGCTAAAACATTTCAAGCCGAAAGTGTGAACAAGGTTTTCTGTTCTCAGTGCTGATAACAATACGCCTGTTAGGCTAACCACTAAAAGTTTGACTTTCTTCACCCCCCCCCTCCTCCTAATCATATCCAAACTTGCCAGAACATACTGTTATATACTTTTAAAGTTTGTTCTACAAAGATACAGAAGAGTAAAACAAAAAAACAGCTGTAGTGTGAAATCAAAACAGAACATTTTGTAGCTAGTCGACATTTAGGTTCAAGTTACTCACATTAATGATGGCTAAGGCTAAAATAATTTAGGGGCATGGGTAAGTGTAGAAGCTAAACCTAATAATAGGGTGATATTTACCCAAAAAGTTTACTATAGTTCAGAATAAAAGCATTTATCGTCATTTTCTCTTTGCTAAAGTGTAAAATTAGATGAAAGTAACCATTTTAGAAGTTATATTTGCATGTTTCATTTCAACTGGAAACAATACTTCCAACTATTTTAAATTAAAAGCTTTACCAGAATTTCTAATATTTACCAATATTAGACTAAAGTGATTCCACCAGTCAGTCACTGATAAAGCAGGAATGAATGATATTCATGCAAATGTTCACCTCTAATCGATTCCATCTTACAGCACTGTAATGCACTGCTGCATTTCCTAATGACTCCATCCAATGCTATAAACACGTGGATTTCCTACAGGGCTATTGCTGTAGCGATAAGATGGGTAATCAGATAGTCAAAGAGCTCTCAGAGGCAGGCCTTTGTTTCATATGGTAGTCAAGTACATTTGCAAAAAATAGGAAGTCATAATTTAGATCGGGGCTCTTACTGAACTAAAACAGGAATAGAAGAAAAAAACATTTGCAAACGTTACAGGCAAAACATAATGGCATGCTGTTTTTTTCAGATACCGAGAATGTAGATATTTCACACTTTACTGTAAACACCTGCACAATGAACTTTATGGCAGGATTTTTTTCAATTTAGCCAGGAAGATGATAAAAATATGTCAAAATACATTAAACTCCAAAGACTCAAAAATATGTATAAAACAAAATTATAAAAAACCAGTAGTGGTTTAGCGTAATTATCAAACTACCAAACCCTGATCCTGGAGGGCGATTAAAGACCTTCTGCAGAGCTTGATTATCTGCAGAACAGGTGATTCAACCATTGATTCAGGTGTGTTGGAGCAAGGAAGGAACTAAAACATGCTGGATACCGGCCCTTGAGGACAGACTTTGGACTCCACTGACCTAACCCTATCTCAATTCACTCAGGGATTAAATCTCATTCTAATTCTGTACACTGTGCTTCATACAAGCTGAATGAAATATGTCGTTGACCTTTTCTTGAAAATAAAAAATAAAAACTGATTAATGGTCAATGGTATTTGGTAACTACTTTGTAAATACTTGCATGAAAACTACATTTGAAAATCACCAACACAAATTTAACCTGCTTTACTTATTAACTAAAATTAAACATCTCAAGGATTCACCTACTAGTATTCATCAGTAAATATTTTCATCAAATCAGCTAAATGTGATTGTGATTTTTTTTTTAAAGAAAAAATGGCCAGATATTACAGAATGAAACGTTCAATAATAGTCCAGCTGCAAGGAAAGGCTAAATGATCAAAAAGCTGAGGAATCTGTTCCTGTTGACCACTGTAAAAAAATTCACAGAAGCATGTGTGGAATGCTATTGTGTCTCATGTAAATTCTGTCAGTAAAGGAAGGTAAGGAAATAGGAAGCAATTGGGGAAAGAAAGGGTGGAATGATGTGTTAAAGTGTTGATGAACGCTCTGACAATGTGTTAATAGAGTAGAACTGATGATTCATTTTTTACAAGAAAATAAATATACCTTTTTGTGATAAATTGCCAGAAGATGTACTAACTTGTTAACTATTTGTTGCTGATTAGAAAGTTAAACTCTGATAACAAAGGAAACAAATAATTCAGAATTATCTACAATTCTATAAAGGTGGAAGACTAAAATTATCCTTTTTATTAAGAAAAGAAAATATATATACACACACATCTAATAATGTGTGTGTATTTAATCTGTAATCAGTAATCAGTAATCATCATCATCATCGGTAATCAGTAATTAATCTGATAATCTGCTATGAGTTTCAGAATCAAATAACTCGCTTTGTTAGTTTTCACTGAGGTGTGCAGTCCTTGTCAAAGACACAAAACCATTTAAATTAGAAAACGTCAGTTTATTTTTTCATTATCCAAACCTGACATTCTAAAAAGGTCACCAAAATAAAATAACTAAAACCAATCATTTGTTGTGCTTTACTTCCTGAGGATTTCATAAGAGTTGGTTCATAAAACACCAGCACGTCTGATTTTCTTTCTTGTCCCATGCAAAACAATATGGGATACATTTTAGCCTTCACATCTATCACTTTCTACAGAGTAGCCCAACCTGCTGTGCAGCTGCATCACCCTGCAGCTCATAAGCTCACCACTTCCTGTACCCAGCTGGATCTATCAGCATTAGTCAGGATGCAAAAGCAGCGTGGCTTAGGATGATCAAAGAAGACTAAAAAGGACAAGGGAGTATTGAATTTTAAATTGACTTTTGCATTATAAATATCTGTAAATGAGTTATTTGCTTTAGCCATTAACCCTACCACTGCAAACACAATACATTTTAGTTGAGATCTATTTCCTCTTTATAGCAGGCAAAAGAGAGAGGTTTTTTTTTTTTTTAACAAATGGAGAGCAGAGACAGAGTAAAAACTAACATCTATCTGTGGATTTTACTCAGCTTGAGGACAGAAATGTTTGATCGTTGCTGCGCAAGCTTAGAAGAGGAAGTAAGTGAAGCAGACAAGGAGGAAGTGCTGACTGCGTTATGTTGACTCTGACTTAATATGGAATGTTTAGTGTCAATAATTTAGTTTCGCACACGGTAGACTCACTTTTATTCTCACTTTCTACCAACATGGAACAGGAAAATATTTCGTTTTCTCTTTTCTTTACACACTGGAAAGATCTCTAATATTTTCAAAAGTGCTGCTTAAGACAGCATCTCAGGGGCCTGTAGGTGACTGGCTGGAATCACACCAAATAGATGCATATAGCAATTTTGCAATAAGTTTTATAGTATACAGCCAGGTCACGTGGAACAAATATTTTTGTCACAATGTCCTAATTATGCTCTCATTTTTTGCAACTCACACTTCTAACTTGCAGAACCTAAATTGAAAAGCTACTGAAAAGTGTTCAGGCATGAAAGTTCCAGCAACATGAGAGTGAAGCCCTGCAACTCACATGAGGAAGCCGAGAAACCTTGGAAATGCTACAAAACATTTTGGAAACTCCCCCATTAATGTTGTTGAGCAATTTGTTGCCAAAAGTTGCAGTCCAGTGAGATACAGACTAACAAAAATCAAATCCATGTTAATGTTATATCACCTCATTGAGACTTAATTTCTGATGTTCGACAAGCTGTGTGGGTGAATAAATAGTCCACGAGCAAAAAGCATCTCTGAACATATTTTTAATGAATTTATGCAATATAGAATGATCGCTATAGATGCCGCCACGATCTTTCTACTTTGGCAGACTGTCACGTTCTAATCCTCCAAGATCTAATATCACATAGCCCTCAGCTAATAGCATGCCTCCCCTGTACTCATGGTTAAACATACCGATCAAAATGGGACCATTCTGTCATTTAGGTCAGTAACGATCAAGAGCCAATACAAAATAAAGTTGGAGAATAAACTTTCATAGTTCAAACAAAGCTGAGCTGAAGAATAACTCGGGCATACTTTCTGCAGCTTAGAACTGGGATTATCCTGATCCCTACAGTTGGACTTCTGAGTCTGAGCCATGTGTAAGCTCTGCTGCAGACTAACCACATACTAGTCTCTGCAGCTACTCAACATCATTGGTTAACTCTACAGCATGCTTAAGTGGGCTGACACTCATTGGTCAGAGTCACAGCCACTGCCTTCTTCACTCATACAATACCAGTCTTTGTGTGTAATGCCTGGCTGTTCTGTGAGTGTGTGCATGCATTTCCTCCGCTTCAAGCAGGAACTTCTATCTGTGCAGCCTCTTGCTATAATTAAGTGCTGATCAAAATACATTTTTACACTGACAAGTTGTTACAATGGCTAAAACAACAACTATTTGCCTGTGCTAAAAACAGTAGGAGCCTAAATAAGAGCTTCCTTATTTCTTCTGTAGCCTTTTTGGGCATATGTTCTAACAGCAAAACTATTATCATGACAGCTTAAAAAAAGAACAATGTCACTGAGGAACCAAGTAACAAGATGAGGATGTATCTCTCTGGACTGTGTAGATAACACTAGGGCTGAAACGATTCTTCGAGTACCTCGAATAATTCGAGTACAAAAAAGCCTCGAGGCAATTCATATTTAATTAATTCATGGCTTTGCAATCGCCCGGGGTCATGTTTCACCCGGACCGAAATAAGTGGCGCACATACACACTGCACTGAATGCACACGCGAGTAGCGAATGTAACTTAAATTTATCTTAAGCCATGGTGGACAACTAGACCGTACTATTACTACTAGTACTAGACCGGTACAGACTGAAAGATGTTGGTAGGTACTGGTAGTGAAAAAACACGGTGCCGACTAGGGCTGCACAATTAATCGAATTTTGATCGTGATCAAGATTTTGGTGGCCACAATTAATTGAACCTGATCGTCAACGATATTTCCAGTCAAATTGCGAGCTCTTCTACTTGCCTCTTCATCACACACCGCCTCAACCAATATCTGCCAACCACCAGGGGGCGAACGCATGGCTAAAGCTTCATTAAGCTGCCAAAATAAAAACCGCGCACAAGCCACTCAGCACTGTAGCAGCCAGTCACACATTACGGCGGCAGCAAGTTGGACTGATGAGAGCAAGTCTGGAATGTAAAATGCTGCAGCATCTGGAGATGAGGTAGCTGGTAAACCAGACTATATATGTGCCGACGGTCTAGTATACTAGGCTAGTATTCATTTTCTTCACAAAGACACGTAGAAATAACACACGTAATATCTTTTTATTTGGCCAAAGATATGTGTCCTATCAATACAGTGAGCAATGAAGGCTTCAGAAATTTGAGTATTTGAGGGGGGTTTGCATTATTTATAAATATAAAAGTATTTGAGTTTTTAGTTGTTGTATTTTTTGCATTATTTATAATCTATTCTAAAGTTGTATTTTTCACAGAAAAATGTTGCAACATTGTTTATAACTGGTGCAATAAAACAGATTTTACCAGACAGGATGAATGATCTTGATTAATAATCGTGATTACAATATTGATCAAAATAATCGTGATTATTATTTTGGTCATAATCGTGCAGCCCTAGTGCCGACTTTGGTACTGAGATGCTTCATTTATCCGCCTGCGCAGCTACACGGGTGGAGACACAGGTGAGACGGAGGAGCAGAGAGCCCCTCCCCTCCCTGTCAAAACAGCGTAGCGAGTTGCGGGTTAAAAATTCCGAAAAACTCTATAAAGTTTCGCCGCATTTTGGAAAGGTAAACAGGAACAGAGCAAAATGAAACATATGCTATGAGATTTGTGCCGCAAAAAACAGGCATTCCAGCAATTAGTCGAAGCCACGCATTGCGTATGGAATTAACTTGCTGCTGCAGCGCTGTCACTTCAGTCTGACTGAAAAAAAGGTGTGTGAGGGGAAGACAGTGACATAACAGAAAGTTCAGAGGTAAGCAATAAATACCAGTAATAATAGTAAATGCACTTATATGCCACAAAACCATGGTTTATATCTATTTTTTATTTAAAAAATGTTTAATACTTTGTTATTTTCTCTCAGATTTATACATTGTACATGTAATTTATACATACATATATATTTATATGTATGTATATTCATGTATATTTATATATACATACATGTAATTTATTAGAGTACTCGATTAATCGAAAAAAGATTCGATAGAGTACTCGATTACAAAAATATTCGATAGCTGCAGCCCTAGATAACACCTTCTTGTTTTATTTTAAAGTTAAAAACGGTTAATAAGTCACAATTTTTTGTGAGTTGTTGAAGAATCAAACCTTACTGATTACTGAAGGACAATAAGCTAAATTCAGAGAAAACAAACTAGATCAAATCTGTTTCAGGTCATGTTTAATTCAGTTTGATTGCAACCATTTTTTCCCCTTTCCTTGTCAGTGAAATAAATTAAAACATAAATCATCTTTGGAAACATACAATTACTCCATCTTTAAAAACTAACGTCTATTTTTTTCTGGCTAAAGTTTCAGAAAACATGTCACAGTGTCACTGTCAAATGAGGACATCCACACTCATTAATAGAAAAAAATCCAGCAAACCACAGGATACTTTTCTTTCAGATTTGCTGCAAACTGACTGAGCTCTAGAGTTAATTCCATCACATCGAGTTTACAGAGCTTTCCAAACTATGAAACAACTGGTTTTCTTAGTAATTCATTCTCAAGTCACCTGTTGGGGCAGTTTATTCACTTTAACCATAGAGGGTCTTAACACATCTGCCACGAGGTCCACATCTCGAGTGAGCAAAACAAACTTATGCTATTATATTTAGGCTATAACTAAAACATTTTTTGTGAAATACAATTTTAAAAAGGCCCTAAAAGTTTTTATTTTACTCTGCATGTATCACAGAACACATACCATTTATCGCTAAGAGTATAATGATACATACTTATGCTGAATAAACACCTGAATATTCAGTGTTGTTTTTTTTAATATATGTATTTAAAACACATCAAAATATGTAGACCTCATTTTTTAGCCACTTCTGCTCTTGGTAATGGTTTTTTCAACATCCACTCAGCACCTTAAAAAAATAGGACTACTTCTTAAAAGTATAAAAAGTACTATTTGTGTTTCTCCAAAAGGCCGAGAAAGATGACTGGGTGTATCAAAGAGTTAGCAAATGTAGCAGCTACAGAACATCATCAAGAAGATGGTAGAGATAAAAAGGTTCAAAGAAACAAAGTGACAGGCAGGCAGCTGTAGAATGAGCAGCATCCTCACCACACACAATCACATGATCAAACCACAATATATCTCTGCCCCCGTTTTCAAACATCTTGAGCTACAACCACCCTGGGGGATAGGAATGGGTGTCATTGTTCATATAATCTGTGAAGTCAAAATTGTTCAGAATGAAAGGTTAAAGAGCTCACTCATTAAGCATAAAGGAAGATCAACATTTCTATATCCACTGGACTGACCTGGGCTGTGAATTCTCCTCATACATGCGCTCCTTGCCCTCTTTGAACAAGCTGATGGTCTGCTTGGTCTTCTTTGTTAGGTTCTCCATGAAGACCCGAAAATACTCGTTGTCCCCAAGAGTCTCCATCTTGCCCTCATAGCGAGATAAGATGGTGCGCAGGTGCTGGTAGGTGTCTGGCAGCAGGTCGAGGATGTAAGGGGGGCTGTTCTTCAGAGCCAGTTTGGGGTTCTGGCACAGCCGCACCACCTGCAGAACGGTAAGATGCGAGGGGGAAGAGGAGGCACAGTTAGAGATAAGAAATTCGTTTTAGAAGGTATGTTAAAGAAAAACAAACGCTGGTAAATAAGAAGCAAGAAGAACCAGTGAAAGAGAAAATGACTATCAGAGGGCTGTCACAATATATATTCAGCCTGTACATCAAAGTGCTTTCTGTATAAATTATGGAAACAGAACTTTCTATAAAATAGCTCTTTGCAGCACTAAAGCACTTATCTTCAGCACACATATTTCTAGTGAGCACAAAAAGAGGCAGGCAGAATAGAAAATGTATACAGATTGAGAAAAATGACCCTAAAAGGTTGGGGCTTTCAGCACCTGGCAATTCCATACATTATGTAAAGGAATAAACAAACTCACAAAGATTGATTTCAACACCATACTGACTCATTAATTCTAAAACTGTTGTCATTTTTCCTCATTTATCTGTCTGCACAAAAATTTTTTATTTCAATGATGGTAAGGCCAGACCTGCATTTATCAACACCGACTTTATTTTGCCTTTCTTGTGAAAAGGAAGTGTTTGCTCCATTTTTGACAACAGACACGAGTCTAACCATTATGCACATCTCCAGTTTGGTCCCTCAGTATGTTTGGAGAGGCTGTTTATGTGTTTACACTTTCCCATTTCAGTCCACACACCCTCTGCCTATTGTCTCAGAAACACCATGCAAATCATCATGCAAATCTGAACAGCTGAGGCACAGGCTGCTGTACTGGAAATGTGAATATGTGCTCAGTGTAGCGTAATATAACCTGATTTTATCGTTATAGTACGGACACACTTCTGCAAAGTTATCAGCTTAGTTTTGTTGGTTTTAATGCTAATCACTGTTAGCTACCTTCACTAAACTGACGGTTATGCAGGCATCTAGATTCACTTTGATTCAAAGGGAGACCTACGCACGTATATTTGAAAGGTATAACCCAGAAGCTGACTTAGACTTCAGTTATTTTATTAAAGAAAACAGATTGGATAAACAGACAGATATGAGGTAGATAGTTGCATCTTAAGAGATTCTTCTGATGTTATTAAGCTGAGAGTTAATGACGAGAGCCCGTGATATGTTAATATCTAGGGATCTCGGCTAGTGAGGAGGGGAGCTGAGCTAACTGGATCGAGTGTTATTTATCAATAGCCTCGGTTTTACCAGGTCGGGTTGGTACCTACTGAACCGCTCCAGATCGCCTCGGCGTGAAGGTGTAGGAGGTCCGTCGGGTGAGCGTTGGCGGACGAACCTCGGAGTTGTCCCCGGGACCGAAGGTCGGTCCGAGGCACGGAGGTGTCTGAGCGAGTCGGTGTCAGCGGCTCCATGATCGACTGGTGCAGAGGCTAACCGGCTTTCCCATGGCAGGTGAAAAGAAGCAGACAGATGGTGTCTGACTTCTTAGCCGGAGCAATGTTGTCATCGACCGGTGAGGCTGGTTTTACTCACGAGCTCGGTCGGCACAGAGGCCTTCCGTGTAGCGGAGGAAAACGGAGGCTGTGTTCTCTCGTCGTGGGGTTGACGAGAACTCAAGAGACTCAGCTCTTCCAGGCAGGAAGTTGGGACGTGGCCCGGTTTGGACGCGTGGACCAATGGGAACGGAGTTACCAAGTCACGTGGTTCTCGTCATTAGAAACCCAGGAAGTTTAGCTGGATTATAAATATGTTTTAACCCTTTAGCAAAAGTAGAACCATAAAATAATACTGATGCAACATCAACATTCATGAATACTGGAAGAAGATGAATTAATCATATTAAGACATTTCTGGACAGTGGATTAAAAGGTAGTGTCTTTAGAATGAGACATCAAAGAGTTCTTAAGTTTAATTATTAATTAAAGGAAATCTTGAGTCTTCCGACACGACCGGTCCTGGAAGGAATGTTGATTCAGGTTACAACATAATAAAAGAGTCATTTTAATCCAAGTTATTAGGAAAAAGATGAGTTATTGTTGTGATGAACCAAGGGGTCAGAAATCAGAGATAGTAACGCTTTGCCAGCGCTACATCAGATACTTCAAAAACACACACACAACTCAACGGAACTGTAAAAACAAAATGTTAGCTGGCTTTGTAAATTATTTATCTGAACCTTCACTGTCTGGTCATAACAGATGGAATCAACTCCACGCTTCAGAGA